>WOXC01007727.1:0-368650 GCA_011680675.1 Gymnobelideus leadbeateri | reverse complement strand
ACTGGTTGCCCCCACCAATGTTTTTTTTAATATATATTTGAAACATTTAATGTTAAGACCTCGAATTTCAGATCCATTTCCTTCCTCCATTGTCACCCACTCCCTCTGGGGAGATAAGTAATTCAGTATATATTGTACATGTCTAGCTATGCAAAACATTATCATAGTAGATATATTGTACAAGGCTGCTTATAATTCCCTCCCACTCATCCCACCCCCCACCTGGTCCTTTCCCTACATGATCCTGTCCCTCTTCTATAGTGGGTACTTCCAACCTCCCCTCCCCTCCTCCCAAGGATGCCCTCCCATCCATCATCCCTCCTCTCATCCCCCTTCCCCCTATTCTGCTGCAGGTTGAGATATCCCATTTAGTATGTATGTCATTCTCTCCCTGAACCAAATTCAATGAGAATGTGGTTTTGCCTTTTTTGCCTTCCTATTCTCCCCCTTCCTTGCAACCACTTCCCCTTGCTTCTTCTACATGAGATAGTTTACCCTACCCTGTCTCTCCCCATCTCCTCTTGCCACTTTCCTCTCTCACCTCATAATTAGAGGCTATTGAAAATTAAGATTTTTTTTACTCCATTCAAGTTCACAGATCACTTGACATCAATCTAAAGATGCTTTAAGGGTCCATGGGCCTTACTTTAAGAACCCTGTCCTATACTTGATCCTGGTCAGTTCTAGACATCTTGTGGATGTATGAAACGACTGAAAAGGAGATCAACCAAGATGGGTAAGAGATTCATCACTATGATGTTCAAGGATTACTTAAAAGAATGGGGCATGTGTAATCTGTGCCGTTATTCATCCTGCATTAGAAAAGAATAGGCTTTAGGGGCATACTTTTGCTGTGCTCAGGTACATGAAGCATTGCCATTAGGTGAGATTAGATTTATTTTACTTGTCTCCATAGGTCAGAACCAGTGGTTGGAAGGCAGAATCCCACTGAATAAAAGGATCTTCTAAAAAACAGAGACATGTTGTTCTAAGAATTCTAAGATATTCATCAATGGAGCTCTTCAAGGGGAGGTAGAACAATAACATGCTAAAACTTAGAGAAAGGGTTTTGGACAGATATCCACCCAACTTCATTTTAGTACCCTATATTTTAGGGAAGATGTTGACAAGAAAAATGCATCTTCATGAGAAAGAGAAGGATGATGACAAGACGATAGATGAGGTGACTTCTGTGATATGATCTAGCTCTCTGAGATCTTGTCAATTACATTGATCCATCTTGGTCAGTTTCTTAATTTGAAAGGGCTTTCAAGGTAATAGCATAAGAGAGAAATGTGGTTTCCACATATTGACAGTCAACAAGAAAACAAATTTGTGAGTTTCTCCCGAATTGTGAGTGGGGCATGGGGAAAGGAGTTTCTTTCTACCAAAGGGATGAGAGTCTTGACTGTGTTTCCTATTAAGAACAGTCATTTACCTCCTGTAGCATCAGAAAATGGGTTCCCATTCCCTTCAAAATAGAGTAGTATTTGGTTTTACTAAACAACTTAGAGGCAAGGTCCTCAGACACACAAATTGCTCCAAGTGAATTTGGCAAACACACATACACATAAATAAATGAAAAGCAAATAAAAAATGTCCCAACTCCAAAAGTTGAATTTGGTAAGACAAACATTTGGGATTGGTGAGCTTTTTATTTCTATTTGTTTTTATCTTGGATAATACAACAATAGAGGTGTCAAGAGACTGGATAGAAAAGTTTACTTCTGGAATAGTTGTCTTGAAATGATTGATTGTATAACCTAGAGAAGAGAAGAATAGGAGATGTCATCAAATATTTAAGGAAATTTGTCCCTCTGCAACTTTTGTCTGTTGGTTCAGACTCTATCCTGTTAATTTCATCTTGTAGGCTTCAGCTCACCAAGATTTTTCTGAATAGTGATAGTATCATTCCACCCACCTTCATGACAGACAGGACATACATAGACAGGACACAGACATAAGGGCAATCATATATTTCTGCACAGTTAGGATGCTGCTCAAGTAGAGAGGAATACAAATGCTAACAGTCCAAAATTACATGTTTCTTCATAGAACCTGAGAGTTCTAAGTCAAACATCATCTAGTCCCATTCTATAAGAATTATGTAGAAACTGTGTCAAGTTACCTCTGTGTGAAGAGCTCCAGGGAAAGGAAATTCATTAAAATTCTAAGGTAGCCCATTTAATTTTGTACATGCTGAATTTCTGAGAATTATTTTTCCTTAGGAAGAGTCAAAATCTACCTTTTTTCAATTTCTCTACATCAGTCCTATTGTTTCTCTGGGCCAAGCATTCCTCTTACACATAATAACTTGAAATATTTTAAGACATTTGCCATTTTCCCCTTAAATCTCTTCTTCTTCCAGCTAAACATAGACTTATGAATGCATATGGTGGTAAATGACATTGCAGTCATTCCAAGCATTCAAATAAAGAAGCCATGCAGGGATGATCTGGGAAAAAGGGGTCAGTCTGTCACTCTTTATCCTTTCTTTCTTCTCCCTTTTCCAACTTATCCCCAGAAGACCAATTAATTTAAATTCAAGCTTTTCTTGGGTTAGAGTGGGAACTTTGTAAGAATGATGTATGGCTGGAATGTCAAAGAAAGAGTTAATTAAGCACAGGAGATAACAATTAAAATGGCAACTTGGAGTTAAGATTTTAGGCCATTAGTTAAGTTCAGATCATACATCCAAGGGAACAATTGAAATTTCATGGTAGCACACAGTAGGGTCAAGAGGTGCAAACAGGGGAAGTTCAGAGAGCAATTTGATAATAGAGTAAGGGAAAATCACAGAAGACTTTCCAGAGAAGGGGTGTTTGCTTAGCATTGTCAACTCAAGGTCTTTTTCATTCATTTTCTTCATTACAGGATCCTAGCTCTCCATGGAACAATACAATCATACAACTGTTACTGAGTTTATTCTCCTTGGTTTCCCCAATGTGACTGACATCCAGGTTTGGCTCTTTGTCTTGTTGTTGCTGGCCTACCTCTTCACTATTTTTGGCAACTTGCTCATTTTCCTGGTCATTCGACTTGACTCTGCCCTCCACACACCAATGTATCACTTTGTCAGTGTCCTTTCCTTCTTGGAGCTATGGTATACAGCTACCACAATCCCTAAGATGTTGGCCAACTTACTCAGTGAGACAAAGACCATTTCCTTTGCAGGTTGCCTATTGCAAACCTACTTCTTCCATTCCCTAGGAGCCTCTGAATGCTATCTCCTTACAGCCATGGCCTATGACAGGTACCTGGCTATATGCAGGCCCCTTCACTACCCAGCAATCATGACCCCAACACTATGTGCCAAAATGGCTGCAAGTTGTTGGACCTGTGGCTTCCTATGCCCTATCTCTGAAGTCATCCTGGTCTCCAGACTTCCATTTTGTGGCTACAATGAGATCCAACACATCTTCTGTGACTTTCCACCCCTGCTGAGTCTGGCTTGCAAGGATACATCCACCAATGTTCTGGTGGACTTTGCCATCAATACCTTCATTATCATTATCACCTTCCTTTTCATCATGGCATCCTATGGGCGGATCATTGGGGCTGTCCTAAAGATCAAGACAGCATCAGGGCGGAAGAAGGCCTTCTCTACCTGTGCCTCCCACCTCATAGTGGTTCTGATTTTTTTTGGCAGCATAATCTTTATGTATGTACGATTGAAGAAAAGCTACTCACTGACACTTGATCGAACCTTGGCTGTTGTCTACTCTGTGCTCACACCATTGGTCAATCCTATAATTTATAGCCTCCGCAACAAAGAGATCATGAAAGCCATTAAGAGGACCATCCTCCGGCAGGAGGCACTAGACAGACCTGTCCATCACTAGTTTCCATTACTGATCTCATCTTGGTCTGGTCAATGGATCATGTCCTCCCTGGCCCCACTCATTGTTGACCTCATCCAGGTCCCATGCACAACTGACTGCACCTATCAGTGACCATACATAGTATTCTAGGTCTGAGGTTTCCAGTATGTACCCCTTGACTTTGGAGTGGAGTTCACCTGAGATCTTAAGGATCCCTAGTCAACTACTAGATGAACTGGCCAAAATACCTGAAGTTTTGTCTCTTTTATGAAACTGATGAAATAGAAATTTGTGTGGCCAGACATGACCCACTATTGAAAAACTTGTATTTCTCTGTCCTATACTCACTCACTACCAGCATGGTCCATAATTGATTATTCCCAGGTTCCACTCCCCTTTCCTTTGCCCTCCCACACTATCCCTACTATGGAAAATGATATGGATTCAATTATAAAGTTCCTCTGACCTTTGCTACCCAATATTGGCGACATTTTATTTATTTATCTAGTTTATTTAACTAGAAAAATAGTAGATTCTAACCCTTTGATTCACATACCACTGCTATGATTTCCAAAATTTCTGGTTGTCCCAGTGACCATGTTCAATGATCAAATAAATGTAAAGTTTTGAGAAAATTACATATAGAGAACTAAGTCAAATGTATAAGAATATAAGTGATTCTCCAATTGACAAATGCTCAAAGCATATGAACAGGCAGGTTTCAGAGGAAGAAATTAAAGCTATCTATACTCAAATGAAAAACTGCTCTAAATCACTATTGATTAGATAGATGCAAATCAAAACCACTCTGAAGTACCACATCACAGCTATCAGATTGGCTAATATGACAAAACAGGAAAATGATCGATGTTGGAGGAAATATGTAAAAGTTGAAACACTAATTCATTGTTGGTGGAGTTTTGAGTTGATCCAAACATTCTGTTGAGCAACTTTGAACTACTCCCAAAGGACTCTAAAAATGTGCATAATTTTTCACCCAGCAATACCACTTCCAGGGCTATATCCCAAAGAGATCATAAAAATGGGGAAAAGACCCACATGTACAAAAATATTTACAGCAGCTCTTTTAGTGTAAGAAATGGAAATTTAGGGGATGTCCATAAATTGGGGAGTGGCTGAACAAGTTGTGGTATATGAATGTAATTCAACACTATTGTTCTATAAGAAATGATGAACAGGCTCTTTTTCAGATCCGCCATCAATGGGTGGACCTAGTGCCACAATGCAGATTTTTGTGAAGACTTTGACAGGGAAGACCATCACCCTTGAGGATGAACCATTTGATACTATTGAAAATGTCAGGGCCAAGACACAAGATAAGGAAGGTATTCCACCCGATCAACAAAGATTGATTTTTGTGGGCAAGCAACTGGAAGATGAATGTACTTTTTCTGACGACTGCATTCAGAAGGAGTTTACCCTTCATCTTGTTCTAAGGCTTCATGGTGGTGCCAAGAAGAGAAAGAAGTCTTACATCACTCACAAAATGAACAAGCATAAGAGAAAGAAGGTTAAGCTTGCTGTTCTGAAATACTATAAGGTTGATGAGGATGGCAAGGTTAGCCGTCTTGATGAGAGTGCCCTTCTGATGAATGTGGTACTGGATTCTTTATGGCTAGCCATTTTGACAGACGTTATTGCGGCAAGTGTTGTCTAACCTACTGCCTCAACAAGCCAGAAGGCAAGTAAATGTATATGTGCTAATAAAAAAAACTCAACTAAAGAAATGATGAACAGAGAGTCTTCAAAAAATCCTGGAAAGACTCATATGAACTGATGCTGAGTGAAGTGAGTAGAACCAGGAGAACATTATGCAGAGTAATAACCACAGTGTGTGATGACTGATTTTGATACAATTAGTCCTTCTCAGAAATGAAAGATCCTAAAACAATTCCAAAGGATTCATGATGAAAAATGCCATCCATATCCACAGAAAGAACTATGGAGTCTGGATGCAGACTATTTTTTTTTGTTTTGTTTTTCGTTCTCATTGTTCCACCCATTCACTCTGGTTCTTCTATACATGACTTATGTGAAAATATGTTTAGGAGGAATGTATATATGGAGCCTATATCATATTGTGTGCTATCTTGGGGAGGTGGGAGGAGGAAAAAATGTAAAAATCATGGAAGTGAATATTGAAAACTAAAAATAAATAAACTTTAAAAAAGATTTGAGGAGGTTGTGGCACTCTTTCCTCTTTCTCTGTATTATTTTTAACTCCTGCCCATAATCCCTCATTCCCTCTCTCTGCCTCTGTCTCTCTCTATGTCTATCTATCTTTTTGTCTCTTCCCTTCCCCCTTATTTTACTGTTTTTGTCCCTACCACATGAAGTATATAGCTCTATTATTATCCCTCTATTTCCATCACTGTCCCTTGGTTTTGTTTTTTTTTTTTTTTGCTCTTATCATTGTCTCTTTCACTATCTTTCTGTCTTCAACTCTGTTTCTGACCGTAACTCTATACTTCTTTTTTTTTTTAATTTCTACCCTGCAATCAGGCAAGGGGAGCATCCTATGCTCCTATACATGTAAAACCCCTTGAAACCAATGTATGGCAAGAAAAACTTTCAAGGTGGTGGTTGTCACAGCTTGACTTTTAGCTCTCTTGGTGACTTGTGGAAGGGTCATATTAAGGTACAGGACCTTAGTTTTCTCTTCTGTATCTGAGAATAAAGTGCCACTCTGGCCTTTTCTTAAGTGCCACATGTGAAAAGAGGATTTCTGCCCCCCCTTTCTCCAATCTACTTTGAGGTTTTATTGAACAAGAGATACCATGAAGCTACATCTTTTTTTAATTTTTAATTTTTTATTAATTTGTTTGTTTATTTTTAGTTTACAAGATCCAATCCCATTGTTCCTTGAGTTTCAAATTTCCCTTCCCTCCCTCCAGCCACCCCCCATGATGGCATATAGTCCAGTACAGGATCTGCAAATACTTTCACATTAGACTTTAGTCAGGTTACAAAGGCCAATTGTACTAGATAGAATGAAAAATGGTAAAGAGGAAATAAAACCAAACAATGAAAAAAAGAAAAAGAGCAAGTAGTTTGCTTCCATAAGGATCCAAACTCAGTTCTTTCTAGTTCGTTCTCTGGATGTAGGCATCTCTCTCCATCATGAGTCTTTTGGGATTGACTTATATCACTGCATTGCTGAGAAGAGTCCATCTGTCATAGTTGGTCATCACACATATGTTGCGTCTGTAATTGTATACAAATTTCTCCTGGATCTACACTTCTCACTCAGCAAGAGTTTGTATAAGCCTCTCCAGTTAAATATGAAGTTTATCTACTCCTCGTTTATTATAGTAGAATAGTATTCCATTATATGCATATGCCAAAACTAGTTTGGCCATTCCCCAATTGATGGGCACCATCTTAATTTCCAATTCTTTGCAACCACGAAAAGAGCTGCTATAAATATTTTTGTACACATGGGTCTTCCTCCCACTTCTGTGATCTCTTTGGGATATAACCCTAGAAGTGGTATTGCTGGGTCAAAGGGTATGAAATTATTTATAGCCCTTTGGGCAAAATTCCAGATTGCTCTCCAGAATGGTTGGATAAGTTCACAACTCCACCAGCAATGCATTAGTATTCCAATTTGCCCACATCCTCTCCAGCATTTGTCATTTTCCTGTTTTGTCATCTTAGCCAATCTGACTGGTGAGGTGTGGTACCTAAGAGTTGTTTTGATTTGCATTTCTCTATCTATAGTGATTTAGAGCATTTCTTCATATGCTTATAGATATTTTTAATTTCTTTCTCTGAAAACTGCCTGTTCATATCCTTTGACCATTTATCAATTGGGGAATGACTTGTATTCATATAGATTTGGGTCAATTCTCTGTATATTTTAGAAAGGAGTCCTTTATCAGAGACATATTTCCCACAATTTCCCACCTCCCTCTTGATCTTGGTTACATTAGCTTTGTTTGTACAGAAGCTTTTCAATTTATTGTAATCAAAATTATCTATTTTGCATTTTATAATGCTCTCTAATTATTGTTTGGTCATAAAGTCTTTCCCTCTCCACAAATCTGATAGGTAAACTATTCCTTGCTTTCCCAGATTGTTTACAGTATCATCCTTTATACCTATATCATGCACCCATTATAATTGATTTTGGTATATGGTGTTAGATAATGGTCTATGCCCAGTTTCTTCCATACTATATTCCAGTTTTCCCAGCAGTTTTTGTCAAATAGAGAGTACTTATCCCCAAAACTGGGGTCTTTAGGTTTATCAAACAGTAGATTATCATAGTCAATAACTGCTGAATCTTGTGTTCCCAGTCTATTTCATTGATTCATTGCTTTATTCCTCAGCTAGTACCAAGTAATTTCAATGACTGATGCTTTATAATACAGATTTAAATCTGGTATAGTTAGGCCATGTTCCATAGCATTACTTTTCATTAATTCCCTTGATATTCTAGATCTCTGGTTCTTCCAAATTAATTTTCTTATTTTTCTCTAGTAATTTTTGGTAAATTGAATGCTATGGCACTAAATACGTAATTTAATTTAGGTAAAATTGTCATTTTTATTATGTTAGCTCAAACCAGCCACAAGCAATTGATATTTTTCCCATTAGTTCTGACTTTATTTGTATGAAAAGTTTTTTGTAGTTGTGTTCACATAGGTCCTGGGTTTGTTTTGGCAGGTAGATTCCCAAATATTTTATAATGTCTACAGTAACTTTATTAACTTCTGTTTTATATCATTCATTTCCACCAGATTTTGAGTTACATTTTTTTCCCCGTTTTTCCCCTACCCACCCTCCCAGTATAGCAGTCCCACAAGATATCGCTTCCTCCAATCTGCTCTCTCCCATATCTTCTCCCATACCCCCTTTGACTTTCCCATTAGAGCAAGGTGAATCTCTGTCCCCAATGCCTGCACATCTTATCTCCCAATTACATGCAAAAGAGTATTGATAATAGAATTTATATATATTTGAAACATTTAATTTTTAGACCTCGAATTTCATATCCATTCCCTTCCTCCCTTGTCACCCATTCCCTCTGGGAAGATAAGTAATTCAGTATATGTTGTACATGTATAGCTATGCAAAATATTACCATAGTAGATATATTGGACAAGGCTGCTTATAATTCCCTCCCACCCATCCCACCCCCCACCTGGTCCATTCCCTACTTGATCCTGTCACTCTTCTATAGTGGGTACTTCCAACCACCCCTCCCCCCACGATTGCCCTCCCCTCCATCATCCCTCCTCTCATTCCCCTTCCCCCTATTCTGCAGCAGGTTGAGATATCCCATTTAGTATGTATGTCATTCTCTCCCTAAACCAAATTCAATGAGAATGTGGTTTTGCCTTTTTGCCTTCCTATTCTTCCCCTCCCCTGTAGCCACGTCCCCTTGCTTCTTCTACATGAGATAGTTTACCCGACCCTGTCTCTCCCCATCTCTTCTTGCCACTTTCCTCTCTCACCTCTTCACTTCACCCCTTCCCACCAAATTCAACCTGTGCCCTCTATCCATGTACAACTGTAAACATATGTACACACATTCACATATGTATTCATATGACCATACATCCTTCTTCCATTATTTTCATACTGAGAAAGGTTTCATCAGTCACAGTTATTATTTTTCCATGTAGGAATGTAAATAGTTCAACTTTGATAAGTTCCTTTTGATTTCTAATCCCTGATTACCTTCTCAGGCATCTCTTGCTTCTTGTGTCTGGATGTCAAATTTTCTATTCAACACTGGTTTTTTCCTCAAGAATGCTGGAAAGTCCTCTATTCCACTGAATGACCATATTTCCCCCTGAAACAAAATACTCAGTTTTGCTGGGTATATGATGCTAGATTTTAATCCCAGATCTTTTACCCTGCAGAATATCATATTCCATGCCCTTCAGTCCCTCAGTGTAGAAGCTGCCAGGTCCTGGGCTATTCTGATTGTGTTTCCAAAATATTGAAATTCTTTCTTCCGGCCTGCTTGTATTATTTTCTCCTTGATATAGGGATTCTGGAACCTGGCTGTAATATTCCTGGGAGTTTTCTTTTTAGGATCTTTTTGAGGAGGTGATCAGTGGATTCTTTCAACCTCTATTTTGCCCTCTCAGTCTAAAACATCAGGGCAATTTTCCTTGAGAATCTCTTGAAGGGTGATTTCTAGGTTCTTTCTTTGATCATGGCTTTCAGGTAGTCCAATAAATTTTAAATTGTCTCTCCTGGATCTATCTTCCAGGTCAGTGGTTTTTCCCATGAGATATTTCACATTGCCTTCTAATCTTTAATTTTTTGGATCTGCTTAACAGCATCTTGATTTTTCATAAAGTCATTAGCTTTCATTTGCTCCAGTCTAACTCTGAAGAAATGAATCTCCTCAGTGAACTTTTGAGATTCTTTTTCCATCTGGCAAATTCGACTTTTTAAGGCATTCTTCTCCTCATTGCCGTTTTGGGCCTGCTTTGCCATTTGAGTTAGTCTATTTTTTAAAGTGTTGTTTTCCTCAGTCAGGCTTTTGACACTCATTTCATACTTTTCCTGCATCATTCTCATTTCTCTTCCCAATTTTTACTCCACTTCTTTTATATGATTTTATAAGTCCTTCTTAAGGTCCTCTATGGCCTGTAACCAGTGCATATTTTCCTTCGGGGCTTTTGGAGGAGGATTTCTGACCTCACGGCCCTCCTCCTGTTCTATGCTTCGATCCTCTTTGCCCCCAAAATAGGAGTCTAATGTTGCATTTTTCTGTTTAATTTGTTTCCTTTGCCTTGACATGTTGCCACTTATTTACTTGACTTTTGGGCTTGTTGCAACAGTAGGACTCTGCCACCAGATAGGAGAGCTTTTGTCCTGAGTGTTGGGGTCTTCACAGCTTTCTGGCAAGCTGGATACCCACCCCAGACGCCCCCCGCCCCCCAGATCACAATCCAGATCCAGGGAGGTTAAAGCAAGAGCGATTACCCCGCCCCAAGACTGATCACTGGATCTCCCTAAAGTTCGCAGGCCAGGAGCTGGAGCTGCCACTGAAAACTACAAAATGGCGTGTCTCCTCAGAGGCTTTTAGCCTGCAGGGGAGGAAGCCGACATGTTCCCCAAATACTCGTCCCAAAGTCCATAGGGCACTAACCTCTCACTTTGTCCTAGGCATATCTGAGTTGATAATTCTGGAGTCGCCACAGCTGCTGGAGTTCTGGGGTACCTCCAGCCGGCTGCTGGCCCAGCCACCCTGGGGCTAAAACCGCGGCTCATGTGGACCTGGCCTCTGCTCTCCATGTATATATGTATATATATATGTATATATATATATATATATATATATATATACATATGTATATATACATATATATATGTATATATATATATATATATACACACACATATATATATATATATACATATGTATATATACATATATATATGTATATATATATATATATATATACACACATATATATATATATATATACATACACACACACATTTCTATTCCCTTCAAGTATCCTCATACTGAGAAAAGTCTTATGAGTTACAATGATTGTTTTTTCCATGTGTGCATGTAAATAGTTCAACTTTGATAAGTTTCTTATGATTTCTTTTCCTGTTTACCTTCTCATGATTCTCTTGCTTCTTGTATCTGAATGCCAAATTTTCTATTCAACTCTTTTTTTTTCATCCAGAATGCTTGAAAGTCCTCTATTCCACTGAATGATCACATTTTCTCCAGAAACATGATACTAAGTCTTGCTGGATAGGTGATTCTTAGTTTTAATCCCAGCTCCTTTGACCTCTGGAATATCATACTCCAAGCTCTTTGATCCCTCAGTGTAGAAGCTGTCGTATCCTGTGTTACCCTGATTGTGTTTCCACAATATTCAAATTGTTTCTTCCTGGCTGCTTGTAATATTTTCTCCTTGACCTGGGAATTCCAGAACCTGGCTATAATATTCCTAGGAGTTTTCTTTTTGGGATTTTTTTCAGGAAGTGATTGCCAGATTCTTCCAACATCTATTTTGCCCTCTGGTCTAAAACATTGGGGTAATTTTCCTTGAGAATTTCTTGAAGGATGATTTCTAGATTCTTTTTTTCATCTTGGCTTTCAGGTAGTGTAATATTTTTTTAATTATCCCTCCTGGATCTATTTTCCAGGTCAGTGGTTTTCCCAATGAGATATTTCACATGGTCTTCTATTATTTCATTTGTTTGGATCTGTTTAATAGTATCTTCATTTCTCATAAAGTCACTAGCTTCCATTTGCTCCAATATAATTCTGAAGGAATGATTCTCTTCAGTGAGATTTTGAGATTCTTTTTCCATCTGGAAAATTTGGTTTTTTAAGGCATTCTTTTACTCATTGACTTTTTGAGCCTCTTTTGCCATTTGAGTTAGTCTATTTTTAAGGTGTTATTTTCCTCAGTCAGGTTGTTTATTCTCATTCCATAATTTTCTTGCATCGTTCCCATTTCTCTACCCATTTTTCCTTCACTTCTCTTATTTGCTTTTCAACATCCATCTTAAGGTATTTTATGGCCTGCAACTTATATTTTTCTTAGAAGCTTTTGGTGCAGGAGTTCTGACTTCACTGTCTTCCTCCTGTTCCAGGCTTTGATCCTTTTTGTCCTCCAAACAGTAGTGTACATTTGGTTGCTCTGTTTGCTTTGCTTCATTTGCCTGCTCATGTTGCTACTCAATTACTTGACTTTTGGGCTTTTTGCTACAGTAGGACTCTGCAACCGGGCAGGGGAGATATGTCCCAATAGCTGGGGTTTTCTCAGCTGCTGAAGGCATTAGTTGAGTGCCCTCTCTGAAGCCTCCACAAACTCTGGCAAGCTGGTCATACATCCCAGGACCTCCACCCTGGACCACAATCCAGACCCAAGCAACTTAGGGCAAGAGCAGTTACCCCTCAGACTGGCTGCTTTGTCCCCCTACAATCTGCAGGTTATGAGCTAAAGCTGCCACATGGCTGTGGCTACACAGCTGCAATGCATCAGCGGGTTCTTGCCCTGGAGGCAAAGGCCGACTACACCCTTGAACTATCGGATCCTAAAATCCACACTGCACTGACCTCTCACTTTGTCCTTAGCATGTATGGGTTGATAATTCTGGAAACTGCCACAGATGCTGGTAATTTGAAGTCCCTCCAGCCAGCAGCTGGTCAGGTCCACCCTGAGGCTAAAACCCCAGGCTGGTGTGAGGCTGGTGTGAGCTCCCAGAGTGCTGTGTTGGCTACTTCTGCTGGCCTGCCAGGCTGTCCTCAGCAGGGGGTTAGCTTCTCTGTGTCATTTTTTGGTTTCTGTAGCTTCAAAGTCTGTTCAGAGTCACCCTTTACATTAATTGGAGGAGGTGGGAGCTGGAGCCCAGCAGAAATCCTGTTTCTACTCCTGTTCTATTCTGCCATCTTGACTCTACCCCCTGAGATTCATTTTATCTATGGTTTGTGGTAGATAATAAAGATTTTGACAAACTTGAATGTGAGGAGTGTGACAAGGACTATGAGGGGACTGGAGACCAAAACAAATGAGGACCAGATGAAAGAATTCCATTTTATTAAGTGGTTCACCCACTTGCTTTTGCAATCATATGTGATTTAGATGATATCAAAAGTATGGAGACAAGAGATGGGATGCCATGGCTGTGAAACTGCAAATAGACTAATGTTGCTTAAATGCAGAATGGGAATCATGTTTAAATGACAAACAAAGGAGTTCTTGTTTGATCCTGAAAGTAATGGGAAGTGACTGGATATCATTGAGCATGAGGGGGAAGGGTGACATGGTCAATCTTATTCTTCAGAAAAATTACCTTGGTAGCTGAGTGGAAGATAGATCTGGGTAATAAGAGAGTTGAAATGAGGAGGCCAAAGAGAAGACCATTGGAATAGTCTATGTGAGATAAGATAAAGACACAAACTAAGGTGGCAGCAAGGGATTGGATATGTGAGGTAAGTGATAAGGAAAAGTTGAGCATGACACTGCAGTTGTCTTGAGAGATTGGTTGACTGGGATGAAGATGATGCCCTTGCCAGTAATGGGGAAGTTAGGAAGAAGGGAAATTTTTCTCAGAAAGAAAATGAATCAGTCAGTAAACATTTATTAAGTACCTACTATATGCTAGACACAATGCTAAATTCTAGGGATATATTAGAAAGGTAAAAGATAGTCCGTGCTCTCAAGGGACAGCCTAATGGGGCAAACAACATGCAAGCAGCTATGTATAAAGAATATATATATGCATATATACATACACATATATGAGTGTATGTACATATAAATATATTTTATATATGTAGCATATATTCCATTTTATATAGGTTAAATTAATAGAGGTAAGACACTAAGACTAAGCGGGATTGGAAATGTCATTCTCAGGCAGGGTCCATAGGTTTCACCAGACTATCAAAAGGGTCCATGACACATAAAAACATTAAGAACCCCTTGTGTGAAGGAGTAAGAGAAGAGGTTCCAGGACAGAATCATTGGCGACCATCCATGGTAAATGCCTTGACTTTCACTGGAAGAAAAAGAAGCCTAGGATTTCTAGAAATAAATCCCCCTTCTCGCCAGTGATTTATTCATGGGTCTAGTCTAGTAGCACAACCCAAATAGTATGAAATCACCTTGGAAAGAAGGAGGCATAGGGAGGGGATAAATACTTATGTAATATCTATTATGTGCTATGCCTTGGCATTTTTTATAAACATTATCTCTCCAGACATTGATCATCACCATAACTTTGGAAGGTAGGTACTGTTATTATCTCCATTTTACATTTGAAGAAACTGAGGCAGACTTCTCCAGGGTCAGAAAGCTAGAAAGTGCCTGAGGGCAGATTTAGAGATTTAAACTCAAGTTTTCTCAATTCCAGGCCCAGAGCTCTATTCACAGCACCATATAGCTGAACTTGCCATTGATGGGGAGATAACTCCTCACAATCCCGTGAGACCCACCTTCTCCAGAAACTTATATAAGTTTCATAATACCACCCTAAAGGCTCAGATTTTCTCCCTGAGGGATGAACTTGGTATTGCTTTCAAGGTGATACCCTTCCAACCAGATCTACATTGTTCAAATAACTACTATAGAAATGGAAGAAAAAGTTGGTATTTTGTTCCTTGATGTCATGGTTCAATCTTTGGATGCTCCTTCAGTTTGTAGGCCACATACTTGGTCCTCTTTTCTCCAAGAAACTGACATCATATATGAATTCTTCTCTTCTCCAGAAGACTGGGTGCTGAAAATCTTCAGGAATCTAATATTGTCTGGGAAATCCTTTCTCATCCATCCAGTAGTCTGGGCTATGTGGCCCCACCCTTCACTGGGGCCATGTTGTCGAAAGATCCTACCATTGCTGCTTCTGTTCACCTCTAGGTTTGCATGGGTAAACACACATGAAAATAATATCCTTCTGACCTAGTCCATCTAAGACCAACATTAGACTCTCATGTAGAGAAGTTTGTGCAGATATATGAGCTTCCACATCCCCCCAACACCCAGTCCACCCACTGAGGACCTCTCCATTGTCGTTCTCTCTCCAGTTATTCTCCAGAGTCCTACCAACTAACACTCCTCATGAAAACCCCAGTAAAAAGTAGAGGTGGCCACAATCCATAGAATTCTGAGTCAATCAAATCATCCCCAGAAGACCAAGATTTGATTGTTCATCCTCAATGAAATATGATTGATTGGCAAGTACTGAGACTCAGGACATATACTCAGTCATAGCAATGAAACATTGGGGCAGTCCACAATTGACTTCCTTTAACATAGCAAGTTGACTGACTTCTCCCCACATATATTATAGAAAAGGGAATGAATTAAATCCAAATGAGAGACCCAGGTAAAATTTATGGAATACTTGAAAAGGGATAACTCTGTATTTCAGGTTGGAAAAGTGTGGATAATATGTTCAAAAAGGAGGTGACTTAGTCAAATCTTCAAGAAAAAGAAAAACTCTACTTGTTAAGGAAGGAGGTTGAGCAGATAGGCATTCCAGGAGTGGGTGATGGAATGAAAAAAAGTCAAGGAGTCAAGGAGAGGAAAAGAAGCTGAGAAGAAAATGGAAGTGAGAGAAGAACCCAATATTGCTGGATTTTTTTACTTTTGGAAAAGCTGTCACAATAGTATAGGTAATGAGGTAATGATGACTCTCATGTATCTAGGCATCTCGGTAGTTTCACAATAGTGTCTGAATACAGAACTCTCAAGTCATACCTCCACTTTAAAATTTATAGAGTCTTTTGTTTACGTGATCTCATTGGAACGTCACAATAGCCCCATGAAATAGGTACCTATAGCATTTATCTCACAAGGTTGTTATGGGACTCCAAAGATAAGGTATGTAATAGAATTTATAAAACCTGAAGTGCTATAAACAGAGCGGATTATTAATGATTCTGGTGTTGATATCCCCATTTTCCACATGAAGAAACTGGGTCTCAGAAAGGTTAAGTGACTTGCCAGCCAGGATATGTTGGATACATTGGAGGGGGAATTTAAATCCAAATCTCCCCTGATTCCAAAGCCAGCACACCTTCAATTACTACACTGTGTTTAGCAAGCAGGGTTCCCTCCTCCCACTTAACCCAAGATTGAGTTGTTAATTAATTATTAATAAGGAGACCTTTGCTAGGAATTTACCAAGACCTTGGTGCTAATGAGCATTCCCCACTATACTTTTTCCTGCTCCTCCTGGGGGAGAAATAACTGAAACTCCTGGAGTTATGATGGTAAGATCCCTGGGGCCTCTCTTACTCTTTAAGGGCTCTCTGTAGATAAGGTGGATTCTAAGGGGGGTTTATCCTCTGACTTTCACCACCCCTGTCCTTCTCTTCCCTCACTCCAACACTCTGGTGCCCTTTCTAAGAGTGATCTTAAACACTTCAGGTTACAAAGGGACTCAATATGATGCTAGAGCTGGCATGGACTGAGTAAGAAAGGAAATTATTTATTAAGTCTAGCCTCTGGCATCTGGACTTCCACTTTCTGGTCTCTGAGAGCAGTCCCCTCCTGAAGTCTGAGGTCAGTTATTCACCTTCACTCTCTTGTCCTTCTCTTTATTTTTATTAATTCCTTATCAATCCTCCATTCTTTATGGGTACCATCTGGGCACTAGAAGGAAAATATAAAAAGGGAAGAAACACTACTATTCTAATGGGGCCACAGGTTATCAGCCAGGTGTCCAGCCCCAGAGAAATATTATCTCTAAAGATTATAGTTGTGTATAACAAATGATACACAATAGTGAGGATTAAGGCAAAATTCTCTGGACTTAGTGTCAGGAGACCTGGGTTTAAGTCTTGGCTATGTTATTTATTAGAGATGTGACCATGAGTAACCCATTCTATCTGTCCCTCAGTTTTTTCATCTGTAAATGGGAATAATACTTGGTGGTTAAGCAGAAAGTCTTTAAAAAAACATATAGAGTTATATAGTTGTGAGTTTTTCTTATATGGAAAATATGGTGGCCTGGGAAGTTAGGAGTCCTGGATTCTGTCCCTGCTTGTGGGACCTTCTGAGCTAGACCTAGTTTTTACCTATCTCTGCAGCTCCAGTTTTCTCTTTTGACAAATTAAAGGATTGGGTAAGAAGCTGCTTCCAGCCTTACAAGTCTATGACTTCGTGACTAAATACTTATGTGATTTATAGTAGTAAAAATGTTTAATAAATGCTTGTTGAAATGGCTTGTTGACTTGGAGATAAAAAGCAATTAATACAGGAAGTCTTGTAGGAGTAGAATATAAAGCTGAGTTCAGAATGTGAGAGTAGAGAGGAAACAGGTTGGTTTCTTGGTTGGGCTTAATAATCATTATTGTTAGTTGTTCAGTCATGTTCAGCTCTTCATGATGCCTTTGAGTTTTCTTGGCAAAGATATCGTAGTGGTTTGCCATTTCTTTTTCCAGATCATTTTATTGAAGAGGAAACCGAGAGAAAGAGAATTAAGTGACTTGACCAGGGTCATAAACTAGTAAATGTCTGAGTCCAGATTTGAACCCAAATCTTTCTGACTCCAGGCCTGGCACTCAATACACTGTGTCATCCAGCTGCTTTTAATAAACTATTATTGATCTTGTATCAGAGATGACAGAACCTGGTGAAGAAATAGAGAAATAAGAAGGTACTGAGTGTATTTAAATAAACAGAGGGTAGACTGGTTTGCCTGGAATGGAGTATCCCTATAGTAAATAAGGATAAGTTGGGGCCTTGAATGCCAAGCTTTAAGTTTTGGACACATTTAGAGAGACAGATTTGGGCTCCATGTAAGGAAAAACTACTTAACAATTTGAACTGCAGAAAAAAGTAGATTGGTTTGCATCAAGAGGTAATAAGTGGAATCCCCATCACTAGACTCTATGGAGTGGAAGTTACATAACCTCTGATCAGGAATGTTGAAGACATAAATTCCTGTCTAGAAACAGATTGTACTACCTGACTCAATGCTCCTTTGGGGTCTGAGATGCTATGATTCTTGTATTCAGAAATATCACTGTGTGTAAATTGGGGACTCATGGAAAGTTTTTGAGAAGAATGACTACAAAAGTGCATTACAAAGGATGTAAAGGTAGTCCATGCACAATGGATTGGCAAAAGAATTTCTAGTTCCAAGGAACTAGAAATAGGAAGATACTGGTTAGAATTCTTTTTTTTCTAGTAGTCCCTGAGTCAATGACTCTGAAGCCATCTAATCCAATTCAAAACTAAAGAAGAATGCTCTCTACAACATCCAAATGAGTAGTCATGCACCCTCTACTTATGGATGTTCTATGAAAGGGAACTCACTACTTTTTAATGCTACATATTCCCTATCTCAAAATTATAGGATTTTAGGCTTTGCAGGGATCTTCATAGTTATTTAATCCAACCTATACCTGGAAAATAATTCCCTCTTCAGTATATGTGACAAGTGGTTATAGTCTCTACCACTTCCCAAAACAACCCGCTCACTCTACAATAGCTCTAATTATTAAGTTTTGTTTCCCTGACATTAAGCCTAAATTTGACTCTTAGCAATGTTTACCCTTTGCTCTAAGTTGTGACCTTTAGAGTCCAGCGGAAATCTAATCCTCTCCAAATGACAGTCCTTCAAATACTGAAGATAGCTATCATTTTCACCATCCCCTCCCAATCTTTTCTCCAGGCTAAACATTCCCAGTTCCTTCAGCCAATTCTCATATATGTCGACTTAAGAGCCTTCACAATTCTTGTTGCTGTTCTCTGAATACTGAGAGCAGTTGCCTACTGAGGTCTGGGTAAAGCAGTTGGATAGCCAGGCAATTACTTCCACCTTCTTCTCCATTATTGTTTCCATTATCTGAATTCTCTTCAGCTTTTCAATATCTTTGCTAAACTGTGGCACCAAAAAGCATACACTATGCTCCAGACACGGTCTGATTAAGGCAGAGGTAACATTAACTTTTAAAAATGTAATCTCACTGTTGATTCATGATTTTGTAGCCTCTTAAAGCCCCAATATGATCTTTATACAAACTGCTTAACCATGCCTCCCTCACCTTATAATTATGAAGCTGTTATTTAATCCCATTTGTGAAACTTTGAATCAATACCTATTCAATGCCATTTTATCAGACACAGCCTGATGTTGTAGTCTATAGAGAACCTTTTAGGATCCAGGCTCAATCATTCAGTGATTTAGCCATCCTTCTGAGGTTTGATTGTTAGGGAACTTTTCCTTACACTCAGGCTAAATTTGTCTTTCTGCAATTTTGATTTATTTCTACTAATTCTCCATTCTGCCATCAAGCAACACAGAAGTAGCCTTTCTTCTACATCACAGACTTTCAAATACTCAAAGAATGATCTCATTTTTCTCACCCAAGTCTTCTTTTTTCAAAGTTAAACACTCTATACCAGGTTGCAAAGTGATAGAACACTGAGGCTGGAGTCAGATAGACGAGTTCAAACCATACACTTACTAACTGTGTGATTGACTGGACAAGTCAGTTATCCTTTGTCTGTTTCCTCAACTTCAAAATGGGGAGAATAATACTACCTAATGTTTTAGATTGTTGTGAAGATCAAATAAAATATTTGCAAAGCAGTTAGCACAGGTACTACATAAATGCTAGTTGTTGTTGTGGTTAGTATCCCATACTCATAGGAAATGGATTAAAATTTCCTCAAAAATGGTTTTATACATTTCATATTTTTCTTCCAAATTTTAAAATCTTTGTTTTTCAGAATTCTATTTTGATATTTAGTTGGGTTTTAAAAATTGTTGTTTTTCCAGGATTCTTTTACTTGCATACCTAACCCATTGATCCTCTCTCTTTTTTATTTATGAAAGTGTTTAGAGATATTTTCCTCTCAGAAATTCTTTATCTGCATTTGTTATATTCTTGCTTTCACTTTAAAATACATATTTTCACTTAATTTGATAAATACTCTAATTACATGTGATAATATTTTTAAAAAACATTTCTTAAAATGTAGAGTTCCATAATATCTCCTTCCCTCCTACCCCTACACCTCCTTTAGAAATCAATTTTATAGGTCTATTATACTTCACATATGTGCTGATATATGAAGTTCTGCAGAAATATTTCCATATTAGTCGTGTTGCAAAAGAAAACACAGAAAAAAAGTAAGAAAAATAAAGAAAGTTTTAAAAAGTATGCTTTAATCTTTATTTACAATTTATCAATCCTCTATCTGGAGATGGGCAACATCTTTCATCATGGGTCCTTTGCAATTCCCTTGGATCATTGTCTTAATCAGAATAGCTAAGTCTCTTACAGTTGATGATGCTTACAATGTTACTCTTACTGTGAACAATATTTTCCTGGTTCTGTGCACTTCAATTTACAAGAGTTCATACAAAGCTTCCCGGGTTTTCTGAAACCATCTTGCTTGTAATTTCTTATAGAACAATAGTATTTCATTGCTATCATATACACATTCAGTCATTCACCAAATGATGGACATCTCGATTTCCAATTCTTTGTCACTATGAAAAGTGTTATTATAAATATTTTTGGACAAATAGGTCCTTTTCCCTTTTTTTAATCCTTTGGTATACAGACCTAGTAGCACTATTTCTGTGTCACAGGGTATGCACAGTTTTACAGCTCTTTAAACATAGGTCCAAATTGTTTTCCATAGTGGTTGGATCCATTCACAATTCCACCAACAATGCAGTAGTGTTCCATTTTTTCCCACATAACCTCCAATATTTGTCATTTGGCTTAGTCTCTATGAAGCTACTTTCTAGATTTCTTTGCAATGTTTTATAAATGGTGAGTACTTGTCCCCAAAACTTGGATCGTTGGATTTATCAAGTACTAGATTATTACTGCTTTCTCTTCCTCTTGACCAAAAAGTTCTCCTCTCCTCTCATGAGCTACCTGGAAGTGGGTATAGGCAATGGAGTTACCAAAAGTGTTTAGTGCTAGCACAGGGGGCCCTGTAATATCTTTTTTACCATTTGCCACGTTTTACAATCTCTGGTTTGAGAGTTTCCAAAGCTGTCACCAGCTTCTGTCACCATTACTTTGTCCTACCACTAGCATTTCATCCATGTGGGTTCTTTTTTATTTTTATTTTTTATATTTATGGAATAAAGCAAGCTTTTCCATAACATAATGCAATAAAAAAGATGATTGCACATGAAACTGAAAATCCATTGTGTACAACTTGCTATTGCTTTTAAATGTTAAAAAGTTATCATGTAAATTCATTTTTTCACCCTTTCCCCAACATACCCTAGTGATGGCTACTCTTAGACAAAAATATGTACATACATGTAAAATCATTCCATATATACTTTTATGTATCATATTTTTCTCTGAATACAGATACTGTTTTCCTTCATATGTACTTTGTAGTTAATTTGGCCTTTTATAATAGTTAAAATAATTTTACAATAGTCAAAATGAACTCAAAGTTGTTCTCAAAACAATGTTGTTATTATACACAATGTTTGTTTAGTTCTACTCATTTCACACTTCATTATTCTGTTTAAGTATCTCCATGTTTTTCTAAGATCACCGAGCTCATCATTTCTTATAGCACAGTAATATCTATCACATTTTTTAGTTTACAATTTATTTAGTCATTCCCCAATTGATAGGCATCATCACAATTTCTAGTTCTTTCCCAACAGAAAGACAGCTTCTATAAATATCTTAGATCATACAGGTTCTTTTGCTTTTTCCCTAATCATCTTGGAAATATTCCTAGTAGTGCTATGTACTGGGTTCTGGGCCAGCCCCCACCTCATTGTCATAGATCTTGGCGTTTAACCTCCTAAGTACCAACTTAAGCTCTTGGGTTGAAGAATGTCTCACTTTGATCTTTTGTTGGCTTTGACACTTCAGAATTTGGAGATTTTAAAGTTATTTGGAAAGGAATGTTGAGACAGCTCATCTCAGGACTTTCTCTTTGCCATCTTGGTTCCACATGTAAGAATACTGTAATTTTCTTTGATTAAATTATCAATTGTTTCTGTGATCTGTTCTTCGATTTATTAATTCTTCAAAACTAAGTTATTTAATTTAAATTCATTTTGTTCTTTTCTTTAAAGGTCTCTTATTGAATACAATTTTATTTCATTTTGGTGGGTAAGGGCATGTTTAGTTTTTCTCTTTTGTGGCCTAGTCTATGACCACAGGTTCTTATATTTACATTCTCAGTTTTTATTCATCCTACCACCCTCCACCTAAACACTATGCCCTCCAAAGTTGGAATTTGTTGTGATTATGATTAATCTTCTGATCCTATCCTCCTTAACTCTTTTCCTCTTATTCCACCCCCCTGTTTCTTTAAGTTTAATACATTTCTACATGAAAGTCTTTATTTACATGTGTGTGTCTAGTCAACCCTTTTCTGTTCCATTTAGATGCAAATGAAGTTCATGTGCAGTTCATGTCCAACCCACACTTCTGGGTTTGTATGGTCTTTTTCTCATGTACCTCCAATTATGTGACCTATACACTTTTCTTCCATAATATATTTTTCCTTCTCTTTCCTTTCTTCTTTTAAGATCATGAAAATAGGAATAAAAAAATGACACTCCCAGAACATCTGAGGGAATTGCTTACCTTATGACCCTTAAAGACATTAGATTTCTGAAATGATACTCATTTCTTCTTGCTTTCTTATAAAACGTAAACCCTTTAATACCATTTGATACCAGATAATTGTCAAATATATTTATCATGCTATGTTTCTCTTGACTCCTATATTTTTATTTTTTGTTTGTGTTATTTTTCTTTTTTTTTAAACAAATGCTTTATTAACTCCTGTTTTACATCATTCATTTCTGCCAGATTTTGAGTTACAATCATTTTTCCCCCATTATTCCCCTACCCAACCTCCCAGAATAGTAGTCCCACAAGATATTGCTTCCTCCAATCTGCTCTCTCCCATACCTTCTCCCATACCGCCTTCGACTTTATCATTAGGGCAAGTTGAATCTCTGTGTCCCAAATGCCTGCATATCTTATCTCCCAATTACATGCAAAATAGTATTAATAATAGTATTTATATATATATTTGAAACATTTAATTTTAAAACTTCAAATTTCAGATCCATTCCCTTCCTCCCTTGTCACCCACTGCCTCTGGGAAGATAAGCAATTCAGTATGTGTTGTACATGTATAGCTACGCAAAACATTACCATAGTAGACATATTGTAAAAGACTGCTGATATTTCCCACCAACCCATCCCATCCCCCACCTTGGCCATGACCTAGTTTGATCCTGTCACTCTTTGAAAGAGGGAACTTCCAACCTCTCCTCTGCCCAGAACACCCTGCCCTCCATCATCCCCCCTCTCATCCCCCTTCCCCCTACTCTCCTTCAGGGTGAGATATCCCATTTAGTATGTATGTTATTCTCTCCCTGAGCCAAATTCAGTGAAAATATGCTTTTGCCTTTTTGCCTTCCTGTTCTTCCCCTCCTCTGCACCCACTTCCCCTTGCCTCTTCTACATGAGATAGTTCACCCTACCCTGTCTCTCCCCATCTAGTCTTGCCACTTTCCTCTCTCATCTCTTAACTTCACCCCTTAAGTATCATCTCTTCCCACCAAATTCAACCTGTGCCCTCTATCCACATATACTTGTAAACATATAGACACACATTCACATATGTATTCATATGCCCTTACACAATTCTTCAATTATTTTCATACTGAGAAAGGTTTCATCAGTCACAGTTATTGTTTTCCCATGTAGGAATGTAAATAGTTCAAGTTTGATAAGTTCCTTTTGATTTCTTTTTGTGATTACCTTCTCAAGCATCTCTTGCTTCTTGTGTCTGAATGTCAAATTTTCTGTTCAGCTCTGGTTTATTCCTCAAGAATGCTTGAAATTCCTCTATTCCCCTGAATGACCATATTTTCGCTGAAATAAAATACTCAGTTTTGCTGGGTATATGATGCTAGATTTTAAACCCAGATCTCTTACCCTGCAGAATATAATATTCCATGCCCTTCAGTCCCTCAGTGTAGAAGCTGCCAGGTCCTGGGCTATTCTGATTGTGTTTCCAAAATATTGAAATTCTTTCTTCCTGGCTGCTTGTAGTATTTTCTCCTTGATCTGGAAATTCTGGAGACTGGCTATAATATTCCTAGGAGTTTTCTTTTGGGGATCTTTTTCAGGAGGTGATCTCTGGATTCTTTCAACCTCTATTTTGCCTTCTGGGTCTAAAACATCAGGGCAATTTTCCTTGAGAATTTCTTTAAGGATGATTTCTATGTTCTTTCTTTGATCACGGCTTTCTGGTAGTCCAATAATTTTTAAATTATCTATCCTAGATCTATTTTCCAGGTCAATGGTTTTTCACATGAGATATTTCACATTGCCTTCTATTCTCTCATTTGTTTGGATCTGCTTAACAGCATCTTGATTTCTCATAAAGTCACTAGCTTCCATTTGCTCCTGTCTAACTCTGAAGGAATGAATCTCCTCAGTGAGCTCTTTAGATTTTTTTTTCCATCTGGCAAATTTGGCTTTTTACGGCATTCTTCTCCTCATTGCCTTTCCGAGCCTCCTTTGCCATTTGATTTAGTCAGTTTTTTTTTTTTAATTTTTTTTTTTTTAAAGCAATTGGGGTTAAGTAACTTGCTCAAGGTTACACGGCTAGTCATTTGATTTATGCGTGGGTGCTCATTTTCTGAGGCCGGATCTGATCTCGGGTCATCCAAACTCCGAGGCCGGTGCTCCTACTCACTGCGCCACCTAGCCGCCCCTTTAGGGCAATTGGGGTTAAGTAACTTGCCCAAGGTTACACGGCTAGGTTTTTGTTTGTGCGGATTAAGTGTCGGAGGCCGGCTCCGAACTCAGGTCCTTCTGATTCCAGGGCCGGCACTCTATTCACTTGATTTAGTCAGTTTTTAAGGTGTTATTTCCCACAGTCTGGCTGTTGACTCTCATTTCATACTTTTCCTGCATCCTCATTTCTCTTCCCAATTTTTCTCCACTTCTCTTACTTGGTTTTTAAATTCCTTCTTTTTTTTATAATTTATTAGTTTAGTTTCAGTTAACAAGATTCAATTCCATAGTTCCTTGATTTTCAAATTTCCTTTGCTTCCCTCCCCCCTCCCCCCACGACAGCATATAGTGCAGTATAGAATCTGCAAATATATTCATATTAGACATTATTCCAATTACAAAGGCGTATTGTACTAGGTGGGATGAAAGATGGTAAAGAAGAAATAAAACCAAACAATGAAAAGAAAAAGATCATTTAGTTTGCTTCCATCAGGATTCAGGCTCAGGTCTTTCTAGTTATAACTCTGGATGTCGCATTTCTCTCTTTCTTGAGTCTTTCGGGATTGACTTATATCACTGCATTGCTGAAAAGAGTCCAATCTGTCATAATTGGTCATCACAGATATGGTGTGTCTGTGATTGTATACAAATTTCTTCTGATTCTACTCTTCTTGCTCAGCATTAGTTTGTATAAGTCTCTCCAGGTAATTATGAAATCCGTCACCTCCTCATTTCTTATAGCACAATAATATTCCATTACATTCATATACCACAACTTGTTTAGCCATTCCCCAATTGATGGGCACCCCTTTAGTTTCCAATTCTTTGCAACCACAAAAAGGGCTGCTATAAATATTTTTGTACATATGAGTCTTTTTCCCACTTCTATGATCTCCTTGGGATATAACCCTAGAAGTGGTATTGTTGGGTCAAAGGGTATGAAATTATTCGTAGTCCTTTGGGCACAATTCCAGATTGCTCTCCAGAATGGTTGGATAAGTTCACAACTCCACCAGCAATGTATTAGGGTTCCAATTTGTCCACATCCTCTCCAGCATTTGTCACTTTCTTGTTTTTTCATCTTAGCCAATCTGACTAGAGAGATGTGGTACCTCAGAATTGTTTTGATTTGCATTTCTCTAATCAATAGTGATTTAGGGCATTTCTTCATATGCTTATAGATATCTTTAATTTCTTTCTCTGAAAACTGCCTGTTCATATCCTTTGACCATTTATCAATTGGGCAACGACTTGTATTCATATAGATTTGGCTCAATTCTCTATAAATTTTAGAAATGAGTCCTTCATCAGAGACACAAGTTATAAAAATTCTTTCCCAATTTCCCACCTCCCTCTTGATCTTTGTTACATTGGCTTTGTTTGTACAGAAACCTTTCAATTTAATGTAATCAAAATTATCCATTTTGCATTTTATAATGCTCTCTAATTCTTGTTTGGTCCTAAAGTCTTCCCCTTTCCATAAATCTGTCAGGTAAACTATTCCTTGCTTTCCCAAATTGCTTACAGTATCATTCTTTACACCTAGATCATGCATCCATTTAGACTTGATTTTGGTATATGGTGTTAGATAATGGTCTATGCCCAGTTTCTGACATACTGTATTCCAGTTTTCCCAGCAGTTTTTGTCAAATAGTACATTCTTATCCCCAGAACTGGGGTCTTTGGGTTTATCGAACAATTGATTACTATATTCATTAACTGCTGGGTCTCCTGTGCCTAATCTATTCCATTGATCCACTACTCTACACCTCTGCCAGTACCAAGCAGTTTTGATGACTGCTGCTGTATAATACAGATTAAGATCTGGCATAACTAGTACACCTTCCCTAGCATTCCTTTTCATTAATTCCCCTGATATTCTAGACCGTTTGTTTTTCCAAATAAATTTTGTTATCATTTTGTCTAACTCTGGAAAGTAGCTTTTTGGTAAATTGATTGGTATGGCACTAAATATGTAGTTTAGTTTGGGTAAAATTGTCATTTTTATTACATTAGCTCAACCCAGCCACAAGCAATTGATATTTTTGCAACTATTTAGATCTGATTTTATTTGTGTGAAAAGTGTTTTGTAGTTGTGATCATATAGATTCTGGGTTTGTTTTGGCAAGTAGATTCCCAAATATTTTATAATGTCTGCAGTGACTTTAAATGGGATTTCTCTTTCTATCTCTTGCTGTTGAGTTTCATTAGAGATGGACAGGAATGCTGAGGATTTGTGTGGGTTTATTTTATATCCTGCAACTTTGCCAAATTTGTTTATTGTCTCAAGTAGTTTAAAGTCCTTCTTAAGGTCCTCTATGGCCTGTAACCCACTCATATTTTCATTTGGGGCTTTTGGTGCAGGATTTCTGACCTCACAGTCCTCCTCCTCTTGCATGCTTCGATCCTCTTTGACCCCAAAATAGGAGTCTAATGTTGAATTTTCTGTTTTATTTATTTCCTTTACCTAGGAATGTTGCCCTTTAATTCCTTGACTTTTTGGCTTGTTGCCACAATAGGAATCTGCCACCAGGTAGGGGAGCTTCTGTCCCAAATATTGGCGTCTTCACAACTTCTAGAGTTATTAGTTGTGTGGCCTCTGTGCAACCTCCACACGTTCTGGCAAGCTGGATGCCCACCCCAAGACCTCTACCCCATATCTCAGTCCATATCCAGGGAGGTTAAAGCAAAAGAGATTACCCCCCAAGACTGATTGCTAGATCCCCCTACAGTTCACAGGCCAGGGGCTGAAGCTGCAACTGATGCTGCAAAATGAAGTCTGTGCTGTGTCTCCTCAAGTGCTTCTCACCCCCAGGGGAAGAAGCCTGACCCATTCCCCAAATACTGGTCACAAAGTCCATAGGGCACTAATATCTCACTTTGTCCTTGGCATATCTGTGTTGATAAATCTGGAATCGCCAATGCTGCTGGTGTTCTGGGGTCCCTCCTGCCAACTGCTGGCCTGGACACACTGGGCCTAAAACCTCAGCTCATGCCGGCCTGGGTTCTGCTCCCAGAGTGCTGAGCTGTGGGCTCCCAGAGAGCTTTGCTGGCCACTCCCTGCAGGGCTGCTGCGCTGTCCTCAGTGGGAGGTTAACTTCTTTGTGATGTTTTGTGGGTGCTGGAGCTCCAGAAGTTGTTCAGAGTCCACTTTTATATGATTTTGAAGTGGTGTGGGGGAGAGCACCTTAGAAGTGCTGTTTCTACCCTGCCATCTTGGCTCCTCCCCTCCAATTTGACTTTTTTTTTTAATTGAAGAGACCATGCCTTGACTCACTTCTTTTTTATTAATTTATTTGTTTTAGTCTTCAACATTCATTTCCACAAGATTTTGAATTCCAATTTTTTTCTCCATCTCTCCCCTCCCTTTACTCCAAGATGGCATGCATTCTGATCAAATTTTGATAATTCATTCCCCCACTTTGCCATGCCCTCTATCATCCCACCCCCTCCCACTCCCTTCCCCTTCACTTTCTTGTAGGGTAAGATAGATTTCTGTACCCCATTGCCTGTACATCTTATTCCAAAGTTACCCCAATGCCTGTACATCTTATTCCAAAGTTGCATGTAAAAACAATTTTAACATTTGTTTTTAAAACTTTAAATTACAAATTCTCCCCCTTCTACCTTCCCCACCCACCCTCATTGAGAAGATAAACAATTCAATATAGGCTATACATGTGTAATTATGCAAAACACTTCTTTAATAGTCATGTTGTACAAGACTAATTATATTTCCCTCCATCTTATACCATGCCCCCCCCCATTTATACTATTATCTCCTTTGACATTGTCCCTTTTCAAAAGTGTTTGCATCCGACTATCCCCTCCTCAGTATATCCTTCCTTCTATCACCCCCCATACCCTTTTTCTCTACATTCCTGTAGGGTAAGTTACCCAATTGAGTGTGTATGTTATTACTTTCTTAAGCTGAATCTGATGAGAGTAAATTTCACTCATTCCTTCTCATCTTCTCTCTCTTCCCTTTCATTGTGAAAGGTTTTTCTACCTCTCCATTTCTCCTCCCAATATATTCCTCTCTCACCTCTTAATTTTATTCTGTAGATATCAACCTTTAATATTCCACTCACCCTGTGTTCCCCCATACATATACAGACACACATAAACATATACACACATATAGATAGAATTATATAGATAGAATTATATAGATAGAATTATATATTCCCTCCAACTACCCTAATATTGAGAAAGGTCTCATGAGTTACAAATACCATGTTTTCGTGTAGGAATGTAAACAGTTTCACTTAAATAAGTCTCTTATGATTTTTTTCTCCTGTTTACTTTTAAGGTGTTGTTTTCCTCAGTCAGGCTGTTGACCCTCATTTCATACTTTTCCTGCATCCTTCTCACTTCTCTTTCCAATTTTTCCTCCACTTCTCTTATTTGATTTTTAAAGTCCTTCTTAAGGTCCTCTATGGCCTGCAACCCATTCATGTTTTCCCCTGGGGCTTTTGGAGCAGGACTTCTGACCTCACAGTCCTTTTCCCGCTCTATGCCCCCAAAATAGGAGTCTAGGGTTGCATTTTTTCTGTTTCCTTTGCCTTGGAATGTTGCCACTTAATTGCTTGACTTTTGGGCTTGTTGCCACACTATGGCTTTAAGGCCAGATAGAGGAATTTTCGTCCCGAACGTGTGGGGGGCAACTTCCGTTTCTGGCAAGCTGTAAACCCACTCACGACTTCCACCATAGATCACAATCCAGATCCAGGGAGGTTAAAGCAAGAGCGATTACCCCCCAAGACTGATCTCTGGATCTCCCCACGATTTGTAGGCTGGGAGCCAGAGCTGCCTCTGAAAACTACAAAATGGCGTGTCTCCTCAGAGGCTTCTAGCCCCCAGGGGAGGGAACTGACGCATTCCCCAAATACAGGTCCCAAAGTCCATAGGACACTAACCTCTTACTTTGTCCTAGGCATGTCTATGTTGATAATTCTGGAGTCACCACAGCTGCTGGTGTTCTGGGGTTCCTCCAGCCGGCTGCTGGCCCTGCCGCCCTGGGGCTAAAACCTCGGCTCAGGCAGACCTGGGCTTGGCTCGGCTCCTGTGCTCTGCGCTCTTCGTGCTGCCAGGTCCCAGACCTCTGCACTGGTCCTTCCTGCAGGGCTGTTGGGCTGTCCTCAGCCGGAGGTTAGCTTCTCTGTGTCGTTCTGTGGGTGCTGGGGCTCCAGAAGTTGTTCAGAGTCCCCTTTTACATAGTTTGGGGGGAATCTGGGGGCAGAGAGGCTTGGATGAGCTGTTTCTACTCCGCCATCTTGGCTCTGCCCTCCTGTTTACTTTTCCATGCTCCTCTTGATTCTTGTTTGAAAGTCAAATTTTTCTCTTCAGCTTTGGTGTTTTCATAAAGAATGCTTGAAAGTTCTCTATTTCCTTGAAAATACATTTTTCCCCCTGAACTATTGTACTCAGTTTTGCTGGGTAGGTGATTCCTGGTTTTAATCCTAGCTCATTTTTACCTCTAGAATATATATTCTAAGTCCTTTGATAAAGCTTCTAGACCTTGTGTTATCCTTATAGTGTTTCCACCATACTCAAATTGCTTCTTTCTGTGCACTTGAAGTATTTCCTTCTTGACCTGGGAACTCTGGAATTGGCTATAATATTGCTAGGAGTCTTCATTTTAGGATGTCTTTCAGGAGATGATTGGGAATTCTTTCAATTTCTATTTTACCCTTTGGTTCTAGAATATCAGGGCATTATTCCTTGATAATTTCTTATAAAATGATAACCAATCTCTTTTTTTGATCATGGCTTTCAGGTAATCCAATAATTTTAAAATTGTCTCTCCTGGATCTATTTGCCAGGTGAGTGGTTTTTCCCATGAGATATTTCATGTTGTCTTCTATTTTTTTATTATTTTGGTTCTCTTTTATAATTTCTTGATTTCTCATAAAGTCATTAGCTTCCATTTACTCCATTCTAATTTTAAAGGAATTATTTTCTTTAGTGAGCTTTAGGACCTCCTTTTCCATTTGGCCAATTCTGATTTTTATGGCATTCTTATCCTCATTGGATTATTGGATATATTTTTGCCTTTTGGGTTGATCTATTTTTTAAGTTTTTATTTTCTTCCGTATTTTTTGGTCACCTTTAGCAATTTTTTTGACTCATTTTCCATTATTTTCTTGCATCACTCTCATTTCTCTTCCCAGTTTTCCCTCTACTTCTCTTATTTGATTTTCAAAATCCTTTTTGAGATTTTCCATGGCCTGAGATAAATTCACACTTTTCTTGTAGACTTTTGATGTAGGTACTTTGACTTTGTCTTCTTCTGGTTATATGTTTTTATCTTTTTTGTCACCAATGTATGATGTCTGAGGTTTGTTTTTTTTTTTTCTTTTTAAACTGTTTTCTCATTTTTCCAGCCAAAACCTTGACTTCCTAAGTCTCTGTTAAGGTAGGACTCTGCTTTCAATGTGTAGGGTGTCCTGTTCCAAACTTCAGAGATTTTGTGCAACTGTTTTCAAAGATACTTCTAGAGGCCTATACATATTCAGTTCTTCCAAGGTAGTATGATTAATAGAAAGGAGTTTTCTCCCCTCCTGGCCTGTGCTCTGGTCTGTGAGTGACCACAAGCACTCTTTTTGGTCTTGGAACTGGGAGGAGGATTCCCTCTCCACTGCAGTCACAGGCTCTGCCACACCAGCACTCTTCCACACTCCAGGACCACCACCTAGGACTTTAACCCAGAATCCAAGCATGGGCAAAGCAAGAGCATCCTACCTTAAAAGCATCAAAAACATCCCTGCAATCCACCTCTGATGAGCCACTTGATCCCCTCACTGTCTGTTGAGCCAGGAACTCCAGAATCAGCATCTGCTGCTGCCACCACCTCCACCACCCTGGGGCTGGACCATACCTTACTCCTCTCTCACTCAGGTCTGACAGAGTTTTCCTAGTGACCTTCTATGCTGTCTTTGGCATTTGTGACTCAAAAAAGTCTTGAAAATACCACAGATGCCAGTGATTCAGTTCTCTGTGGCCTGCTCTGACCCCATCTATGCTGACACAGACCACACTGGATTTTGCTCTGCTCCCATCTGGTGTGATAGGCCCTTCCTATTGATCTTCAAGGCTGTTTTGGCCTGGAGATTTGTATCACTCTGTCATTTTGTTGGTTATAAAGCTCTAGAATTTTTTAGAGTCGTTTTTACAGGTATTTGGAGGGTTAGGGGGAGATCTTAAGCAAGTCCCTGGTTTTACTCCACCATCTTGGCTCCCTCCTATAATTGTATTTCATAGTTGACACTCAGCCCTTGTCCCTTCATCAGGATTCTTGGAAGTCCTCTACTTCTTTAAAAAATTATCTAACAAGGAGGCTAGGTGGTTCAGTAAGAGTGCCAGCCCCGGATTCAGGAGGACCCAGGATTGGTTACTGCCTCAGAATATTAGCACCTACACATAAATAACTAGCCATGTAACCTTGAGCAAGTTACTTAACCCCAATTGCTTTAAAAAATATCTTTCCCCTCCTCTCAATGCAACCCCCTTTCCTCCCTAAGACTATACTCATTTTTGCCAGTTAAGATTTCTTTGTCATAACCCTTTTGCTTTAGCTTTGTAAAATAATTTATTTCAAGTTCTTTTATTTTTCATAGTATTTCTCAATTATCCTGAGTGTGATTCCTCTGTACTTAAATTAAAAATTCTTTCTGGATACTGTGAAAGGTCTGGATTTTAGCTATGACATTTCCAGAACTTTTAATATTGAGACTTCTTTTAGGAGATCATCAATGAATTCTTTTTACACACTCTCTCTCTCTCTCTCTCTCTCTCTCTCTCTCTCTCTCTCTCTCTCTCTCTCTCTCTCCCTCTCTCCCCCCTCTGATTCTAATAAATTTGGGAAGTTTTCATTCATGATTTTTTGAAATATGGAATCTAGGCTCCTTTATGGTCAAGGTTTCCAGGTAGTCCAGTGATTCTTAGATTAACATTCTTTGACCTCTTTCTTAGGTGAGTTATTTTTTTTTGCTTTTTTGGAGGGCAATTGGGATTAAGTGACTTGCCCAAAGTCACACAGTTAGTAAGTGTGTCAAGTGTCTGAGGCCAGATTTGAACTCAGGTCCTCCTGACTCCAGGGCTGGCGCTCTGTTCACTGCACCACCTAGCTGCCCCTTGAGTTATTTTTGGTAAGAGAGAGATAACATATGTTTTCTTTTTTTCTTTTTCTTTATTTTTTTAGTCTTAAGTTTCTCAGTCTGTCTTTTCCCTAAAACTGTCATGACACAGAATCAGAGAAGGCTATCCCAATTGATATGATTTAAGAGGCAATATAAGCACTTGCTAAAACCAAACAAATCAAAAAACCCTTCCCCATTCCTTTCCCTTTTTGCCTAGCTGGAGATTTTAGCCTTTTGTGTCACTTTTCTGAGCTATATAATAAAAACAAGAACATTGTTTAAGAGTTAGTATGGTACAGTGCATGAGCATGACCTCTGGAGTTAGAAGAACTAGGGTAAAATCTCTCCTCAGATACTTCCAGTGTGACTTTGGACAAGACACTTATCCTCCTGGATCTCAGTTGTAAAATGAAGCATTTGGACTAGATTAATTGTCTAGAACTAGAATTGTGATAATTTGAAAAGCCACTGTTAAAATCCCCATATATTACTCAGGGGGTGGAGAGCCTTTACGTATTAGCATAGAAACATGGTTTAATTTGGAAGATTAGTTTGCTGTCACCATAGAGAACTGGGTCCTCATGGAATAGAATGGAAAAAAGATATAGGATTTGTTTTTTCAATGAGACTGTGAACTTGGTAAGTATCAGGAAAGGTTTCAGACAATATCTAGAGAAGGTATCTCTTTGAGACCTTGAATATTTGAGGCCAGTATGAGCCTACTAGCTACCTTGAATTTCTGAAAGGGGTAGGGATGTCAAAACTATGAAATAGCAGTTTCTTTCCTTTCTGAAACTATTTTAGCTCTATCAGATATTTTTGGTTTCAGGCAGGCCCATACAACCTGTGGCCTATGGCCCCTTAGACACCCCAAACTCTTTTGGAATTATGTGAGTGACCCACAGGCTGCAGACTGTAAAGGCAAAAAGGCTTGGTTTAAGGTTTAGATAAACACTTCCAAATCTGTGGGTTTGGGGAGTCTAATAACTGAATGTGGGGGATGCAAAAAAATTGGCAGCAGTAAAAGGTTTATGAATGCACAATGACCAAAAATTAATTCAAAATCAAATGTGTACAAAACCCAAGTTGTTTCTGGCAGTGCTTGTTTGTGTTGCATCATACTACTTCACTGCAGCCTTGGTTCTGAACACACAGCATTCACACTTTGTACTGTACATGTCATCCCACCATGCAACACCAACGAATGCTGGCAGACATTTCTCAGCTCACAGTTAAGACTATTGTATGTTATGAATTACAGTGTTTTTACTGAATATGTGAAGTTTTCTACTCTTAAAGAAAGATAATAATTTAATCACAGAAAATAAAGACTTTTAATATTTTCCTACCATCACTCCTCAGCATGTAAATATCAAAATATCTTTAGATTGTATTGTGTTAAAATATTTGATTTTAAAAATTGATGTTAATCTCTTTCTTTTACAGAAACATAAGTGTTTAATTGAAGCAAGTAAAGACAAAAGCCCTTTAATAATATTTCTCCACCATCACTGCTCTGTGTGCATGTAAGAGTGAACACATTTTTTAAATTAAGCATAAATGTAATTTCACAAACTAAAGCTAGTATTTATTTGAGAAATTATTAGCAATATTTATTTATATATTAGGACAAAATATTTTTCAGTTATGGAAAAGTAGCTAAATTTAGATAGAAGTGGTAAAAATACCGATGAAAATGTGGCAGTCTTCACTAACAGGTTGTAATAAACCTAAATTGAAAAGAAAAAGAAATATATTAAATCATGTGGCTCTCAAGAGGGCAAAGTTTAAACAAGTTATTGAAATTGAAAGATAAAGTTGTTATATTTTTAATGGAGCAGAAATCTAATTTTGATAATTTTTATGACTTACAACTTTCAAAACTGTCATTTGTTGGATATTAAAAAATCTCAATGATTTAAACATGTTCAAGGAAAAAAATTGTAACACATTTATGTTAAATGATAAAATGGAAAGTTTTACTAAAAAGTTAACATATGGAAGAATAGGGTAGAAAATGGTTCTTTAGAAATGTTTACAGCTTGAGATATTTTTATAACTGAAAATAACCTTCCCAGAGATTTAATTGTAAGAGTTATAATTGATCAACTGAAGTGCCTGAAGACACAATTTCAGAAATACTTTCTTTCAAATTTTGATCTAAAAAAGATTAAGTTGTGTTCACAAACTATACTCAAATGAAATAAAAAAAATGTCAGTCATCTGCCATTAAAAGTTTCAAGAAGGGGGGTGGCTATGTGGCACAGTGAATAGAGCACCAGCCCTGGAGTCATGAGGACCTGAGCTCAAATCCAGCCTCATATACTTAACACAAAAACTAGCCATGTGACCTTGGGCAAGTCACTTAACCCCAACGGCCCTCCAAAAAATAAAGGGGGGGGGATTATAGGGGCGGCTAGGTGGTGCAGTGAGTAAGAGTGCCAGCCCCTGAGTCGGGAGGACCCAGGGTCGGTTCCGGCCTCAGTTACTTAGCACCCACACATAAATAACTAGCCGTGTAACCTTGAGCAAGTTTTTAACCCCAACTGCTTTTAAAAAAAAAGTTCAGGAGGAATTTGCCAAGTTACCAAGTGACATAGACTTAAAACTCTAGTTTCCTAAAAAGTCATTCAATGAATTTTGACTTGGGATTAGGACAGAATTTCCAATCATTTCTGAAATGGCAGTAAACATACTCCTGGCATTTTGTACTATGTGTTTATGTAAAGTTGCATTCTCAGCATTGATGATTATAAAATCAAAATATCAATCAACTCTGAAAACCATTGAAGATGTTCTACATCCTGCAGTATCAAAGATTCTACTAAGATTTAATTCTTTATTGAAAAACAAACAAGCACATCCATCTCATCATTATGCAAATTTCCTTTCATCTTTAATAACTTGTAAAATTATATGTATGACAATGATTTGTTATAAAATAATTTTCTTTATTATTTATTCTCAGTAGATGTTTGATTTGTATATCAATTTTACATACCTATATACACAGGTTCATGTAAAAATTTCTCAGGTGCAAAGGCATTATGAGTAGAAAAACTTTAAGAAGCCCTGGTTGGGGCAACTAGGTGGTACAGTGAATAGAGCACCTGTCCTGGAGTCAGGAGCACCTGAGTTCAAATCCGACCTTAGACACTTAATAGAAAAACTAGTCATGTGACCTTGGGCAAGTCACTTAACGCCAATTGCCCTACATTTCCCCCTACAAAAAGCAAAAGAAGAAGGAGGAGGAGGAGGAGGAGGAGGAGGAGGAGGAGGAGGAGGAGAAGAAGAAGAAGAAGAAGAAGAAGAAGAAGAAGAAGAAGAAGAAGAAGAAGAAGAAGAAGAAGAAGAAGAAGAAGAAGAAGAAGAAAGAAGAAGCAGCAGCAGCACTGGTCTTGATCAGTCTCTTCTGGACTCTGAAAATTCTTAGCTGCTTTTCGAATGCTTTAGAAGTTAACCTTAAAGGATGCAGGGAGATGAGATCACTTCTGGTCACTAGAGATTTGTTTTGCTATTTGAGGGCTTTAGGGGTGAATGAATTTTTATCATGTGAGACATTCCAGTATTTCCATGACATTTCCCTGCACTGTGGCCAAAATATATAGGTACTCATCAACCAAACCCATTTTTATGGGCCATAGATTCCAAGAAAAAGAGCACCTGAGAAAATTATTTTGTCCAACCCTTTCATTTTATGCCTGAGGAAACTGAGACCCAGCAATGTTTAGTGACTTGCATAATGTCACACTGATAGGAAATAGGAGAGCCAGTTTCTCTTCAAACCCTGCCTGGGTAGATTTCAACCTAAACCCAAGGAAGATATGGGAAATACATCTGGTGTTGGCAGTAAGTAAAGTCAGGTTCAGAAAACTCTTAGAGTATAGGAGGATAAAGATTCAATTCGATTTAATAAGCATTTAGTACAGTATCTACTACGTGCCAGATTAGGTTCTGAGGATACAAAGATAGAAATGAAAACTCTCCCTGCCCTCAAGAAGCTGTATTCTATTGGATAGAATAACTAACACAATCAGAAAAATAATATGAACAAGCAAAAGATGAATTAGTGAAGGAAACTGGAGGGTTCTCCCTTCTACCCAGACTGCTATGTTTCACCTGTCTTTCCCTTTGCCTTTTAGGACCATGATTAGAAAGAAATGGACACTGGAAACTGGAGCAAGGTGACGGAGTTTATCATCTTGGGCTTTCCCCAACTTCAGGGTGTCCAAACTTACCTCTTTTTCCTACTGCTTCTCATTTACCTTATCACCATCGTGGGAAACTTATTGATCTTTCTGGTGGTCAGAATGGATATTAAGCTCCACACACCAATGTACCAATTTATTAGTATTCTCTCCCTCCTTGAGCTTGGATACACAGCTACCACTATCCCTAAGATGCTTGCTAACCTTCTCAGCAAAAAGAAGACTATATCCTTTTCTGGCTGTCTCCTTCAGATCTACTTCTTCCACTCTTTTGGAGCTTCTGAGTGCTACCTTCTCACAGCCATGGCTTATGACAGATATCTGGCCATCTGCCAGCCCCTCCAGTACCCTACCCTTATGACCCCACCACTCTGTGCCAAGATGGCTGCAGGTTGCTGGCTGGTTGGCTTGGCGGGGCCGATAGTTGAGATTTCTCTGGTTTCTCGGCTCCCATTCTGTGGCCCCAACCATATTCAACATATCTTTTGTGACTTTCCCCCAGTATTAAGTTTGGCTTGCACAGACACCTCCATCAATATCCTGGTGGACTTTATAATCAACTCCTGCAAGATTTTAGCAACTTTCCTATTGATTCTCACCTCCTATGTCAAAATTATTCTAACTGTCCTCAGAATACCTTCAGCTGAGGGCAAGAAGAAGGCATTTTCCACTTGTGCTTCCCACCTTATTGTGGTCCTCATCTTCTATGGGAGCATCCTCTTCATGTATGTGAGACTGAAGAAGAGCTACTCACTTGATTATGATCGAGCACTGGCTGTTGTCTATTCCATACTCACACCCTTCCTTAACCCCTTCATCTATAGTCTACGCAATAAGGAAATCAAGGATGCTTTGAGGAGGCAATTGCAGAAGTCAGGGATCCTACATATTGAACCCTAAGTGTCATGGTCTGTAAGGGAAGTGGGGAAGGAGGAGGTTGGCTTGTTGCTGTGGAGTATATTGGGAAGGATCAATTTTCAGGGACAAGAAATAATACTGTCAACTTTTGGTTTCCAGTTTGGAGGATGGAACCTTGAGCTTATCTTTCAACTCCTCTATGAATTTCCTCATTTCCTCCATGGTCTTCATCAATACATAACACTAGGGGTCAAGGTTTAGGAGGTCACAGTGGACATAAAATTGAAGTCACAACTATTCATTTTCATTATTTTCTCCCCAAACCACTTCAAGTCTGCAAGTGGGTCAACATAGCTTTTTTAGTTTTAATGACTGAAAAATCCCAAATTTCCCTTTATAGGTATTCTTTTGGAACTTATAGTTAGCAAAAATACTAGATGAATGACATAACTGAAGCCCCTAATTAAAGAGAGTTTCTCTAACAATGGATTAGAGATTAAGGTTCCCAGTTCCCAGCCAAAAGAAAGCACCTCAGATAATGTCTTTGTGTGTGACTAAAACTACAAGAAATGTCCCTGTGAACCTTCATACCACAAAGGGTCACAAGGAAATACCTATGTAGGGGGTGAGGTGTTTGTAAGAAGTGAAACTAGTTTACTAAAAAAATGTGCATTTTCTAGCAGACTCAATAAAGAAGCTCAGAGATAGTACATATTGTATCCAAGCAATGAGGAGCAAGGGGTGGGGTGCTATAACAATCACTTCCTTCACATCTTTATAATGCATTTGTTTTTGTCAGCACTCCAACCACATGGACAAGTGGCAACAGTAGAGAGGAGCCTTTAGATATTTCTGCATCCCTCAATTGTTATCATTTCTTCCCATAGACCTAGAAGAGGATATCGTTTTCTTCTACTGATCATGACACTGCTATGTTAAAATTGCTCCCTGCCACATTTCATTCTCTCGACTGCCAGTACTGTTTGGGAAATAGTAAGCCAGTCCCATTCTCTTTTCGCTTGTCTTTTTAGAATTCTTTTCAAAGACCTCTTTAAGTCCCATAACCATCCCCAAAATTATATTTCCGTAGCTCAGGATACAATGAAAAACTTAAAATGCCAGAAGTTTCTAAGAATCTAAAGCATCTTTTCTACTGTTTGGAGGATCCTATAAGGTGGCCATTACAAGTGAATTCAATGAATTAAGCATCTACATGGGGCAAGAATCTAGAAATACAAATGTGGAAAATAAATCAGTCTCTGCCCCAAAAGAACCTACAATTTACTGAGAAGAATATGATGTTTACTTAAAAATATGATATAAAGAACTTGAGAAATATTTGAGAACAAAAAAAAAGATAAATTTCATCTGGGAGAGAAGACTTCATTTTCTCCAAAGATAATGATTACTATTGACTCATAAGTAGTTCTTTAAATTCATTTTATCTTTTTGGCTTCATAATAGTCTTATAAAATATAAGAAAACTGAAACTATAAGAGGATACAAATTTATCCACAAACTCAGAGCCAGCAAATTTTAGAATTAGAATTTTGCATCCAGGCAAAAACTTTAATTTCCATCAACTGAAAAAAATGACTGAACAAATTGTAGTACATGAATGTTATGGGATTTTATTATGTCATAAGAAATGTTGAAATGGATAGATTCAGAGGAATGTGGAAAGACTTGTATGAACTGGTGTTGAGTGAAAAGAACAAAGAAAACTATTTTATATTAACAATGTTGTACAAAGACAAACTTCTTTGAAAGTCTTAATAATTCTGATCAATACAATGATCAGAAAACCAATGCTGATCCTTGTTATCCACTTTCTCAAAAGAAAGATGGATTTAAGATAGAAGACAAAGTATAGTTTTGGATATGGTCAATGTAGAAAAAATATTTTTCTTGACTGAATATTCATTACAAGACTTTGATTTTCCTTTTTTTGGAGGGGGTATATGTAAGAGAAAGAACATAAATGCTTGTAATTAAAAACAATAAATTAAACTGTAAGCTTCTGGAAAGCAGGGACTAACTTTTATATTTCTTCATATCCCCAGTGCTTAGCATATCACCTAAGCACACAATTAGCACCAATATTGTTTGTTCACCAGATCTTCCTGACTCAGAGTAAGCTACTTAACTTAGTCAGCTGTAGTATGCTACCTCTTAAGGATCTCAAAGAATTTTCATTTCTAGGATTTTATTGGTCCTTCTCATTTCACAGATGAGACAATTAAAGCTCAGATAGCTGAAATGACTTACCCAAGATCACACAGATAATAAATGACTCAAATTCATGTTTTCTGACTCTGATATGATTTCCTTTACATTATGTCAATATTCATTGAGCTGTCTAGATGACAATTTGTAGGGGATGTGAAAGAGCAAGCATTTTTAGCACTGTGTGTGTCATGGACCCCTTTGGGAGTCTAGTGAAGCCCATGAACCCCTCTCAAAATAATATTGTAATGCATAAAATGAAATATATTACTTATTTTAACAAATGCTTTATGAACTTTTGGTTTACATCACTCATTTCTGCCAGATTTTGTGTTACGATTTTTCCCCATTTTTCCCCTACCCACCACCCCAGAATAGCAGTCCCACAAGATATCCCCTCAACCCATCTGCTCTCTCCCATATCTTCTCCCATACCTCCTTCGAATTTACCATTAAGGCAAGGTGAATCTCTATGCCCAAATGCCTGCACATCTTATCTCCCAATTACATGGAAAATAATATTAATAATTGTATTTATATATGGTTGAAACATTTAATTTTAAAATTTCAAATTTCAGATCCATTCCCTTCCTCCCTTTTAACCCACTCTGTCTGGGAAGATAAGCAACTTAGTATATGTTAGTAGATATATTGTAAAAGATTGCTTATATTTCTCTCCCACCCATCCCAACCCCCATCTAGTCCATTCCCAACTTAGATCCTGTCCCTTTTCAAAAGTGGGTACTTCCAACCTCCCCTCCCCGCAGAACACCCTGCCCTACATCATCCCCCCTCTCATCCCCCTTCCCCCTATTCTCCTGCAGGGTGAGATATCACATTTAGTATGTATGTCATTCTCTCCCTGAGCCAAATTCAATGAGAATATGGTTTTGCTTTTTTGCCTTCCTGTTCTTCCCCTCCCCTGCAAAAACTTCCCCTTGCTTCTTCTACATGAGATAGTTTACCCTACCCTCTCTAACCTCATCTCCTCTTGCCACTTTCCTCTCTCATCTCTTAACTTCACCCTTTAAGTATCATTCCTTCCCACCAAATTCAACCTGTACTCTCTATCCATGTGTACCTGTAAACATATATACACACATTTGCATATGTATTCATATGACCATATACCATTCTTCAATTATTTTCATACTGAGAAAGGTTTCATCAGTCACAATTATTGTTTTCCCATGTAGGAATGTAAATAGTTCAAGTTTGATAAGTTCCTTTTGATTTCTTTTCCCTGATAACTTTCTCAAGCAACTCTTGCTTCTTGTGTCTAAATGTCAAATTTTCTATTCAACTCTGGCTTTTTGCTCAAGAATGCTTGAAAGTCCTCTATTCCACTGAATGACCATATTTTCCCCTGAAACAAAATACTCAGTTTTGCTGGGTATGTGGTTCTTGGTTTTAATCTCAGGTCTTTTGCCCTGTAGAATATCATATTCCATGCCCTTCGATCCCTCAGTGTAGAAGCTGCCAGGTCCTGGGCTATTCTGATTGTGTTTCCACAATATTGAAATTGTTTCTTCCTGGCTGCTTGTAGTATTTTCTCCTTGATCTGGGGATTCTGGAACCTGGCTATAATATTCCTGGGAGTTTTCTTTTGGGGATCTTTTTCAGGAGGTGATTGGTGCATTCTTTCAACCTTTATTTTGCCCTCTGGGTCTAAAACATCAGGGCAGTTTTCCTTGAGAATTTCTTGAAGGGTGATTTCTAGGTTCTTTCTTTGATCATGGCTTTCAGGTAGTCCAATAATTTTTAAATTATCTCTCCTGGATCTATTTTCCAGGTCAGTGGTTTTCCCCATGAGATATTTCACATTGCCTTCTATTCTTTCATTTGTTTGGATCTGTTTAACAGCATCTTGATGTCTCATAAAGTCACTAGCTTCCATTTGCTCCAGTCTAACTCTGAAGGAATGAATCTCCTCAGTGAGCTTCTGAGATTCTTTTTCCATCTGGCAAATTCTGCTTTCTAAGGCATTCTTATGACGGCTAGTCAAATAATGACGGCTAGTCATTATTTATGCGTGGGTGCTCATTTTCTGAGGCCGGATCTGATCTCGGGTCATCCAAACTCCGAGGCCGGTGCTCTTACTGCGCCACCTAGCCGCCCCCGACTTTCTCATTTTTAATGACCTTTACTATTGCATCATTTCTACCTCCCTGGTATTCTAAAATTCCGACTTTCTCAGATTTGAAAATTGCTTCTATCTCTGTTAGTTCCAATAGCAGTCCTCTGAAATCAACTTGTGAAGATCCATCTTTGGAGACAGTTTGACATGGAACTTTGGAGACGGTATGACATAGAGAGATTCCAGGACCTAGAGTCAGGAAATCTGAGTTTGAATATTGACTCTGTCACATACCCGTTCTATGCTCATGGGCATCTGCCTTCATCTCTCTGTGCATCAATTTTCTCACCTGTGACGTACTTATAATGTACCATCTACTTCATAAGGTTGCCATGAGGAAAATATTTTGTAAACCTTCAAATGATATGTAAATTTAATGAGTTATTAGTATTAACTCAATATACTAGATGTCACTTGGCTAGGGTGGAATATATTGAAGTTCTCAACTCTAGTACTCTGTATATCATAATTCTATTTATTCAGTATAAGTTTGGATTAGATATTTTTGACAGTCACATCACATAGCAGATTGAAACCAAGCTTTCCTTAAGTCTGTTTCGCATGAAATGCTTTTTATGCCTGCCCCTTTCCTAAAATTCTGATATTGATTTATTAAATTAAGTTCAAATCTCTATATGTATGTCTCTCATATTTATTCTTGCTATATCTAGCTAATCATTACAGCCTACAGGTGGTTTTGGATGCATGTTCTGTCATGCAATGAATAATTGTTTCCCTCCTAACTTCAGATCTTTTGAAAATTTTATAAGCATATCATGTAAGTCTTTCGTCAAGTCATCAATAATAATATTGAACAGAACAGTACTCAAGTCTGCTTTTGAAGTCTTCTTATCATATTTACACATAATAAATATATTGTAGACTGGCAATTTAATGAATTAATACATCTATTGGTGTGGGCACTCCCTCCAGAAACTTCAACAATTTAGCTGACGTGTTTTTCAGTTTCTCAGTAGAGTCTTGATCCTGTCTTTCCAGAAATTCTCTGTAGGATACTAAGCCTGCACTTTAAAACATATCAAAGAAAGGAAAAAAAGACCTGTGTGTACAAAAATATTTATTGTGGGACTTCTTGTGATAGCAAAAAAATTGAAATTAAAGTGTGCCCATCTGCTGATAATGGATACACAAAGTATGGCATGTATATATAATGGAATGTTACTGTGTTGTAAGGAACAATAAAGGAGGCAGTTTCAGAGAAGTCCAGGAAGGATAGTATGAACTGATACATAAGAGAGTGAACAGAACTAGGAGAACAATACATATAATTACAATATAAAGAAAAACAACATTGAAATACCGGAGAACTTTGATCAATGTATTGACCAACTCCAATTTATTTTTAAAATACAATTATATTTTTCCAATTATATGCAAAGACAATTTTTACTGTTTATTTTTTACAAAATATTGACTTCCAAATTTTTCTCCCTCACTCCCACATCCTCTTTTAAAATATATTGTAGAGGGGTAGCTAGAAGGAGCAGTGGATAGAGCACCAACTTCAGAATCAGGAGGACCTAAGTTCAAATCCACCCTCAGACACTTACTGGTTGTATGACCCCAGGTGAGCCACTTAATCCTAACTGCCTCTCAAAAATAAGCAGAAAAGTATATGAAGGGTGGCCTTATAGCTGCTACAGGACAGGAAATGACAGGTGAAATAATATATTGGGAGAAGATGATGCAGGTCAATAGCCAGGACCAATTTGGGACTCTAGAGCAGTTATTTTTAAACTTTGGATCATAACCCCATATAGGGTCACATAACTAAATGTGCAGGGTTGCACAATTTTGGCAACAATAAAAGGTTTCTGAACATACAATGACCAAAAGTTAATTCAAAATCAGATGCATAATGAATTAGAGGCATTTCTGGCAGCATGTGTCCATATTGCATCACTCAACTTCACTGTAGCCTTGCTTCTGAACACACAACATGTTCACTTTGCACTGCACATACCATCATGTCACACAACACCAAAAAACACTACCAGACACTCCTTGGCTTAGATTTGAGACTATTGTATGTTATGAATTGCAGTATTTTTACTGTACATACAAAGTTTTCTGCTCTTACAGAAACATAATAATGAAAAATAAAGACTTTTTATATTTTCCTACCATCATGCCTCATCAAGTAAGTATCAAATTAGTATATCTTTGGATTGTATTACGTTTAAATGTTTGACTTTAAAATGGGCTGTTACCTCTGTCTTCTACAAAAATGTGTTTTATTGCAGCAAGTAAAGACAAAAGCCCTTTAGTACTATTTCTCCACCATCACCATCAATGTGTATTGTGAACATCAGTTTTTAAAAAATTAATCACAAAAAATTATAAGTTCATAAACTAAAGCTAGTATTTATTTGAGAAATTATGAGCAATATTTGTATTTTAGGACAAAATATTTTTCAGTTACAGATAAGTGGCTAAATTTAGACAGAAGAGGTAAAAATACTGATAATGATGTGGCACAGTCTTCACTACCGGGTTGTAGTACACCTAAATTGACAAGAAAGCCTTTCCCCCAAGATTGCACCGAAGGTGAAGAAGGAAGCCATTGCCTCCCCTCCCCAAAGACAGAAGCCAAGGCCAATGCTTTGAAGGTCAAGAAGGTGGTGCTGAAGAGCTTCCATACCCACAAAAAGAAGAAGATCTGAACATCCCCCACCTTCTGGTGACCCAAGACTTCAACAGAAGCCCAAATAGCCTAGGAAAAGTGCCCCTTGGAGAAACAAGCTTGATCACTATGCCATTATTAAGTTTCCTTTGACCACTGAGTCTGCTATGAAGATGATTGAGGACAACAACACCCTAGTCTTCATTGTGGATGCCAAGGCCAACAAGTATGAGATAAAGCAGGCCATAAAGAAGCTGTATGACATTGACATGGTCAAGGTCAACACACTGATCTGGCCTGATGAAGAGAAGAAGGCCTGTGTCTGTCTTGCTCCAGACTATGATGCTTTAGATGTTGTCAACAAAAGTGGAATCATCTAACTTACTGTGTCCAGCTCTGTCCCATTCCACCTACAATAAAAAGTTTTCAGAAAAATAAATTGACAAGAAAAAGAAAATATGTTGAATCATGTGGCTCTTAAGAGGGCAAAGTTTATCAAAGTTGAAAGATGAAGTTGTTATATTTTTGACAGAGCAGAAATCTAATTTTGTTAATTTTTTTCATAATTACAGTTTTCAAAACCGTGTTATTTGTTGGATATTTCTGGAAAACTCTATGGCTTAAACATGCTGCTTCAAGGAAAAAATTGTAACATGTTAAAAGACAAAATTGAAAGTTTTACTTTAAAAAGTTAACATATTGAAGAATAGGGTGGAAAATGATTCTTTAGAAATGTTTGTAGCTAGAGATGATTTTATAATTGAAAATAACCTTCCCAAAGATTTAATTGTAAGAGTTATAATCGATCATCTGAAGGGCCTGCAAACAGTTTCTGAAATACTTCCCTTCAAATTTTTATTTTAAAAAACTAAGTTGGGTTCATGAACTATACTCAATTAAAATAAAAAATGTCAGTCATCTGTCATTAAAAGTTCTAGAAGAATTTTCCATGTTATCAAGTGACACAGGTTTAGAACTCAAGTTTCCTCAAAAAATCATTAAATAAATTTTGATTTGGGATTAGGACAGGATTTCCAGGGATTTCAAAAATGGCCATAAATGGGGTGGCTAAATGTCAAAGTGAATAGAGCACCGGCCCTGGAGTCAGGAGGACCTGAGTTCAAATCTGGTCTCAGACACTTAACACTTATTAGCCATGTGATCTTGGGCAAGTCACTTAACCCCAATTGCTCTGCCCTACCCCCTCCAAAAAAAGCAAATAAAATAGAGTAAAATAAAATGGCCATAAACATACTCCTGCCATTTTCTTCTATGTGTTTACATGAAGTGGCATTCACTGCATTGACAATTATAAACTCAGTATCAATTGACTCTGAAAACCATTGAAGATGCTCTGCGTCCTGCAGTATCAAATATTCTGCCAAGATTAAATTCTTTTTTTAAACAATTGCTTTATTAATTTCTGGTATACATCATTCATTTCCAGCAGATTTTGAGTTACAATTTTTCCCCCGTTTTTTTCCCTACCCACCACCAAAGAATAGTAGTCCCACTAGATATGCCCTCATCCAATCTGTTATCTCCAAATTTTCTTCCATACCCCCTTCAACTTTGAAATTAGGGCAAGGTGAATCTCTGAGCCCCAATGCCTGGACATCTTATGAAACATTTAATTTTGAAACTATGATTTTCAGATCCATTCCCTTCCTCCCTTATCACCCATTCCCTCTGAGAAGATAAGCAATTTAGTATGTGTTGTACATGTATAGCTATGCAAAATATTACCATAGTAGATATATTGTAAAAGACTGCTTATATTTCCCTCCCACCCATCTCACCTCCCAACTGGTCCATTCCCTACTTTGATTCTGTCCGTCTTTAATAGTGGGTACTTCCAACCTCCCCTCCCTCTAGAATGCCCTTCCCCTCCATCCTTCCCCCTCTCACCCCCCTTTCCCCTACTCTCCTGCAGGGTGAGATATCCCATTTAGTATGTATATGATTCTCTCTTTGAGCCAAATTCAGTGAGAATATGGTTTTACCTTTTTGCCTGCCTGTTCTTCTCCTCCCCTGCAACTACTTCCCCTTGTCTCTTCTACATGAGATAGTTTACCCTACCCTGTCTCTCCCCATCTCCTCTTGCCACTTTCCTCTCTCACCTCTTAACTTCACCCCTTAAGTATCATCCCTTCCCATCAAATTCAACCTGTTCCCTCTATCTATGTATAACTGTAAACATATATACACACATTCACCTATGTATTCATATGACCATATACCCTTCTTCCATTATTTTCATAATGAGAAAGGTTTCATCAGACACAGTTATTGCTTTTCCATGTAGGAATGTAAATAGTTCAACTTTTTTTTTTAAATCAAACAAATGCTTTATTAAATTCTGGTTTACATCATTCATTTCCACCAGATTATGAGTTACATTTCCCCCATTTTTCCCTACCCACCACCCCAGAATAGCAGTCCCACTAGATATCCCCTCATCCAATCTGCTCTCTCCCATATCTTCTCCCATACCCGCTTCGACTTTGCCATTAGGCAAGGTGAATCTCTGAGCCCCCATGCCTGAACATCTTATGAAACATTGAATTTTAAAACTTCGTTTTTCAGATCCATTCCCTTCCTCCCTTGTCACCCACTCCCTCTGAGAAGATAAGCAATTCATATGTGTTGTACATGTATAGCTATGCAAAACATTACCATAGTAGATATATTGTAAAAGACTGCTTATATTTCCCTCCAACCCGTCTCACCTCCCACCTGGTCCATTCCCTACTTTGATCCTGTCCCTCTTTGATAGTGGGTACTTCCAAACTCCCCTTCCCCCAGAATACCCTCCCCTCCATCATCCCTGCTCATATTCCCCTTTCCCCTACTCAGGAGAGTGAGTGAGGATAAGATGTTCCATTTAGTATGTATGTGATTCTCTCCTTGAGCCAACTTCAATGAGAATATGCTTTTGCCTTTTTGCCTTCCTGTTCTTCCCCTCCCCTGCAACTACTTCCCCTTGCCTTTTCTACATGAGATAGTTTGCCCTACCCTGTCTCTCTCCATCTCCTCTTGCCACTTGCCTCTCTCACCTCTTGACTTCACCCCTTAAGAATCATCCCTTCCTTGGGGTGGCTAGGTGGCAATGCAAGCAGAGCACTGGCCCCGGAGCCAGAAGAACCCGAGCTCGGATCTGGTCCCAGACATCCAACACATAAACAAAAACCCAGCCACGTGACCCCGGGCAAGTCACCCAACCCCAATTGCCCTCCAAAAAAAAAAAAAAGAATCATCCCTTCCCATCAAATTCAACCTGTGCCCTCTATCCATGTATACCTGTGAACATATGCCATGTACCCTTCTTCAATTATTTTCATAATGAGAAAGGTTTCATCAAACACAGTTATTGTTTTTCCATGTAGGACTGTAAATAGTCCAACTTTGATAAGTTCCTTTTGATTTCTTTTCCTTGATTACCTTCTCAAGCATATCTTGCTTCTTGTGTCTGGATGTCAAATTTTCTATTCAACTCTGGTTTTTTCATCAAGAATGCGTGAAAGTACTCTATTCCACTGAATGACCATATTTTCCCTTGAAACAAGATGCTCAGTTTTGCTGGGTAGGTGACCCTTGGTTTCAATCCCAGCTTTTTTTCCCTCTGGAATATCATATTCCATGCTCTTCAATCCCTCAGTGTAGAAGCTGCCAGGTCCTGGGCTATTCTGATTGTGTTTCCACAATATTGAAATTATTTCTTCCTGGCTGCTTGTAGTATTTTCTCCTTGATCTGGGAGTTCTGTAACCTGGCTATAATATTCCTAGAAAATATTCCTATATTTTCTTTTGGAGATCTTTTTCATGAGGTGATTGGTGCATTCTTTCAACCTCTATTTCCCCCCACTGGCTCTAAAACATCAGGGCAATTTTCCTTGAGAATTTCTTTAAGGATGATTTCTAGGTTCTTTCTTTGATCATGGCTTTCAGGTAGTCCAATAATTTTTAAATTATCCCTCCTGGATCTATTTTCCGGGTCAGTGGTTTTTCCCATGAGATATTTCACATTGCCTTCTTTTCTTTCATTTGTTTGGATCTGTTTAACAGCATCTTGATTTCTCATAAAGTCACTAGCTTCCATTTGCTCCAGTCTAACTCTGAGGGAATGAATCTCCTCTGTGAGCTTTTGAGATTCTTTTTTCCCTCTGGCAAAATCGGCTTTTTAAAACATTCTTTTCCTCATTGCCTTTCTGAGCCTCTTTTGCCATTTGAGTTAGTCTATTTTTTAAGGTGTTATTTTCCTCAGTCAGGCTGTTGACTCCCATTTCATACTTTTCCTGCATCCTTCTCATTTCTCTTCCCAATTTCCCCCCACTTATCTTATCTGCTTCTTAAGGTCCTCTGTGGCCTGTAGCCAGCTTGTATTTTCATTTGGGGCTTTTGGTGCAGGAGTTTTGACCTCACAATCCTCCTCCATGCTTTGATCCTCTTTGCCCCTAAAATAGGAGTCCAGTGTTGAATTTTTCTGTTTATTTTGTTTCTTTTGCCTAGGCATGTTGCCTCTTAATTACTTGATTTTGGTGCTTTTTGCCACAGTAGTACTCTGCCACCAGACAGGAGGGCTTCTGCCCAAACGTGGGGTCTTCACGACTTCTGCAGGTTGGGTGGTCTCTGTAAAGCCTCCACCTGCTCTGGCAAATTGGATACCCGCCCTGAACCTCCCCCCCCCCCCCCCAGACCACAATCCAGATCCAGGAATTTTAAAGCAAGAGAATTAACCCCCAGACAAATTGCTGGATCTCCCTACAGTTTGCAGACCAGGAGCTAGAGCCACCACTGACACTGCAAAATGGCTTCAGTGCCTCGTTTCTTCAGCAGCTTTTCGCCCCCAGGGGAGGAAGCTGATGATTTCCCCAAATACTGGTCCCAAAGTCCATAGGGCTCTAACCTCTCACTTTATCCTCGGCATATTTCTGCTGATAATTCTGGAATCGCCACAGCTGCTGGTGTTCTGGGGTCCCTCCATCAGGCTGCTGGCTCAGCCACCCTAGGGCTAAAACCGAGGTTCACTCGGGCCTGGGCTCAGTTCCCAGTGCGCTATGCTTTCTGCTCTCAGAGTGCTGTGCTTGCTGCAGGGCTGCTGGGCTGTCCTCAGCGGGATGTTAGCTTCTCTGTGTAGTACTGTGGGTGCTGGAGCTCCAGAAGTTGTTCAGAGTCCCCTTTTATATAATTTGGAAGTTGTGTGGGGCAGAGCACATTGGCAGTGCTGTTTCTACTCTGCCATCTTGGCTCTGCCCCTAAGATTTAATTCTTTATATAAAAGAAAGTAAGCATATCCATCTCATTAGTAAGTAAATTTTCTTTTGTCTTTAATGAATGGTAAAATTATATGTCTACTAAAGAATTGCTTTATTATTTATCATTTATCATCAGGAAATGTTTGCTTTGTCTCCTTATTTTATGTATCTAAATACCTGCAATCACATTAAGATTTCTTGGGTAAAAAGGTGTTGGAAGTGAAAAAAGTATTACAAGCCATTTTCCAGACCATGTACTATGTTTCCTGTTTATAGTAATCATTTACTTTCTTATATTTGTTGACACAAAACTGTGTAGTAGATAGTGATCTAGCCTTGAAGCTGAGATGATCTGAGTTTAAGTCCTGCCTCTGACACATAGTGGCTGTGGAAGCCTGAGCAAATCCCTTAATTTCCCCAATCCCCCACAAACTACTCTCTGGTACTTTAAAGTTGCAGAGAAGGGATTGACCTGCCATGATGGGAGGAAAGTCCTTATCTGAGTGTTCACAATAGCAATGAAATCACAGGTCCCTACCCTAATTCTCCTAAATCTTGGTGCCTTCTCTGAGACTATCAGTATTTTACCCCCATATTATCTTGTTTGTACATAGTTCTATGTTGTCTCCCATATTATACTGTGAGCTCCTTGAGGGCAGGGACTGTTCTTGGCCTTTGTTTGTATCTCCAGTGCTTAGCAGAATTCCTGGCACATAGTAGGCACTCAATAAATGCTTGATGACTTGTCTTTCTTGTTGATTATCCTTACTCTATTGGATTTGTTAAGAGAGGGGGAGTATTATGGTGACAAAGTGGTTAAACTGGGTAGGTATGGACTAGGGTGAGAAGGGTGAGCAGAGGCTGGTTGAGGTCTCTCTAGGCTATTTACAGTAACTTCATTAACTTTAAGAATCTAATCCCCAAGCATATTATATTAAGAATTCAGGAAAAGAAATGACAGATGGAATGGTTAGGTAGTTCTTGGTCCTTAGGGCTGGTACATGAAATTAGCCAGATGCTACAGGAAGAGGATGGATGTAGTAAAACCACAATGCAGAATCAGCAGAGAATAGTTCAAGATAATGAGAGGATAAATTGAGGCAGTGATAGGTCAGCGAGGTAGCACTATTACTAGGAGCATGTAGAAACATCTTCCTCCCAAGTTTGAACTGGAAGAACCAATAAAAGACAAAGCAAATTGTAATATATGCCAAGCCATAAGGGACATACAGTTCCAACAGTTTTCACTTAAATATCAGAGTTGTATGTCCTTTCTTGGTTGTTTTATGACATTGTGGGTTGTTTGATTGATGATTGTGGAGGAACCACACCTGCTTTTGGCTTTGGTGTGAGTGAGATGGTGCTCACTGAATATATGGTGCTCACTGAATATATGGTACAGCATCCATAGAGGAAGCTGGACTCAAGCTATGAATGCACAGTGACTGTGGCCCCCATAGCTCCTGCCAAAGTCATCAGAAGGTTGGCCACCAAAGCGTGATTATTTTGGCTTCATCTAAGCAGAATTAATACGGCAACTGTATAATTCTTTTACATTACTTCATGACCCCATCCATAATAGAAAGTGGTGATGAGAAGAAAAAAAAGTTCTTGGCTGCCAAAAGCATTCCTGATTGGTACCTGGTTTCAATGTAGGCTACAATTTCTGTGGAGGGTCTGAGAACAGTAGAAAACATAGAACATAGAATGTTAGAGCTGATCCATAACACATAGGATGGACCTTAACTAATAGAATGTTTGAGTTGGAAAGACTTGGAGACTACCTAAGCCAAAGGGTGTTAACCTGGGCTTTGTGAACTTGTTTTTGCTTTTTAAAATATATTTTGCTATTTATAATTTCAATATAATTGGTTTCTTTTGTAATCGTATGTATTTATTTTATGCATTTAAAATGATTTTTGAGAAGGTGTCCCCAGACTTCACCAGAGTATCCAAGGGTCCAGGACACAAACAATATTAAGAACCCCTGATTTAGATCAACATCCTGATTTGACAGAAAAGGAAACTGAAGACTAAAGAGGCTAAATGGCTAGGTAAGGTCACATAGGAAGTTAAAGGCAGGGTCAGGAATAGAACACAGGTTTCTTGGCTCCCAGACTGGTGCTCCCTCCACTCAAATCATGTAGAATGTTCAAGGTACTTCAAATATAAATGGCAAAGAGGTCCATAGACTGAACAGAAGATGCAGAAGCATTGGAACTAGTCAGCACTGAGGTTGATTCATATCAATATTGCTTTGGGGAGCAAATCTTCTCAATTATACAATTTCGTCATCAGGGTTCACTTGGACTTCTGCAGGTCATTTGCTCCAAACGATTCAGCAGTTTTTCATGGACCATCCTAACATCATATGTACCATCTGCTTTTATCATGTAGGAATGCCAATGTTTTCTAAACTCTCTCATTACTTGTCTACAGACTCCAGATGGCAGGATAAAGCCATTCTTCAAATTACTGGTAGGAGCAATGGCCTGGAACTCTTTGTGTCCTTCTGAGATGGCCTTCTGAATGGCAGTGCATTCTACCCAGATGCCTAGTGAGTAGACAGCATTTTCTGTGTTGTTTCCTGAAAAAATTTTCCCATCCAGGGTCAGGAGAGTTGCCCCGACTGGGAAGTTACTGTATGAACAGTAGGCAAACTCCTTGGCTTCTTGGCTCCTGAAAATGAGTTGCTTCATCTGAGTTGGATCTAAAGTCACCCAAGTACTTGGATGTGGGACCAGATCAAAAAGCACTTGAGCCTTGACCTTGATCCTGATACTCTCAGGTCAGGAGGAGGAAGGCAGTAGTAGCTGAGGATAGGAGCTAGAAACTTAAAGGGTGTTGGCTTGACCAACCCCAATTTCAACGGAACTGCTAATGAAGTCTGATAGTCATCTCTAGACAGAAGTGATGGACTTAATATGCAAAATAAGATATACATACATACATACATACATACATACATTGATTTGGAGTCATTGGCAAAGAGACAAGATGTGCCTTAAGCCCCCTCATGGAAGAACCCTTAGAGGGGGGCAGAGAGGAGAAATATAATCTGCTTAATCTTTAGGCAGTGTGGGCCAGGCAGTCTATGCTATATACAAAATCACCTTTTTATTTGGAGTTTTGTTAATTCCAGAATGAAGAGAAAAAGAAATTCTCCATAGAAGATTTAACCAAAGCACAGAAGACTTTCCCTCTGTCCTTTAATATTTGGGAAGTCACAGCATACAACATTGAATGACCCATCTAACCTTTTTCCTTCTCCCCAAATGATTGGCCTACCTCCCTTTTGGGCTCATAAATACTCTTGGTGATATTTTTATATCATCTCTTATACATAAGTCTTCAACAGTAATATGAAGCATCTATAAATAACAGAGTTGGATCGATTTTGTAGTTCAAAATCTGCCTCCTCAATTTTCGTTCCTGCTTTAATAAAAGAGGTTGTTGAGGGCAAGGAGAATGAGAACTTGATTGGGCTTCCTTTCTAGGGATTCCCCCAGTTCCATGAAGGTGGTCTCCTATTCTTCATTCCCTTGCTCTTCATTTGCATGTTCATTGTCCAAGGGAACCTCGTGGCTTTTTATTGCTACAGTGGATTACACCCAGATTCACACCCTCATGTATAACTTGTCGATATCTTCTTCCTTCATGCCAAAGATGTTCTCCAACACAGATGGTATTTAGAATATCATCTCTATCAGTAATATAGATAAATTTCTTCTACTCACTGGGGGTGGGGGTGGTGTCAGAAGACTGCCTTTCAATTGCCACTGCTATTAATAGGGACATTGCCATGTGTTGTCTGCTCTACTGTTTGATCATTGTAACCCCCACATTGTGGACCCAATAGAACCCTACCTCCTTTGGTTACTTTGTGCTGGTCCCTGCAATCAGATAGTTTACCACACTACCCGTCTGTGGCTCCATTATCTCTTCTGTGACTTTTCCTTTGTGCAGAGCTTGGTCTTCACAAACACTTCCATGAAACCAGGAAGCAGGAAATTAAACAGACCATCAAGAAAGCCTCTGACCCAAGAAGATGTTTACTATGTCAGAGAGTTAATTCTCGGTCACCATATCTGTGCCCTCTAACAAGGAGTCTATGTACCATGTATTGATCCCTTCACCAATTAGACTATGAAATCATCGTGTATTTTCATGTGCCCAACAATTGATTTTTCTACTCTAGGCTAGATCTCCTCTACATGAACTAGCATTTAGGTATGTTGAGAAAAATCCTATGAAAAGTTTACTCAGGGAGGGAAGAGAATGTATATTCACCCCAATTATTTAGCATGCCTTTACAATTCTAGATATAGCACTGTTACATGCCTTGAAGGCATATAAGGAGGATAGAGGTAAGTAATAATCACATTTATTGCATTTGCTTTCAAATAATTACCTTCCAATTTCTTCAGTGTTGTCCTCAACTCCTTACTTTCAGCCCACATATCTTGTCTGTTGCCAAAATTTATGGTTTTACCTTCAAAACATCACTTCAAAACAAAACAAAACTGTCTATTTATCAATTTTCTCTTGAGACCCCATTGGTGCTCTTCTATTTACATAGACCAGTCACTCACAATAATACCACTTCAAGAGTTTAAACATGATGATTTAATTATCAGTAAGTTAAAAAAAGAAAGGACAAATTTAGGTAGCAAACATTCATTGAGCATTTACTATGTACTAGGCATTGTGATACGTTCTGGGGACATAAAAACAGAAGAAAATTAATGTCCTTGCTTTTAAGGGTCTCACCTTATAATGGAGGAGGAAATAGGTAAATAACTGTACATATATGATAGTTAGGAACATGTGGAAGGGAAAAGGGATAGATTTGGGGGAAAGTATCTTGCAGAAGGTAAAATTTCAGATGAGTCTGGGGAGAAGACAAAGAAGTTAAGGGACAAAAGTAAAGAAAGATAGAATCAGAGTTAGTAATGAAAGTCACTGTGACAGGATGTGGGATGCTATGAGTAAGAAATGTTGAGTAGGCCAGTGTAGTTGTATTGTAGAGTACATGGAATGAGCTAAAGAATGAGAAAGGTAGTCATTTATGAAATCAAATGGAAGAATAATAAATACCTCACAATTCACAAATAAACCTGGGTGACACTTTCCCACCAATACATTCAATATCGGTGGTGGACATTGTGCCTGCGCAGAAATCTGGAAGGGGAACACATCTTCAAGAAAAATAAATACACTTAGGTAACTCACAACTCTTGACTGCCTTTTATGGAGGCTCTATGCTTTTCATAAGTGTATAAGCTTCCATCCCAATTCCAACTTGGAATATTTTTTCCACCATAGAATATAATATCATATCTGTTCTTTTGAAGAATTGAAATATCCATGCTGATTTTTCAAAAGGATAGTCCATAACGTTAGGATTCAGCAGGTAGGAAGTCACTTTTTCATTGTCTCTAACCTTGTCCTCCTCCTCTGTACCACACCCACAACTTTACAACTATTTGTGCTGGCTGTCAACACAACCAATACATTGTCTCTATGCTTCCTCTGTGGTGTTTCCTTGATTCTTTCTTCCCCAATATGGAACTTCAAGTGTGCAACCCCGCTACCTAGTGAATTTAATATCATCACCATTTTATCTGTGCCTGGTTCCATCAAAGAAAATATAAAGAATAAACAATGCCAGTACATATATACAATCTAGGTAACTTTCAATCAGTATAGTGTACTAGTGCAAATAGAAATGTATGTACAATCATACTGGGGAAATCAGGCAACTTTCTAAGCCAAGGGTCCTTGACTCGTGTGTGTGTGTGTGTGTGTGTGTGTGTGTGTGTGTGTGTGTGTGTGTGTGTGTGTGTGATGAACTACTCTGGCAAACTAGTAAAATCTACGGATCATTCCTCAGAATCTTTTTAAATGCATAAAAAAACCACACAGGTTTACAAAGGTAGCCAATTATACATTTTAAGTGTGTCATTTTTTTCAAATGCTTTATTAACTTCTGATTAACATCATTCATTTCCTCCAGATTTTGAGTTACAATTTTACCCCATTTTCCCCCTACTCACCACCCCAGAATAGCAGTCCCACAGGATACTCCCTCATCCAATCTGTTCTCTCCCATATCTTCTCCCATACCCCCTTCAACTTTTCCATTAGAGCAAGGTGAATCTCTGAGCCCCAATGCCTGCACACCTTATCTCCCAATTACATGCAAAATAACACTAATAATAGCGATATATATATATATATATATATATATATATATATATATATATATATATATATATGAAACATTGGATTTTAAAACTTCGAATTCCAGATCCATTCCCTTCCTCCCTTATCACCCACTCCTGCTGGGAAGATAAGCAATTCAGTATATGTTGTACATGTATAGCTATGCAAAACATTACCATAGCAGATATATTGTAAAAGACAGTCTATATTTCCCTCCCACCCATCCCACCCCCCACCTGGTCCATTCCCTACTTTGATCCTGTCCCTCTTCAAAAGTGGGTGCTTCCAACCTCCCTCCCCCAGCATGCCCTCCCTCCATCATCCCCCCTCTCATCTCCCTACCCTCTACTCTCCTGCAGGGTGAGATATCCCATTTAGTATGTATGTCATTCTCTCCCTGAGCCAAATTCAACGAGAATATGGTTTTGCCTTTTTGCCTTCCTGTTCTTCCTGTCCCCTGCCACCACTTTCCCTTGCCTCTTCTACATAAGATAGTTTACCCCCCCCCATCTTTCCCCATCTCTTCTTGCCACATTCCTCTCTCACTTCTTAACTTCACCCCTTAAGTATCATCCCTTCCCACCAAATTCGACCTGTGCCCTCTATCCATAGGATATCCCTTCCTCCAATCTGTTCTCTCCCATATCTTCTACCATAGCCCCTTCGACTTTTCCAGTAGGGCATGGTGGATTTCTATGCCCTGATGTCCGTATTTCCCTTCCTCCCTTGTCACTCACCCTTACTGGGAAGATAGGCAATTCAGTATACATTGTACATGTGTAGCTATGCAAAACATTACCATAGTAGATATATTGTAAAAGGCTGACTATATTTCCCTCCCTCCTATCCCACCTCCCACTTGTTCTATTCACTACTTTGAACCTGTCCCTTTTCAAAAGTGGGTGCTGCCAACTTCCCTCCTCCACAGTCTGCCATCCCTTCCACCATCCCCCCTTTCATTCCCTTCCCCGCTACTCTACTGTAGGGTGAGATATCCTATTTAGTATGCATGTCTTTCTCTCCCTGAGGAAAAAAATCAATGAGAATAAGTTTTTGCCTTTTTGCCTTCCTGTTCTTCCCTTCCATTGTAACCATTTTCCCTTGCCTCTTCTATATGAGATAGTTTACCCCATTCTGTCTCTCCCCATCTTCTCTAATTATATTCCTCTCTCACCTCTTAATTTCACCTTTTAAGTATCATGCCTTCCTATTAAATTAGTCCTGTGCCTTCTATCTATATATACATGTAAACATATATACATACATTCACATATGTATTCATATGCCCATATACCTTTCTTCAACTATTTTCATACTGAGAAAGGTTCCATCAGTTACAGTTACCATTTTTCCATTTAGGAATGCAAATAGTTCAACTTTGATAAGTTCCTTATGATTTCTTTTCAACATCTATTGCTTCTTGTGTCTGAATGTCAGATTATCTATTCAACTCTGATTTTTTCATCAAGAATTCTTGAAAATGCTCTATTCCACTGAATGACCATATTTCCTTCTGAAACATGATACTCAGTTTTGCTGGGTAGGTGATTTTTAGTTTTAATCCCAGCTCCTTTGACCTCTGGAATATCATATCCCAAGCCCTTTGATCCCTCAGCGTAGAAGCTGCCAGATCCTGTGTTATTCTGATTGTGTTTCCAAAATATTAAAATTGTCTTCCTGGTTGCTTGTAATATTCTCTCCTTGATCTGGAAATTCTGGAACCTAGCTATAATGTTCCTAGAAGTTTTCTTTTTGGGATCTTTTTCAGGAGATGATCTCTGGATTCTTTCAGCCTCTATTTTGCCCTCTGGTTCTAAAACAACAGGGCAGTTTTCCTTGATAATTTCTTGAAGTATTATTTCTATGTTCTTTCTTTGATCATGGCTTTCAGATAGTACAATAATTTTAAATTATCTCTCCTGGATCTATTTTCCAGTTCAGTGCTTTTCCCAATGAGATATTTCACATTACCTCCTATTCTTTCATTTGTTTGGACCTGTTTAACAGCATTTTGATTTCTCATAAAGTCCCTAGCTTCCGTTTGCTCCAGTCTAATTCTGAAGGAATGATTGTCTTCAGTGAGCTTTTGAGATTCTTTTTCCCTCTGGCAAATTCGGCTTTTTAAGGCATTCTTCTCTGCATTGCCTTTTTAAGACTCTTTTGCCATTTGAGTTAGCCTATTTTTAAGGTGTTATTTTCCTCAGTCAAGCTGTTGACTCTCATTTCATACTTTTCTTGCATCTTTCTCTTTTCTCTTCCCAGTTTTTCCTCCACTTCTTTTACTTGCTTCTTAAGGTCTTCTATGGCCTGTAACCAGATTGTATTTTTCTTTGAAACTTTTGGTGCAGGAGTTATAACTTCACTGTCTTCCTCCTGTTCCATGCTTTGATCCTTTTTGTCTTCAAAGTAGGACTGTAAATTTGGGGTACTCTGTTTATTTTTTTCCATGCCTGCTCATGTCCCCACTCTGTCACATGACCCCAGGGTTTGTTTTTTTTTTTTTGCCACAGTAGGATTCTGCTACCAGACAGGTGATCTTTCATCCCAATTGTTGGTGTTTTCTCAGTTGCCAAAGAGGGTGCCCTCTCTGAAGCTTTCACATGCTCTGGCAAGCTGGTCGCACACCTCAGGAACTCCACATTAGACCACAATCTAGAACCAAGCAGGTTAAAGCAAGAGCTATTTCCCCTCAGACTGGTGGCTTGGTCCCCCTTCACTCTGCAGGCCAGTAGCTGATGTTGCCACATGGGGGCCAACTTCATGGCCATGGCTCCTCAGTGGCTTCTCCCTCCAGGGGCAAAAGCTGATGCTCTCCCAACTACTGGATGTCAAAGATTCCATGCTGCACTGACCTCTCACTTTGTCCTTAGCATCTATATGTTGATAATTGTGGAAACACCAGAGCTGCTCGTACTCTGGAGACCCTACAGCTGTCAGTGGCTGGTCAGTGGCCCTGGGGCTAAAATCTCAGGCTCACGGGGTGTGGGATGGGGCACTGCACTCAGCTCCAGAGTGCTGTGCTGGCCAATTCCTGCTGGCCTGCCGGGCTGTCCTCAGTGGTAGCTTAGCTTCTTTGTGTCATTTTGTGGGTTCTCTAGCACCAACGTTTGTTCAGAGTCTCATTTTATATGAATTGGAAGTGGTGTGAGCCAGAGCTGGGTGGAAGTTCTGTTTCATCTCCCTAAATGTATTATTTAACATTTTTGCTTTTTAAATTTTGAGTCCCAAATTCTCTCACTCCCTGCCATCTCTCCCGCATTCACTGAAAAGGTGAAGCAAAATTATAACAATTTTACATGTGAAATCATCCAAAATATATTTGCATATTAGCCACACACCGCTGAAAGAGCTAAATAAATAAACAAATAAATGAAATTAAACTTCAATTTGCACTTATGTTTCATTAGCTCTCTCTTTGGAGATGGATGGCATTTTTTCCTACGCTCTTTTTTTCTATTGTGGCCTTCTGGTAGTCTCATAATTTTTAATTTATCTCTCCAGGATCTATTTTCTAGGTCAGTGGATTTTCTAGTGAGATATTTCAAAGTATCTACTATTTTTTATTTAAAAATATAATTTCTTGATTTCTCAGGAATTTGTTAGCTTTCATTTGCTCCATTTCAAATTTTAAGGAATTATTTTCTTTAGTGAGCTTTTGGATCTCCTTTTCCATTTGGCCAGTTTTTCTTCTCCTCATAGTCTTTTTGGACCTCCTTTGCCATTTGGTATATCCAACATCACAGTTTTTTTTATAGCTGTGAGGTGCTGCTTTTCTGTAGTATGTCACTTCTGAAAATTAGACTTTCTTTAGCATACTTTCATGAAGGAAGTCACTAATACATGGTTGAATTGTTCTCATAAATATTTGCAAGAGACAGAAAAGTAATAAGCACAGGGTCATGGTAGGTTGTCCTTTTCTGGTTCAGCTTTTTTAGTGAATTATTTTCCTCAGTTAGTTTTTGAAAATCCTTTTCCATATGGTCAGATTCCACTTTTATGGAGACATTTTCTCCAGTTGGATTTTGAACCTCTGTCTCTGTCATAAATTTTACTTTTTTTTTTCTTTTTTTTTAAACAAATACTTTATTAACTTCTGTTTTACATCATTCATTTCCGCCAGATTTTGAGTTACAATCATTTTCCCCCCATTATTCCCCTACCCAACCTCCCAGAATAGCAGTCCCACAAGATATCGCTTCCTCCAATCTGCTCTCTCCCATACCTTCTCCCATACCCCATCGACTTTTCCATTAGAGGAAGGTGAATCTTTGTGTCCCAATGCCTGCACATCTTATCTCCCTATTACAAGCAAAAGAGTATTAATAATAGTATTTATATATATTTAAAACATTTAATCTTAAGACCTTGAATTTCAGATCCATTTCCTTCCTCCCTTGTCACCCATTCCCTCTGGGGAGATAAGTAATTCAGTATATGTTGTACATGTCTAGCTATGCAAAACATTATCATAGTAGATATATTGTACAAGGCTGCTTATAATTCCCTCCCTCATCCCACCCCCCACCTGGTCCATTCCCTACATGATCCTGTCCCTCTTTTATAGTGGGTACTTCCAACCTCCCCTCACCCCAAGGATGCCCTCCCATCCATCATCCCTCCTCCCATCCCCCTTCCCCTATCCTGCTGCAGGTTGAGATATCCCATTTAGTATGTATGTCATTTTCTCCCTGAACCAAATTCAATGTGAATGTGGTTTTGCCTTTTTAGCCTTCCTTATTCTCCCCCTCCTTTGCAACCACTTCCCCTACATGAGATAGTTTGCCCTACCATGTCTCTCCCCATCTCCTCTTGCCACTTTCCTCTCTCACCTCATAATTTCATCCCTTGAGTATTCTCCCTTCCCAACAAATTCAACCTATGCCCTCTATCCATATATAACTGTAACCATATACATACACATTCACATATATATTCATATGACCACACACCTTCTTCCATTATTTTCATAGTGAGAAAGATATCATCAGTCACAGTTACTGCTTTTCCATATAGGAATGTAAATAGTTCAACTTTGATAAGTTCCTTTTGATTTCTTTTCCCTGATTACCTTCTCAGGCATCTCTTACTTCTTGCGTCTGGATGTCAAATTTTCTATTCAACTCTGGTTTTTCCTCAAGAATGCTTGAAAGTCCTCTATTCCACTGAATGACCATATTTTCCCCTGAAACAAAATACTCAGTTTTGCTGGGTAGGTGACCCTTGGCTTCAATCCCAGCTCTTTTGCCCTCTGGAATATCATATTCCATGCTCTTCAATCCCTCAGTGTAGAAGCTGCCAGGTCCTAGGCTATTCTGATTGTGTTTCCACAATATTGAAATTGTTTCTTCCTGGCTGCTTGGAGTATTTTCTCCTTGATCTGGGATTCTGGAACCTGGCTATAATATTCCTGGGAGTTTTCTTTTTGGGATCTTTTTCAGGAGGTGATCTGTGGATTCTTTCAACCTCTATTTTGCCCTCTGGATCTAAAACATCAGGGCAGTTTTCCTTGAGAATTTCTTGAAGGTGATTTCTAGGTTCTTTCTTTGATCATGGCTTTCAGGTAGTCCAATAATTTTAAAATTGTCTCTCCTGGATCTATTTTCCAGGTCAGTGGTTTTTTCCCATGAGATATTTCACATTGCCTTCTATTCTTTCATTTGTTTGGATCTGTTTAACAGCATCTTGATTTCTCATAAAGTCATTAGCTTCCATTTGCTCCAGTCTAACTCTGAAGGAATGAATCTCCTCAGTGAACTTTTGAGATTCTTTTTCCATCTGGCAAATTCGACTTTTAAGGCATTCTTCTCCTCATTGCCCTTTTGGGCCTCCTTTGACATTTGAGCTAGTCTATTTTTTAAGGTGTTGTTTTCCTCAGTCAGGCTGTTGACCCTCATTTCATACTTTTCCTGCATCCTTCTCATTTCTCTTTCCAATTTTTCCTCACTTCTCTTATTTGATTTTTAAAGTCCTTCTTAAGGTCCTCTATGGCCTGCAACCTGCTCATGTTTTCCCCTGGGGCTTTTGGAGCAGGACTTCTGACCTCACAGTCCTTTTCCTGCTCTATGCCCCCAAAATAGGAGTCTAGGGTTGCATTTTTTCTGTTTCCTTTGCCTTGGCATGTTGCCACTTAATTGCTTGACTTTTGGGCTTGTTGCCACACTATGGCTTTAAGGCCAGCTAGAGGAATTTTCGTCCCGAACGTGTGGGGGCAACTTCCGTTTCTGGCAAGCTGTAAACCCACCCACAACTTCCACCCTAGATCACAATCCAGATCCAGGGAGGTTAAAGCAAGAGCGATTACCCCCAAAGACTGATCGCTGGATCTCCCCACGATTTGTAGGCTGGGAGCCGGAAATGCCTCTGAAAACTACAAAATGGCGTGTCTCCTCAGTGGCTTCTAGCCCCCAGGGGAGGGAGCTGACGCATTCCCAAATACAGGTCCCAAAGTCCATAGGACACTAACCTCTTACTTTGTCCTAGGCAAGTCTATGTTGATAATTCTGGTGTCTCCACAGTTCCTGGTGTTCTGGGGTTCCTCCAGCCGGCTGCTGGCCCTGCCGCCCTGGGGCTAAAACCTCGGCTCACGTGGACCTGGGCTCGGCTCGGCTCCTGTGCTCTGCGCGCTGCCGGCTCCCAGACCACTGCGCTGGTCCTTCCTGCAGGGTGCTGGGCTGTCCTCAGCGGGAGGTTAGCTTCTCTGTGTCGTTCTGTGGGTGCTGGGGCTCCAGAAGACTTTCAGAATCCTTTTTTACATAGTTTGTGGAGAATCTGGGGGCAGAGAGGCTTGGATGAGCTGTTTCTACTCCGCCATCTTGGCTCCGCCCCCCATAAATTTTACTTTTTAAGGATTTGTTTTCTTCAGTGAGATTTTTTTCCTTTTGGCCAATATAATTTTGAAAGAATTGGTCAATTTATGTTCTACCCTTATAATTTGGCTTTTAAAATCTTTCTTGAGCTCTTCCAAGAATGATTTTTGGGCTTGAGACCAGTTCATATTTCCTTCTGTGGTCTCAGGTGTGGATATAGTCTATGATGTCTCCTGAAAATGATTCTTCTCATTCACAATAATAGTATTCAATTGTCTTTGGCGATCCTTTCCAAGTTACTTCTGGTCCATTGTGATTGCCTATTTCCTGGCTTTTAAAGTAGATTTCTATAGTCTTATACTTTTCTCACTGTTTGCTCATTTTCCCAGATAATAACCTGACTTTTGAGCATTTTGTTAAGTGGAAGACGTACTGCCCCAAGCATCAGGGGCTTTGTGTAGTTGTTTTCAGAGATATCTCTAGGGACCTGTAAGTTTTCAGTTCTTCCAAGGTGTTATGATCAAAGGAGAGATATTTACTCCTCTCCTGGCCTGTGCTCTGTTCTGTGAGTAATGACAAGTACTCTTTTCTGCCTTGGAAACTGTGAGGAAGGTGCCCCTCCACTGTTGCCACAGGCTCTACAACACCAGCACTCCTACTTGCCCCAGGACCGCCACCCAGAACTGCAATTCATATCCAAGCACAGGCAAAGCAAGAGAATCCTGCCTCAGAGCCAGAAAAGAGACCCCTGCAATCACCCTTTAATTAGCTGCTTGATTCCCCCACTGTCTGTAGGCCAAGAAATCCAGAAGCAGCTGCTACTGCCATCCTGGGAAAGGGGCTGGGGATGGACCATGCTTGTCTCTCACCCAGGGAAGAAACCTTTCCGATTAACCTTCGAATTTATCTTTGGTGATTATGGATTGAAAAGTATGGAAAGTGCTTCAGTTGCTAGTGATTCAGTCCCCTAAGGCCTGCTCCAGCCCTGTCTGTGCCAGTGTGGCCCTTGCTGGACAGCATTCCTCAGTGAGCTCAGTGCAATTGATCATTCCTAAAAAAGTTCCATTTTGTCTTGGTCTGGAAATTTGTTTCAGTCTGTCATTTTGTGGCTTCTGCTGTTCTAGAATTGGTTTAAAGTCATCTTTTACAGGTATTTTAAGGGGTTTGGAGGAGAGCTCAAGGAAGTCCCTGCTTTTACTCTGCTATCTTGTTTTCTTCCCTGGATAACATTTTTTTCATCATGAATCCTTTGAAATTTTCTTGGATCATTGTATTGATAAGAGTAGCTAAGTCTTATAGTTGATCATCATTACTGTTCCTGTGCACAATGATCTCCCAGTATTTCTCACTCTTTTTGCATCAGTTCATATAGGCCTTGCCATGCTGTCATTCTGAAACCATAAACCACTTCTTATACCACAATAGTACCTTTTCAGAATCATATATCACAACTTGTTCGGGCATCGATAAATAGTCCCTCAATTTTGGTTCTGCCTACAAACCAATTATGCTGTTGTTTAATTGTTCAGTTGTGTCTGACTCTTTGCGATCCTGTGACACATAGAACACTGGGCCCTTCTATCCTCCACTATCTCTCAAAGTCTGGCCAAATTAATTTTTTTTGTTTCCATGACACTATCTATCCCTCTCATTCTCTGCTATCACCTTTCCTTATGTCTTCAATCTTTCCCAACATTAGGGTCCTGTCCAATGAGTTATGTCTTCTCTTTATGTGACTAAATATTTAAGGTTTAGCTTCATTATTTTACCTGCCTGTGAATAGTCTAAATTAATTTCTTTAAGTATGGACTGATTTGACTTCCTTTCTATCCAAGGGACTCTCAAACGTCTTCTCTAACACCACAATTTGAAAGTACTGATTCTTTAGTGCTCAGCTTTCCTTAAAGCCCAACTCTCACAATCATACCTTGCAAATGAAAAACATCATAGCTTTAACAATACAGATTTATGTTGGCAAGGTGATGTTTGCTTTTTATTATGCTGTCCAGATCTTCCATAACTTTCCTTCCAAAGGTAAGTGTCTTTTAATTTCATGGCTATAGTCATTATTTTCAGTGATCTTTGAACCGAAGAATGTAAAATCTTATACTGCTTCCATTTCTTTGCACTCTATTTGCCAGGAAGTAATGGGAGCAGTTTCCAAGATAGGTATTTTTTTTTTACATTAAGTTTCAAGCCAGTTTTTACACTCTCCTCTTTTGCCCTCATTAAGAGTCTTCTTAGGAGTTTAGGGGGCGGAGCCATGATGGTGGAGTAGAAACAGCATGGACAGGGCACTCTTGCCCCAAATCACCTCCAAACCATGTAAAAGGGGACTCTGAACAACTTCTGGAGCCCCAGCACCCACAGAATGACACAGAGAAGCTAACCTCCCACTGAGGACAGCCCGGCAGCCCTGCAGGAATGGCCAGCACAGCTCTCTGGGAGCTGACAGCCCAGCACACAGAGAGCCTAGCCCAGGTCCGCGTGAGCTGTGGTTTTAGCCCCAGGGTGGCAGGGCCAGCAGCCAGCTGGAGGGACACCAGAACACCAGGAGCTGTGGCGATTCCAGAATTATCAACACAGACATGCCTAGGACAAAGTGAAAGGTTAGTGCCCTATGGACTTTGGGATCAGTATTTGGGGAACATGTCTGCTTCCTCCCCTAGGGGCTGGAAGCAGCTGAGGAGACATGCCATTTTGCAGTTTCAGTGGCAGATCCAGCTCCTGGCCTGCGAACTGTAGGGAGATACAGCGATCAGTCTTGGGGGGGGGGAGGGTAAGCGCTCTTGCTTTAACCTCCATGGATCTGGATTCTGGTCTGGGGTGGAGGTTGTGGGGTGGGTATCCAGCTTGCCAGAATGGGAAGTGGTGAAGACCCTAGCTTTGGGACAGAAGCTCCCTTGTCTGGTGGCAGAGTCCTACTGTGGCAACAAGCCTAAAAGTCAAGTAATTAAGTGGCAACATGCCAAGGCAAAGGAAACAAAATAAACAGAAAAATGCAACATTAGACTCCTATTTGGGGGGCAAAGAGGATCGAAGCATAGAACAGGAGGAGGGCCGTGAGGTCAGAAATCCTTCTCCAAACGCCATAAAGGAAAATATGAGTGGGTTATAGGCCATAGAGGACCTAAAGAAGGACTTTAAAAATCAAATGAGAGAAGTGGAGGAAAAATTGGGAAGAGAAATGAGAAGGATGCAGGAAAAGTATGGAATGAGGGTCAACAGCCTGACTGAGGAAAATAACAACTTAAAAAAATAGACTAACTCAAATGGAAAAGCAGGCCCAAAAGGGCAATGAGGAGAAGAATGCCTTAAAAAGCCGAATTTGCCAGATGGAAAAAGAATCTCAAAAGTTCACTGAGGAGATTCATTTCTTCAGAGTTAGACTGGAGTAAATGAAAGCTAATGACTTTATGAGAAATCAAGATGCTGTTAAGCAGATCCAAACAAATGAAAGATTAGAAGGCAATGTGAAATATCTCATGGGAAAAACCACTGATCTGGAAAATAGATCCAGGAGGGATAATTTAAAAATTATTGGACTACCTGAAAGCCATGATCAAAGAAAGAACCTAGAAATCACCCTTCAAGAAATTCTCAAGGAAAACTGCCCTCATGTTTTAGATCCAGAGGGTAAAATAAAGGTTGAAAGAATTCACCGATCACCTCCTGAAAAAGATCCCCAAAAGAAAACTCCCAGGAATATTATAGCCAGGTTCAAGAATCCCCAGATCAAAGAGAAAATATTACAAGCAGCCAGGAAGAAACAATTTCAATATTGTGGAAACACAATCAGAATAGGACAGGACCTGGCAGCTTCTATACTGAGGGATCAAAGGGCATGGGATATGATATTCCGGAGGGCAAAAGAGCTGGGAATGAACCCATGGGTCACCTACCCAGAAAAACTGAGTATTATTTCAGGGGAAAATATGGTCATTCAGTGGAATAGAGGCCTTTCAAGCATTCTTGAAGAAAAAACCAGAATTGAATAGAAAATTTGACATTTAGACACAAGAAGCAAGAGAAGCCTGAGGAGGTAATCAGGGAAAAGAAATCAAAAGGGAATTATCAAAATTGAACTATTTACATTCCTATATGGAAAAACAATAGCTGTGACTGAAGAAATCTTTCTCCGTATGAAAATAATGGAAGAAGGGTGTATGTTCATATAAATACATATGTGAATGTGTGTATATATGTTTACAGTTATATATGGATAGAGGGCATAGGTTGAATTGGCTGGGAAGGGAGGATACTCAAGGGGTGAAATTATCAGGTGAGAGAGGAAGGTGGCAAGAGAAGATGGGGAAAGACAGGGTAGGGCAAACTATCTCATGTAGAAGAAGCAAGGGGAAGTGGTTGCAAGGGAGTGGAAGAATAGGAAGGCAAAAAGGCAAAACAACATTGTCATTGAATTTGGTTCAGGGAGAGAATGACATCCATACTAAATGGGATATCTCAACCTGCAGCAGAATAAGGGGAAGGGGGATGAAAGGAGGGATGATGGATGGGAGGGAATCCTTGGGGGGAGGGGAGATTGGAAGTACCCACTATAGAAGAGGGACAGGATCAAGTAGGGAATGGACCAGGTGGGGGGTGGGATGAGTGGGAGGGAATTATAAGCAGCCTTGTACAATATATCTACCATGGTAATGTTTTGCATAGCTAGACATGTACAACATATACTGAAATACTTATCTTCCCAGAGGGATTGGGTGACAAGGGAGGAAGGAAATGGATCTGAAAATCAAGGTCTTAAGATTAAATGTTTCAAATATATATATAAATACTATCATTATTACTCTTGTGCTTATAATTGGGAGATAAAATGTGCAGGCATTGGGAAACAAAGATTCACCTTCCTCTAATGGAAAAGTCGAAGGTGGTGTGGGAGAAGATATGGGAGAGATCAGGTTGGAGGAAGCGATATATTTTGGGACCGCTATTCTGGGAGCGTGGGCAGGGGAAAAACAGGGGGGAAAAATAATTGTACCTCAAAATCTGGTGGAAATGAATGATGTAAAACAGAATCTAATAAAGCATTTGTAAAAAAAAAATAAAAAAATATAAAAATTATTGGAGTGCCTGGAAGCGATGATCAAAGAAAGAACCTAGAAATCATCCTTCAAGAAATTCTCAAGGAAAATTTCCCCGATGTTTTAGACCCAGAGGGCAAAATAGAGGTTGAAAGAATCCACAGATCACCTCCTGAGAAAGATCCCAAAAAGAAAACTCCCAGGAATATTATAGCCAGGTTCCAGAATTCCCAGATCAAGGAGAAAATACTACAAGCAGCCAGGAAGAAACAATTTCAATATTGTGGAAACACAATCAGAATAGCACAAGACCTGGCAGCTTCTACATTGAGGGATCGAAGGGCATGGAATATGATATTCCAGAGGGCCAAAGACGTGGAATTGAAGCCAGGGGTCACCTACCCAGTAAAACTGAGTATTTTGTTTCAGGGGAAAATATGGTGATTCAGTGAAATAGAGTACTTTCAAGCATTCTTGAGGAAAAAACCAGAGTTGAATAGAAAATTTTACATCCAAACACATGAAGCAATAGATTCCTGAGAAGGTGTTCAGGGAAAAGAAATCAAAAGGAACTTATCAAAGTTGACCTATTTACATTCCTACATGTAAAAACAATAATTGTGACTGATGAAACTTTTCTCAGTATGAAAATAATGGAAGAAGGGTGTATGGTCATATGAATACATATGTGAATGTGTGTATATAAGTGTACAGTTATACATGGATAGAGGGCATAGGTTTAATTTTTTGGGAAGGGGTGATACTTAAGGGGTGAAATCATGAGGTGAGAGAGGAAAGTGGCAAGAGGAGATGAGGAGAGACAGGCTAGGGAAAACTATCTCATGTAGAAGAAACAAGGGGAAATGGTTGAAGGGGTGGGGAAGAACAGGAAGGCAAAAAGGCAAAACCATATTCTCATTGAATTTGGCTCAGGGAGAGTATGACATACATACTAAATGGGATATCTCACCCTGCAGCAGAGTAGGGGGAAGGGGGATGAGAGAGAGGATGATGGAGGGGAGGACATTCTAGGGGAAGGTGAGTTTGGAAGTACCCACCATTGAAGAGGGACAGGATCAAAGTAGGGAATGGACCAGGTGGGGGGGTGGGATGGGTGGGAGGGAATTATAAGCAGCCTTTTACAGTATATCTACTATGGTAATGTTTTGCATAGCTATACATATACAACACATACTGAATTGCTTATCTTCCCAGCAGGAGTGGGTGACAAGGGAGGAAGGGAATGGATGTGGAAACAGAAGTTTTAAAATCCAATGTTTCAAACATATATTTGTATGTATGTATGTGTGTACGTATATATATATATACATATATATGTATATATCACTATTATTAATACTTTTGCATGTAATTGGGAGATAAGATATTCAGGCATTGGGGCACAGAGATTGACCTTGCTCTAATGGAATAATTGAAGGGGGTATGGCAGAAGATATGGGAGAGAGCAGATTGGATAAGGGGATATCTTGTGGGACTGCTATTCTGGGATGGTGGGCAGGGGAAAAATGGTGAAAAATTTTAACTCAAAATCTGGCAGAAATGAACGATGTAAACCAGAAGTTAACAAAGCATTTGTTTTAAAAAAAAAAGAGGCTTCTTAATTCTTCTTTACTTTCTGATGTCAAGGTGGTACCATCTGTATGTCTGAGATGGCTGATATTTTCTCCCAGCAATCTTAATTCTGGCTTTCGATTCATCCAGTCTGGCATTTGCACGAACTACTCTGTATTTATAAGCTAAATAAATAAGGTGAAAATATACTGTCATACTCCTTTTTCAATCTTAAACCAATCAGGTGTTCCATGTTTGGTTCTTACTGTTGCTTCTTGACTGACATACATATTCCTAAGGAGACAAGAGGACCTGACACTCCCCTCTCTCCAAGGACTTGTTAAACTTGTGATCCAAATTGATTTCATTGAAACACAATTATCACAATATTTTTTTTTAAAATTCATGGACTCCAGGTTAAGAACCCTGCCACAGAAGATTATCTGGGTTTGACCACACTTCATAAGCAACCCATTCAATTTGAAAGTAACAAGGACACAGTCTGCTAATCTGCCTGGCAGTAATAATTTTTCTTCTTCCATATACTTCCCAGCTATCACTCTATTCCAATGGACTGGTGATAGAAAAATAAACACAATGCATTTGTCAGCTTCTCTGTTGCACCAGAGCTTTGTGCTAATAATAGCAATCCTCTCAGAGGGAGTGGAGTGTGACCTAGCCAGATGTGGTCTCTAGGTTCCAATATTGGGGCCTTTTTCCTTTCTTGAGCTCTTTGTTGTTTTTTCTTTCCAGGGCCTATTTTAATGCTTGATTACCAGCTTGAAGTATATTCTGAAGGTGTTGCTTCCAATTCATGAGGGCTGAATTTGTTGTCTTTGGTATGTTTCCAGGCACCTACTTGGATCAATTCAATATACTAGCTGAAAAAGTGAACTTCTTAGTCAAATTAACAAGCATTTATTAGGCACATATGCCAGACATTGTGCTACACAATGGGGACACAAAAAAAGGCAAAATATAAACTCTGCTCTCAAGGGGTTCACAATTTAATGAAGGAGACAATATATAAACAGCTATGTACAATGAAGATACATACTGGACAAACTGAAGGTAGTCTTAGAGGGAAGGTGCTATTATTAATAAGTCCTGAATGATTGATTTTTTTTGGCAAATTCTGCCAACAGACTCAGTTCCACTGTAAGTGTGGAACATTATAGCATATAGAGAATATTCAATGTCCTGTTTAGAATTAGTCCTAAAAGCAGTTTTTCCCTCTTAATAGTATTTTGTTTTTTCTAATTACATGTAAAGATCGTTTTCAACATTCACTTCTATAAGATTCTGAATTCCAAAGTTTTTTTTTCTATCTCCCTCCTTCTCCACTGCCCTCCCCAAAATGGCAAGCAATCTGATATAAACTATATAAGTAGGATCATAGTAAACACATTTCCACATTAGTCCTCTTGTGAAAAAAGAATCAGAACAAAAGGGGAAACCACAAAGAAGAAAAAAACAAACAAAAGTGGAAAATGTGCATTCAGACTCCTAGTTCTTTCTCTGGATGTGGGTAGCATTTTCCATTATGAGTCTCAAAAAGCAGTTTTTAAGCATTTACTGTCTACCAAGCTCTGCACTAAACACTAGGCATACGCTGACAGGCAAAAAGCTGTCTGTGACCTCAAAGAGTTAACATTCTATTGAGAAAAACAGCATGTAAATAATAAGCTATTCAAAAATTTCTAAAAATTATATATGAATGATAATCCCCCTAGGGAAGGCACTAGGCACTAAGAAGATAGGAGATACCTGCTGTCAAGATTTGAACTGACTCTTGAAAGAAACAAAACAAATTAAGAGAGAGAAGTAAGAAGGCAGAGCATTCTAGGCATGGACTAATATACAGAAAAAAAGAGATGAAATGTATTGCAAAAGAAACAGTAAGTATAGGACCACATAACTGTATTCTATTGAATATAGGAAGAAGAACAAAGTATAAATCGACTGGAAAGGTAGGAAGGGGCTAGTTTGTAAACATCTTAAATGCAAGGAAACTTTAAATTTGATCTTAAAGGTAACTGAGAGTCATTAGAGATTATCCAATGTGACTGTATTTTAAGGAAATAACTTTGGTAGCTGAGTGGAGGAAGAATTGAAGTGAGGAGAGATTTGGAACAGGGAGATCAATGAGAAGGCTAACTTGGTAGTTTGGGTAAGAATTCATGAATGACAACTAGAGCAGTAGCTGTGTGAGTAGACAGAAGGATATACACATATGTATATAAGGAGAAGTGTTGTAAAGGTAGAAATGACAAGATTTTGTAAGTAAGAGCAAAGAATTAAGGATGGCACCAAGGTTGTGAGCCTAAGTAAGTAAGAGGATGATGGTGCTCTCATTAAGAAAGTGGAAGGGATTGGGAAAAGATTATGAGTTATGATTTGAACTTGTTGAAATTGAGATGCCTATGGCATGGCCATTTGAGATTCTGAAAGGTAGCTGGTGACATATATTGACACTTAGGAGAGAAACTAGGGCTAGATTTACACATAGGAGAATCAATTGAATAGAGATGATAATTGAACCCATGGAATTTTTTCCTGTAATAATAAAGTAAGAGGGTGTCCATCAATTAGGGAATGGTATATGAATGTAAAGAAATATTATGGTAGAAAATGGTATACATACATATATACATACACACGTGTATACACACACACGCGCGCGCACACACACACACACACGTATACACACACACACACACACACACACACACACATATATAGGCATATACATGGTATAGCTATCCATCACTTCAAATGGTATATATAGAGGCATATATATGGAATATTATCTATCTACTAAAATTAGAACATACGAATGTAATAAAATACAGTTGTGATATAAAAAAGGAAAAGATTACTTCAAATAGACCTGGTAAGACTTATATAAACATAAACTTATATAGAGTAAGACATTCAGAAACAGAAGAGTTGTAAAACGTCGTCATTGTAAAAATAAACAGTTTTGGAAAACTGAAGAACTCTGATCAGTGCAATGGTCAACCATGATTCTAGATGATTGATTATGAAGAATGCTACCTCTCTTCTTGACAGAAAAGTGATGGACTAAATATGTACAATAAGACGTGTTTTGGAGACATGACCAATATGGGAATTTATTTTACTTAACTATGCTTATTTGTTAGAAGATTGTCTTTTTATTTTAGAAAAATAAATGTTTAGTAATTGAAATGAAATAATTAAAAGAAAAAAAAAGAAATCAAGTGAGAAAATATAGAGCAACAAAAGAAGAGGGTTTATGAAAAAGTAATGGAGGATATTCATACTTAGTAAGTATGAAATGGATGAAGAGCTGGAAAACAACACAGGAAAGGATCAGTCATATGAAGGAGAAATAGTAGAGAACAGTGTCACAAAAACCTAGAGAGAAGAGAACATATAAGAAGAGAAAGTGATCAACAATATCAAATGCTGGGGGCGGAGCCAAGATGGCCGAGTAGAAACAGCTCATCCAAGCCTCTCTGCCCCCAGATTCCCCACAAACTATGTAAAAAAGGAATCTGAACAATTTCTGGAGCCCCAGCACCCACAGAATGACACAGAGAAGCTAACCTCCCGCTGAGGACAGCCCAGCAGCCCTGCAGGAAGGACCAGCGCAGCGGTCTGGGAGCCGGCAGCGCGTAGAGCCCAGAGCGCAGGAGCTGAGCTGAGCCCAGGTCCGCCTGAGCCGAGGTTTTAGCCCCAGGGCGGCAGGGCCAGCAACCAGCTGGAGGAACCCCAGAACACCAGGAGCTGTGGCGACTCCAGAATTATCAACATAGACATGCCTAGGACAAAGTAAGAGGTTAGTGTCCTATGGACTTTGGGACCTGTATTTGGGGAATGCGTCAGCTCCCTCCCCTGGGGGCTAGAAGCCGCTGAGGAGACATGTCATTTTGTAGTTTTCAGAGGCAGCTCGGGCTCCCAGCCTACAAATCGTGGGGAAATCCAGCGATCAGTCTTGGGGGGTAATCACTCTTGCTTTAACCTCCCCGGATCTGGATTGTGATCTAGGGTGGAAGTTGTGGGTGGGTTTACAGCTTGCCAGAAACGGAAGTTGCCCCCCACACGTTCGGGACGAAAATTCCTCTAGCTGGCCTTAAAGCCACAGTGTGGCAACAAGCCCAAAAGTCAAGGAATTAAGTGACAACATGCCAAGGCAAAGGAAACAGAAAAATGCAACCCTAGACTCCTATTTTGGGGGTATAGAGTGGGAAAAGGACTGTGAGGTCAGAAGTCCTGCTCCAAAAGCCCCAGGGGAAAACATGAGTGGGTTGCAGGCCATAGAGGACCTTAAGAAGGACTTAAAAATCAAATAAGAGAAGTGGAGGAAAAATTGGAAAGAGAAATGAGAAGGATGCAGGAAAAGTATGAAATGAGGGTCAACAGCCTGACTGAGGAAAACAACACCTTAAAAAATAGACTAGCTCAAATGGCAAAGGAGGCCCAAAAGGGCATTGAGGAGAAGAATGCTTTAAAAAGTCGAATTTGCCAGATGGAAAAAGAATCTCAAAAGTTCACTGAGGAGATTCATTCCTTCAGAGTTAGACTGGAGCAAATGGAAGCTAATGACTTTAGGAGAAATCAAGATGCTATTAAGCAGATCCAAACAAATGAAAGAGTAGAAGGCATTGTGAAATATTTCATGGGAAAAACCACTGACCTGGAAAATAGATCCAAGAGAGACAATTTAAAAATTATTGGACTGCCTGAAAGCCATGATCAAAGAAAGAACCTAGAAATCACCCTTCAAGAAATTCTCAAGGAAAATTGCCCTGATGTTTTAGATCCAGAGGGCAAAATAGAGGTTGAAAGAATCCACAGATCACCTCCTGAAAAAGATCCCAAAAGAAAACTCCCAGGAATATTATAGCCAGGTTCCAGAATCCCCAGATCAAGGAGAAAATACTCCAAGCAGCCAGGAAGAAACAATTTCAATATTGTGGAAACACAATCAGAATAGCCCCAGGACCTGGCAGCTTCTACACTGAGGGATAGAAGGGCATGGAATATGATATTCCAGAGGGCAAAAGAACTGGGAATGAACCCAAGGGTCACCTACCCAGCAAACTGAGTATTTTGTTTCAGGGGAAAATATGGTCATTCAGTGGAATAGAGGACTTTCAAGCATTCTTGAGGAAAAAACCAGAATTGAATAGAAAATTTGACATCCAGACACAAGAAGTAAGAGATGCCTGAGAAGGTAATCAGGGAAAAGAAATCAAAAGGAACTTATCAAAGTTGATCTATTTACATTCCTATATGGAAAAGTAATATCTGTGACTGATGATATCTTTCTCACTATGAAAATAATGGAAGAAGGAGGTGTGGTCATATGAATACATATGTGAATGTGTGTATATGGTTACAGTTATATATGGATAGAGGGCATAGGTTGAATTTGTTGGGAAGGGAGAATACTCAAGGGATGAAATTATGATGTGAGAGAGGAAAGTGGCAAGAGGAGATGGGGAGAGACATGGTAGGGTAAACTATCTCATGTAGGGGAAGTGGGTGCAAAGGAGGGGGAGAATAAGGAAGGCTAAAAAGGCAAAACCACATTTACATTGAATTTGGTTCAGGGAGAAAATGACATACATACTAAATGGGATATCTCAACCTGCAGCAGGATAGGGGAAGGGGGATGAGAGGAGGGATGATGTATGGGAGGGCATCCTTGGGGTGAGGGGAGGTTGGAAGTACCCACTATAGAAGAGGGACAGGATCATGTAGGGAATGGACCAGGTGGGGGGTGGGATGAGTGGGAGGAAATTATAAGCAGCCTTGTACAATATATCTACCATGATAATGTTTTGCATAGCTAGACATGTACAACATATACTGAATTACTTATCTTCCAAGAAGGAATGGGTGACAAGGGGGGAAGGAAATGGATCTGAAATTTGAGGTCGTAACATTAGATGTTTCAAATATATATAAATACTATTATTAATACTCTTTTGCCTATAATTGGGAGATAAGATGTGCAGGCATTGGGACACAAAGATTCATTTTCCTCTAATGGAAAAGTCGAAGGGGGTATGGGAGAAGGTAAGGGAGAGAGCAGATTGGAGGAAGCGATATCTTGTGGGACTGCTATTCTGGGAGGTTGGGTAGGGGAATAATGGGGGGAAAATTATTGTAACTCAAAATCTGGCAGAAATGAATGATGTAAAACAGAAGTTAATAAAACATTTGTTTAAAAAAAAAACAATATCAAATGCTGCAGAGAGGTCAAGAAGTATCAGGACTGAGAAAGGGTCATTAGATATGTCAATTAAAAGACCACTGGTTACTTTAAAGAGGGCAGTTTCAGTTGAATAAATAGGTCAAAAGCCAGACTGAAGAGGATTTAGAAATGAGTGAGAAGAGGAAGTGGAGACACCTAGTATATTTGACTTTCTACTCCCTTCTCTCCCTCTATTTTTGACTCTTTCTTCTCTGTTTCCTTTACTGGATTTTCAGTCAGGTCACATCCTTAATAGTGGGTATTCCCCAAGGCTCTGTGTTGGTACCCCTTCTTTTTTCTTTTGTATGGTGGGGAAAAGAGCTTGAGAATATGTCCTATAGCATCATGGTTATTGTAAACACTAAAGTTTCCCATGAGACAATTCACATTACCCACCCATATGATGATGGGCCATCTTTTGGCACTAAGCTATCTTTATTTTATTTCTATATAATATCTGTTGTGGCCTAAATGAGGCTTGGAGATCTACCACTATCATGCCATTGCTTGGAACTGGCCTTGTAGGTAAGCTCTTTCCAATAAAAACTATTTCCTACCATGTTGGCATAGATTGTTCCCCTTTCTTCAGAAGTTCCCAAAATTATTTGGCTTATTGCTCCCTTAAAAAGGTTACTTAGAACAACCTTAGAAATCTACTTTCTTTAATTCTTAAATTTAATTCTTTAAAAAAAAGTTTTTTAAATTTTGTGTCATTCCAAAAAAAAAATACAAAATATACTTTTAAAAATGCATCTTAATTTAACAATTTATTGTAAATTTTAAGTTTTTTTCCTGCACTGAAATTTCAATGATGCAGTATTGCATCATGTAACCTTACAGTACTGTATTATAGAGAACCTGCATATATCCCTGCCAATGCATGCTAGCTTTTCTGAAAATGCATGACGTGCTTGCCTGCCAACACTTGCTTATTAAGACCTGTTGGTGGACTTGACCACTGAGGTTATAGCTTGCATTTTGTGTGTTTATTTGGAAAGTAATGTAATCACTATAACTTTAACTTTGTTGCACAACAGAGGAAACATATGTGAATGGTTTTTCAAAATTTTCCTTCTCTTCTCTTCTTTCCTTATGCCACTGTGCCCTTATTTTTATTCAATACCTCCCAATTACACCGAAGGCTACTATCACCCCCTGATCATTTTAGTGACCCCCAAGAGATAGTATCACCCACTTTGAGAATCTATGCATGGTTTGCCTACTTATGTTGCTATTATTTTATTTAGTGATTTTTCAGTTTCCATGGAATAAAATTTCATTTAAATGTTGCTATTTCCTATATTTAGTTATACAATCTCTGCCTTTCTCTTGATTTCTGGTTTCATATCTTCAAGTGTCTATTGGAAATCTTGGAGGCGTCTCAAACTCAACATGTTCAAAACTCACCTCATCATTTTTCCTTCAGATCCACCCCTCTTCCTAAATATGGTGACAATAATAATGTTAATGGAAACTCTGAAAGACAGTTGACCATTGATTGTTTGTAATGATCAATCTCAAACTGAAGAGAAACTATACTTTCTGGAAAGAGTGAGTTATGGTCATGGAATGCTGCATGATAAAGGGAAAGGTTTTTCAGCTGGGAGAGAAAATATAGACTATTTGGGCACAGTTGACACTTTTTCAGCTTCAGATAATCTTTCATTTCCAAACCCCTTGACTAATAACTGGTGAATCACCTGATAAATATGATAGCACTACATAGTGGTAATTCCAAACATTTTCCCTAACCTTATGCCCTCTAAAATCCTGTATCTTACCCTCTATACCTTATAAAGACTAGATCTTGGTGGACTACCCCTGATTATCAATATCATAAAAAACATGAAAACAGAACATAATGTACAGGAGTCAAGATGACAGCAGTAAATTGCTGTAACTCCCCATACCTCTAAACAACCATAAAATAAAGCAACCAAACAAATCCTAAAACAGCAGAACCAGTAAAAAGATTGGGTGAAAAAAATCTTTCAGCCCAAGAAACTTGAAGGATCTGCATGGAAGGTCCATTTCACTTTGGTGAAAGATAGGAATAGGAATAGGATAGGAAGCATCCCAGCAAGTCAGCAGCAAGCACCATTCAGCAAACTAGTGGGAGATCCTGACCCCCAGTATGGTGGAGCAGACAAATGCAAATAGCAGGACCCCATATGTGCCTTTTCCTGTGATGGACTTTGATCTTGATTCCAATTGCCACCTTAGCTTCTGCTGAGTACCCACTAATCTGTGAAGGGTCCCGGGGGTGCTTTCCTTGTATCTAGCCTACACATGGCTCACTACTCTGCTGGGCCAGAGCCTTCCGCTCTTTAGCCAACCTTCCACCCCACCCCCTGCCTTGGACAGAGAATCTAAAAGCCAGGGAACCAGCAGACTCCAACTCAGAGAATCACCACATGCTTCAGTGTAGGCCAGTGTAGGCTCCAGACTTCTTCCAGTGGCCAGATTTCCATGTGCTACAGCATAGCCCTGGCAAACAGAAAGATATTGGTGTGACTAGGTGGTACAGTGAATAGAGCACTGGCCCTGGAGTCAGGAGGACAGGAGATCAAATCTGGCCTCAGACACTTGACACACTTACTAGCTGTGTCACCTTGGGCAAGTCACTTAACCCCAATTGCCCTGCCTTCCTCTCTGAAAAAAAAAAGAAAGAAAAAGAAAGCAGATAGATGTTTAAGCAAAAAGGCAGCTACTAGACAGGACTGGCCCTTCCATACTTCAGTGTAGCCATAGGCAAACAAGAAGCCTTAAGAGGTCAGACCCGCATACACTTCAGTGTAGCTATTAAGAAATGCAGAAACATTCCAACAGGCTTGGCACATGGAGACACCATCACTAGGACCCCAACTCAGCACCAGCTAGGCTGTCAGATCTCTATAGTCTCCAGCAGTGTCACCCAACCTTTACCCACCACCTCAGTGAAAAACTAGATGCAAGGGTCACCCATGGGTCTCAGAGAAACATCATTGCAGCACCAGGTAAATAGCCAGGGCCTGCAGTTACTAGTACAAGAAGCCTGAAACTGTCCCCCATCTTCTCCAGATGCAGAACTCAAATATAAAGGGAAAAAGCCCCCCCCCCAAAGAAGATGAGCAAAAAACAACAGAAAAAATCTGACTATAGGAAGTTATTACAGTGGCAGGGAAGACCAAGGCACAAAACTTAGAAGACAACAATGTCAAAACACTTATAAGTAAAACCCCAAAGAAAAATAGGGAGTGGTGTCAAGTCCAGAAAGAACTCATGGAAGAGATAAAAAGGAGCTTAAAAATCATATAAGGGTGGTAGGAAAAAAAGTGAAAATAACATGAAGCATTGAAAAATTAAGAGATAAGAAAGGCAGGGGGTGGGGCGGAGTGATGTTGGTGGAGTAGAAGCACAGACTTAGTGTGGGCTCCTGCTGTAATCACTTCCAATACATGTAAAAAATGACTCTAAGCAAATTATACAGATACAGAACCCACAAAGTGACAGAGTAAAACAAATCTCTCACAGAAGGAAGACTGGCAGGTGAACAGGGATGGTCTATTGCACCAAGCTAAGAGACAAGCCCAGCCCCACAAAATCCCTGTGGTTTTAGCCTCAAGGCAGCCCCGACAAGCTGTCTGAGCAGATTTCAGGAGAGTGAATTATCAGTAGCTGTGGTTTCCGGACTTCTGAACCCATAAACTCCAAAGGCAAAGTAAAAGGTAAGTGTAGAAATCTGTTGGAACGGGAGTGGGAGGGTGGGGGGGTGGGACGGGACTGAACAGAGTGGTCTGGCCCCTGAGTCCAGGGTAAGATGCAATAGGAGGTGTGGCAGCCATGCAGTCACCACAGTGTGGCTGCTTCTAGAGCTCTTGGCCTTCAGATTGTAGGGGGACCAAGTGACCATTCAGAGGGTAATCTCTCCTACTTTAGCCTGCTTGGATCTGTATCAATTGTCTTGGGTGATGGTCCTGGAGTGTGTGACCAGTGAGCCAGAGCTAGTGGGAACTGTAGAGAGGGTGCCCTCCTAATAGGTCCAGCAGCTATGAAAACCTCAGCAATTTGGGACATAGCTCTCTACATTCTGGAAGCAGAGTTCTACTGTGTAAAGTGCTTAAAAGGCAAGTAATCTACCGGTAATATGAGCAAGCAGAGGAAGCACAAACAGACTATAGACTATTTTGGGGGTACTAAAAGGATCAAGGCATGGAGCAGGAGGAAAACTGCAAAGTTAAACTCCTGCATCAAAAGCCTCCAAGAAAAATGTGAATCGGTTACAGGTCATGGAAGAACTCAAGAAGGATTGTGAAAATCAAGTAAGAAAAAATGGAGGAAAAGTTAGGAAGAGAAATGAGAATGATGCAAGAAAATCATGAAAAGGGGCAGTGAGGTGGCACAGTGAATAGAGCACAGGCCCTGGAGTCAGGAGTACCTGAGTTCAAATCCAGCCTCAGACACTTAACACACACAAAATAAAACTAGTTGTGTGACCTTGGGCAAGTCACTTAACCGAGATTGCCACCCAAGAAAAGAAAAAGAAAATCATGAAAAGTGAGTCAACAGCCTGCTAAAGGAGATCCAAAAATACACTGAAGAAAATAACACCTTAAACAACAGACTAACTCAAATGGCAGAAGAGAAACAAAAAGCCAATGAAGAGAAAAATGTCATAAAAAGCTGAATTTGCCAGATGGAAAAAGAATTTTGAAAACTCACTGAAGAGAATAAGTCCTTCAAGATTAGATTGGAGCAATTGGAAGCTAATGACTTGATGAGAAATCAAGATACTATAAAACAGATCTAAACCAATGAAAAAAATATAAGGCAATGTGAAATATCTCATTGGAAAAAAACACTGACCTGGAAAAGAGATCCAGGAGAGATAATTTAAAAATTATTGGACTACTTGAAAGCCATGATCACAAAAAGAGCCTAGATACAATCTTTCAAGAAATTATTGAGTAAAATTGCTCTGATATTCTTGAACCAGAGGGCAAAATAGAAATTGAAAGAATTCATTGATCACCTCTTGAAAAAGATCCCCAAAAGAAAACTCCTAGGAATATTATAGACAAATTCCAGAGTTCCCAGGTCAAGGAGAAAATATTGCAAGCAGGATAACCCAAGACCTAACAGCTTCTAAATTAAGGCATCAAAGGACCAAAATGATATTCTGGACTTCAAAGGAGCTAGGACTAAAATGAAGAATCACGTACCCAGCAAAACTAAGTATAGTGCTACAGGGAAAAATATGGTCATTCAATGAAATAGAGGATTTTCAAGCATTCTTTTTTTTCTTAGTTAATTTATTAGTTAAGTTTCAGTTAACAAGATTCAATTCCATAGTTCCTTGATTTTCAAATTTCCTTTACTTCCTTCCCCCCTCCTCCCACAACAGCATATAGTCCAGTATAGGATCTGCAAACACATTCATATTAGACATTATTCCAATTACAAAGGTGTATTGTACTAGGTGGGATGAAAGATGGTAAAGAAGAAATAAAACCAAACAAAGAAATGCAAAAGATCATTTAGTTTGCTTCCATCAGGATTCAGGCTCAGTTCTTTCTAGTTATATCTCTGGATGGCGCATTTCTCACTTTCTTGAGTCTTTCGGGATTGACTTATATCACTGCATTGCTGAAAAGAGTCCAATCTGTCATAACTGGTCATCACAGATATGGTATGTCTGTGATTGTATACAAATTTCTTCTGATTCTGCTCTTCTTGCTCAGCATTAGTTTGTATAAGTCTCTCCAGGTAATTATGAAATCCGTCACCTCCTCATTTCTTATAGCACAATAATATTCCATTACATTCATATACCACAACTTGTTTAGCCATTCCCCAATTGATGGGCACCCCTTTAGTTCCAATTCTTTGCAACCACAAAGAGGGCTGCTATAAATATTTTTGTACATATGGGTCTTCCTCCGACTTCTATGATCTCTTTGGGATATAACCCTAGAAGTGGTATTTTTGGGTCAAAGGGTATGAAATTATTTATAATCCTTTGGGCATAATTCCAGATTGTTCTCCAGAATGGTTAGATAAGTTCACAACTCCACCAGCAATGTATTAGTGTTCCAATTTGTCCACATCCTCTCCAGCATTTGTTGTTTTCTTGTTTTGTCATCTTAGCCAATCTGACTAGAGGGATGTGGTATCTCAGAGTTGTTTTGATTTGCATTTCTCTAATCAATAATGATTTAGAGCATTTCTTCATGTGCTTATAGATATCTTTAATTTCTTTCTCTGAAAACTGCCTGTTCATATCCTTTGACCATTTATCAATTGGGGAATGACTTGTATTCATATAGATTTGGCTCAATTCTCTATAAATTTTAGAAATGAGTCCTTTATCAGAGACACAAGTTGTAAAAATTCTTTCCCAATTTCCCACCTCCCTCTTGATCTTGGTTACATTGACTTTGTTTGTACAGAAGCTTTTCAATTTAATGTAATCAAAATTATCCATTTTGCATTTTATAATGCTCTCTAATTCTTGTTTGGTCCTAAAGTCTTCCACTTTCCACAAATCTGTCAGGTAAACTATTCCTTGCTTTCCCAAATTGCTTACAGTATCATCCTTTACACCTAGATCATGCACCCATTTAGACTTGATTTTGGTATATGGTGTTAGATAATGGTCTATGCCCAGTTTCTGCCATACTGTATTCCAGTTTTCCCAGCAGTTTTTGTCAAAGATTGCATTCTTATCCCCAAAACTGGGGTCTTTGGGTTTATCGAACAATAGATTACTATATTCATTAGCTGCTGGGTCTCCTGCACCTAATCTATTCCATTGATCCACTACTCTACACCTCTGCCAGTACCAAGCAATTTTGATGACTGCTGCTGTATAATACAGATTAAGATCTGGCATAGCTAGTCCACCTTCCTTAGCATTTCTTTTCATTAATTCCCTTGATATTCTAGACTATTTGTTTTTCCAAATAAATTTTGTTATTATTTTGTCTAACTCTAGAAAGTAGTTTTTTGGTAAATTGATTGGTATGGCACTAAATATATAGTTTAGTTTGGGTAAAATTGTCATTTTTATTACATTAGCTCAACCCAGCCACAAGCAATTGATATTTTCCCAACTATTTAGATCTGATTTTATTTGTGTGAGAAGTGTTTTGTAGTTGTGATCATATAGATTCTGGGTTTGTTTTGGCAATTAGATTCCCAAATATTTTATAACGTCTGCAGTGACTTTAAATGGGATTTCTCTTTCTATCTCTTGCTGTTGAGTTTCATTAGAGATGGACAGGAATGCTGAGGATTTGTGTGGGTTTATTTTATATCCTGCAACTTTGCCAAATTTATTTATTGTCTCTAGTATTTTTTTACTTGATACTCTAGGATTCTCTAAGCATATCATCATATCATCTCCGAAGAGTGATAGCTTGGTCATTTCTTTACCTAATTTGTTTCCTTTTATTTCTTTTTCTTCTCTAATTGCTACTGCTAGTGTTTCTAGTACTAGATTTAATAAGAGGGGTGATAGTGGACACCCTTGTTTCACTCCTGGTCTTATTGGAAAGGCCTCTAGTTTATCCCCATTGCATATAATACTTGCTGATGGTTTTAAATAGATGCTATCAACTATTTTAAGGAAGGCTCCATTTATTCCTATACTTTCTAGTGTTTTTAATAGGAATGGGTGTTGTACTTTGTCAAAAGCCTTCTCTGCATCTATTGAGATGATCATGTGGTTTCTTCTAGTTTTATTGTTGATATTCTCAATTATACTGATGGTTTTCCTAATATCAAACCATCCTTGTATTCCTGGAATGAATCTTACCTCATCAGGGTGTATTATTTTTGTGATAAGTTGTTGGAGTCTTTTGGCTAATATTTTATTTAAAATTTTTGCGTCTAAATTCATGAGGGAAATTGGTCTATAATTTTCTTTCTCTGTTTTATCTCTTCCTGATTTAGGAATCAGTACCGTATTTGTGTCATAGAAAGAGTTTGGTAGGACTGCTTCTTCACTAATTTTCCCAAATAGTTTGTAGAGTATTGGAATCAACTGTTCTTTAAATTTTTGATAGAATTCACTAGTAAACCCATCTGGCCCTGGAGATTTTTTCCTAGGAAGTTCATTGATGGCTTGTTTGCTTTCTTTTTCTGAGATGGTGTTATTTAGGTAATTCATTTCCTCTTCAGTTAATCTGGGCAATTTGTGATTTTGTAAATACTCATCCATTTCACTAAGATTGTCATATTTATGTGCATACAATTGGGAAAAAATAATTCCTCATTATTTTTTGATTTCCTCTTCCTTGGAGGTAGATTCACCCTTTTTATTTTTATTTTATTTTATTTTTTGCTTTTTGGAGGGAATTGGGTTGAAGTAACTTGCCCAAGGTCACATGGCTAGGTTTTTATTTGTGTGTGCCTTAAGTGTCTGAGGCCGGATCCGAACTCAGGTCCTTCTGACTCCAAGGCCAATGCTCTACTCACTGTGCCACCTAGCTGCTCTGACCCTTTTTATTTTTGATACTCATAATTTGGTTTTCTTCTTTCTTTTTTTTTATCATATTGACTAAGGGTCTATCAATTTTGTTGATTTTTTCATAAAACTAGCTCTTAGTTTTATTTATTAATTCAATAGTTTTCTTAATTTCAATTTTATTAATCTCACCTTTGGTTTTCAATATTTCTAATTTAGTACTAAATTGGGGATTTTCAATTTGTTCTTTTTCTAGCTTTTTTAATTAAATGTCCAATTCATTGACCTCCCTTCTCTCTGATTTAATTAAGTATGGACTCAGGGATATAAAACTTCCCCTGAGAACTGCCTTTAGTGCATCCCACAAATTTTGGTATGTTGTCTCATTATTATCATTCTCTTGAATGAAATTATTGATTGTTTCTATAATTTCTTGTTTGAGCCATCAATTTTTTAGGATTAAATTGTTTAATTTCCAATTAGTTTTTTGTCTATCTCTCCATGGCCCTTTATTTCATATAATTTTTATTGCCTCATGATCTGAGAATGATGCATTTAATATTTCTGCCATTCTGCACTGGATTGTGAGGTTTTTATGCCCTAGTACATGGTCTATTTTTGAGTATGTACCATGCACTGCTGAGAAGAAAGTAAATTCCTTTTTATCCACATTCAGTTTTCTCCAGAGATCCATCATATCCAGTCTCTCTAAGATTCTATTCACCTACTTAACTTCTTTCTTGTTTATTTTGAGGTTAGATTTATCAAGTTCAGAGAGGGTGAGATTAAGGTCCCCCACTAGTATAGTTTTGCTATCTATTTCTTCCTCTAATTCTTTTAACTTCTCCTCTAGGAATTTGGATGTTATACCACTTAGTATGTATATATTAAGTAGTGATATTGCTTCATTCTCGATGGTGCCTTTTAGTAGGATATAGATTCCTTCCTTATCTCTTTTAATTAGATCTATTTTTGCTTTTGCTTTATCTGAGATAAGTATTGCTATCCCTGCTTTTTTTACTTTAGCTGAGGCATAATAAATTTTACTCCAACCTTTAACCTTTACCCTGTGGGTATCCCTTTGTTTAAAATGGTTTCTTATAGACAGCATATTGTAGGATTATGGATTTTAATCCCTTCTGCTATATGCCTCTTTTTTATAGGAGAGTTCATGCCATTCACATTCACAGTAATGACTATCTGTCTCTTCCCCTCCATCCTGTTCCCCCCCCCCACGTTTATGTTTTTGTTTCTTCCTTCTCCCTTGAAGTTTTCCCTTTTGAATTCCCCCTCCCTCAGTGTTCCCACCCAGTGACCCCCCTTCTTAACTTACCCTCTCCCCTTACTATTATTTCTTGCCCTTCTAGTCCCCCCTTTAGTCTCCTCCTTTTCACTGCCCTTACCTTTCCACTATCTATAGGACACAATAAATTTTTATACTTATCAGAGTAAATTACTCCCCGTTTGATTCCAAACCAATGAGAGTAAATTTCAAACAGTGCTCCTCTCCCTCCCTCCTTTTCCTCTATTTAATGAATTTATGTGTCTATTCACGTTAGAATCTTAAACTTCACTGATTAATTTGATCCTTCTTTGAACCAGAACCAGTGAGAATAGTGTTTAAATGATGTTCTTCTCCCTCTTTCTTTCCCCTCTTCTATAGTGTGTATTGATGCCTCTTCAGATGGCATATTTTACCTTTTCCTATCTCATCCTTTTTCCCATTACAGTCCCTTTGATCCCCTTAATAAGTGTTTTTTAAGTCTTCAGATTAGTGCATTCATACCCACTCCCTCTACCTAAGTATAACCCTTTTGAAGGTCATGATAATCATAAAGATTTCGAGTATTGACAGTTATCAGCTCCGCATATAGGGATGTGAATAATTTGCTCTTGTTGCATCCCAAGTAATGAGCATATGTTTGTGGGTGTAGGTGTGTACACTTATGCATGTGTGAATCTGTGTTTCCCTTGTTTACCTTTTTATCTCTTTCTGGAGTCTTGTAATTGGAGATCAAATTTTCCATTGAGCTCTGGCTTTTTCATCAGGAAAGTCTGGAAGTCCCTTATTTTATTAAATGTCCATCTCCTTACCTGAAAGATTATGCTCAGTTTTGCCAGGTAGTTAATCCTTGGTTGTAGTCCTAGCTCTCTTGCCCTACAAAATATCAAATTCCTGTCCCTCCACTCTTTTAATGTAGAAGCTGCTTAGGTCCTGTGTGATCCTAACTGTAGTTCCTCGATATTTGAATTGTTTCTTTCTGGCTGCTTGTAGAATTTTTTCTTCAATCTTGTAATTCTGGAATTTGGCTACTATATTTCTTGGAGTTTTCAGTTTGGTATCTCTTTCAGGAGGAGTCTGGTGAATTCTATCAATACTTATTTTATCTTCTGATTCCAGGACCTCAGGACAGTTTTCTTTGACAATCTCTTGGAGGATATTGTCTAGGCTGCTTTTTTCATGATGGCTTTCTGGTAGACCAATAATTCTTAAGTTGTCTCTCCTGGATCTATTCTCTAGGTCAGTTATTTTTCCAGTGAGATATTTTATATTTTCTTCCAATTTTTCTATCATCTTGTTTTGTTTGATTGCCTCTTGCTGCATCATAGCATTCTGAGTTTCAGTTTGATTGTGTCTAATTTTTAGCAAATTATGGTCTTCAGTTAATTTTTGCAGTTCCTTTTTTTGGGAGTTATTTTCTTTTTCCAAGTTGATCACTGCCTCCCTGATTTGGTCTTTAAAATTTTTTCTTCAGCTCCTCCAGGAATGCTATTTGGGCTTGAGAGCAGATCACGATTCCTTCTGTGGTCTTAGGTGCGGGTAGAGAGTCTAAATTGTCCTTTTTATTTGGTTCTTGCCCTGCATAGTAGGCTCACATAGACTTTCTTGCCTTCCCCTTCTCCTTCTCAGCTTCCTTCTTTCCCATTGTGACTCCCTGTTTCTTAGTTTCTCAGGCTTTGAGTTTAGGGCCTGATCTTTGACTTTGAATACCTCTGGGTGGCTAGTTTATGGCTAAGTCAGGAAAGTCAGTGAGGAATGTAGATGATTATGTGGGGGTGAGTCTGATCACTTCAGATTTCTGCCTCTATACCCCTGGGCTATAAGTAGGCTTTTGTTGGTAAGGTGAGGTGGGACTTGTTGGGACCCCTCCCTCTCTTCTCTTCAGACTCCTGGCTGTCTCAGTTACACCCCTTCTTGGAGACTCTCAAGCCTGGGGATATTTCCATTAACTTGGGATTTCAATCTGAGTGGGAGACTTATCTTTGGGTTTTCTGCTTCATGAAGGAGGGATGGGAGGATCAGAGCAGCTAGAATTTACTTTGCCATTCCAGCCCCTGTATTATGCAGACAGGCAGTTTCTAACCTTCCAGGCTGGGGGCAGAATGCAGCTGGAGAAGCTGCTCTCTCCCCTGGGGGCCCGACTCTCCTACCTGGCTCCAAAGACCCCTCCCAGACGAAGGTGAGAGACTGTGATTCATCCTTGGTAAGTCCGTAGGCCAGGGCTTCTTCTCTCTTTGGTGTAGTCTGCTTGTCAGATCCAAGTCTGAGCTGTGCAGACCCCACACCCTCTGCGCTCGACCTGTCCGGACACACCGGGCAACCTCCTGGGCTGGACTCTGCCATACTCTGTCTTCCAGTGGGCTCCGTCACTCTGGAATCCTCTCAGATTCACCCCTTGAGACTCAGTGACCAAGGAGCTCATCGAGGTTACTGCTTCCTTTCTGCCATCTTGGCTCCACCCCCTTTTTAAGCATTCTTGATGAAAAAACCAAAACTGAACAAAAAATTTCACTTTCAAATACAAGAATCAAGAGAAGCATGAGAAGATAAACAGGAAAAAGAAATTGTAAGGAACTTATTAAAGTTGAACTATTTACATTCCTACATAGAAAAACAATAATTGTAACTCACAAGACTTTTCTCAATATGAGGATAGTTGAAGATAATATGTATGTATGTATGTATAAATATATGTATATACACATGTACATATATGTATATATACACATATACATATATACATACATATATATGTATGTATAGGAGGTTGGATGTGTATATAAATATGTATGTGAGTGTGGGCATTTGTATGTTCATGTATACATTCACACGCTACAGGATACATTGAATATGAAGGGATGATATCTAAAAAATAAAATTAATAGGTGAGTGAGAAATTTCTTGGGAAAAGGAGAAAGGGAGATATAGATTAGGGTAAATTATGTCTTAATAAAGAAGCAAGAGAAAACTGTTACAATGGATGGAAAGAGCAGGAAGGTGAAAGGGAATGGTACAACCTGATGCTCATTGAATTTGGCTTAAGGAGGGAATAGCATACACACTCCATTAGGTATCTTACCCCACAGGAAGATAAGGGGATAGGGGATAAGAGTGGGGAGTATAGAAGGGAGGGCATATTGGGGGAGAGGGTAGTTAGAAGCAATCATTTTTGGAAAGGTATAGGGTCAAAGGAGAAAATAGAATAAATGGGGGGTAGGATAGGAGGGAGGTAAATATAGTTAGTCTTTCACAATATAACTACTATGGAAATGATTTGGGTAATTACACATGCAAAACCTATATAGAATTGTTTATCTTCCCAGTTGGGGTGGGTGAGGAGGCAAGAAGGGAAAAAATCTGGAACTCAAAATTTTAAAAACAAATGTTTAAAAATTAGTTTTTTACATGCAACCAGGAAATAAGATATACAAGTATTGGGGTATAGAAAATTATCCTGCCCTACTAGAGTGCTAGAGGGGTGATGGGGGAGAATATAAGAGAGAACAGATTGGCGGAAGGGGTATTCAGTAGGCTTGCTACTTTGGGGTGTGGTAGGGGAAAGAATGGGGGAGAAAAAATGATAACTCAAAACCTTATGGAAATTAATATACAAAACTAAAAATAAAGAAAATATTAAAAAAAAAAGAAAAATGGGGAGATGAAAATGAACAAGGAAAATCTATTTCAAGGTTCCATGCATCTTAAGCATTTTAAGATGTTTCAGAAGACCTAACTTCCAAACTATTACCAGTTATGCAACTATGGGCAAATTATCTAAACTTTATGCCTTAATCCTTGCTCCCTCCTTCCCTCCCTTGATTCCAGGGTCAATTTCCCTCTTAGAAAATGATTAAGAGAGCTCAACCCACAACGTGCAATGTTTTTTTTTCTATGTTAACTGTCAACACAGCCTGGAGATAATGCACAACTCCGAACCACCCATTTTCTAACTAAAGAACAAATGTGATATATTTATTTTGTAGATGGTTTGTCAGAGGTGTCACAATTGAACAGTATAACTCCCTAGTGCTTCTCAATCCAGATTAAAATGTAATTGGTAAATGTTTAATAAAGGTAATGAAAATGCAATACAACATAGATAATGTAAATTTGTGACTTTCTAAGTCAATATGCTGCCATAGGGATCTGTTTCTATTTGACCCTGAAACCACTGGTTTAAGGTATTGTTTGATGATCTCATACAAGTCGATCTATCAATACAGAGGAAAACAGCAGCAACAGGTAAAGGATTCAAGCCTCAGCAGAAAGCAGCAGAAATAAACAGCAGCCTTTCCTCTGACCAGTTATTTTGTTTTGTTTTAATGTTTTGGTCTTTATTAATTTGTTTGTTTACTTTTAGTTTACAGGATTCAATTCCACAGTTCCTTGAATTTCAAATTTTCTTCCCCTCCACTCCCTTCTCCCCCCCTACCCCTGCACATGGCAACATGCAATCAAGTATAGGATCTGCAAATAGCTTCACATTAGACATTAGTCAGGATATAAAGAAGGATTGTATCAGATAGAATGAACAATGGGAAAGAGGAAACAAAAACAAACAAGAAAAAGACAGAGTAGTTTGCTTCAATCTACATTCAAACTTTGTTCTTCTAGTTCTTTCTCTGAATGTAGACATCTCTCTCCATAATGAGATTTTTGGAGTTGACTTAAAACCCTGCATTGCTGAGAAGAATCCAGTCTATCGATGTTGGTTGTAATACATATGTTGTGTCTGTAATTGTGTACAAATTTCTGCTGATTCTGCTCTTCTCACTCAGCATCAGTTTGTATAAGCATCTCCAGGTAATTATGAAGTCCATCTGCTCCTCGTTTCTTATAGCACAAGAGTATTCCATTACATTCATATACCACAACTTCTTTAGCCATTCCTTAAATAATGGGCATCCCCTTACTTTCCAATTCTTTGTTACAACAAAAAGAGCTGCTATAAATATTTTTGTACATATGGGTCTTTCTCCCATTTCTATGATCTTTTCGGATACAACCGTAAAAGTGGTATAGCTGGGTCAAAGGGTATGCAATTACTTATAGCCCTTTGGACATAGTTCCAGATTGTTATCCAGAATGGCTGAATCAGTTCACAACTCCACTGACAATGCATTAGTGTTCCAATTTGTTCACATCCTCTCCAGCATTTGTCGTTTTCCTGTTTTGTCACTTTAGCCAATCTGACTGGTGAGGTGTCATACCATAGAGGTGTTTTGATTTGCATTTCTTTAATCAATAGTGATTAAGAGCATCTTTTCATATGCTTATAGATATCTTTTATTTGTTCCTCTGAAAAATGCCTGCTCATATACTTTAACAATTTATCAATAGGGGAATGACTTGTATTCTTATAGATTTTACTCAATTCTCTGTAAATTTTAGAAATGAGGTCTTTATCAGAGCATTGGTTGTAAATTCTTTCCCAGTTTTCTACTTCCTTCTTAATCTTGGCTAAGTTGGCTTTGTTCAGACAGAAGCTTATCAATTTCATGTAATCAAAATTATCCATTTCTCATTTTATAATGCTTTCTAGTTCTTGATTGGTCATAAAGTCTTCCCCTCTAAATAAATCTGACAGGTAAACTATTTCTTGCTTTCCCAGATTATTTACAGTATCATCCTTTATACCTAGATCATGCACCCATTTAGACTTGATTTTGGTATATGGTGTTAGATAATGGTCTATGCACAGTTTCTGCCATACTGTATTCCAGTTTTCCCAGCAGTTTTTGTGAAATAGAGAGTTCTTATCCCAAATACTGGGATCTTTGGGTGTACCAAACAGTAGATTATTATAGTCATTGACCGCTGAGTCTTGTGTTCCCAGTCTATTCCATTGATTCACTGCTCTATTCCTCAGCTAGTACCAAGTAATTTCGATGAATGCTGCATTATAATACAAATTAAAATCAGGTATAGCTAGGCCATGTTCCCTAGCATTTCTTTTCATTAATTCCATTGATATTCTAGATCTTTTGTTCTTCCAAATGAATTTTGTTATTTTTCTAATAATTTTTGGTAAATTGAGTGGTATGGCACTAAATATGTAATTTAATTTAGGTAAAATTCTTATTTTTATTATATTAGCTCTACCCAGCCATGAGCAATTGATGTTTGGCCAATTTGTTAGATCTGACTTTATTTCTGTGAAAAGTGTTTTGTAGCTGTGTTCATATAGGTCCTGAGTTTGTTTTGGCAAGTAGATTCCCAAATATTTTATAATGTCTACAGTAACTTTAAATGGGATTTCTCTTTCAATCTCTTGCTGTTGGATTTCATTAGCAATGTACAGGAATGCCAAGGATTTATGTGGTTTTATTTTATATCCTGGAACTTTTCCAAATTTATTTATTGTCTCAAGTAATTTTTTACTTGATTCTCTAGGACTCTCTATATCATCATATCATCTGCAAAGAGTAATAGCTAGGGGCAGCTAGGTGTCGTAGTGAATAGAGCGCCGGCCCTGGAGCCAGAAGGACCTGAGTTTGGATCCAGCCTCAGACACTTAACCCACACAAACAAAAACCTAGCCGTGTGACCTTGGGCAAGTTACTTAACCCCAATTGCCCTAAAGGGGCGGCTAGGTGGCGTAGTGAGTAAGAGCGCCGGCCTCGGATTTGGGATGACCCGAGATCAAATCCAGCCTCAGAAAGTGAGCACCCACACATAAATGATGACTAGCCATGTAACCTTGAGCAAGTTACTTAACCCCAATTGCTTTAAAAAAAAAAAATTAAAAAAAAAGAGTAATAGCTAGATCTCTTCTTTGGCTAATTTGATTCCTTTGATTTCTTTTTCTTCTCTAATTGCTACTGCTAACATTTCTAGTACCAGATTGAATAAGAGGAGTAATAGTGGACACTCTTTTTTTACCCCTGATCTTATTGGAAATGCTTCTAGCTTGTCCCCATTACATATAATACTTGCTGATGGTTTTAAATAGATGCTACATATTATTTTAAGGAAGGCTCCATTTATTCCTATACTTTCTAGTGTTTTTAATATGAATGGATGTTTTATTTTGTCTTTTTTTTGCCTTTTCTTCATCTATTGAGATAATCATGTGGTTTATGCTAGTTTTATTGCTGATAAGATCAATTATACTGATGGTTTTCCTAATATTAAACCATCCTTGCATTCCTGGAACAAATCCTACCTGATCAAAGTTTACTATTCTTGTGATAAACTGCTGCTAATTTTTTTCTCCATTTTATCTCTTCTGATTTAGTTATCAGTACCATATTTGTGTCATAAAAATAAATTGGTAGGACTCCTTCACTAATTTTCCCAAATAGTTTGTAGAGTATTGGAATCAATTGTTCTTTAAATGTTTGATAGAATTTGCTACTAAATCTATCTGGCCCTGGAGATTTTTCCTAGGGAGTTAACTGATGGCTTGTTTGATTTCTTTTTTTGAGATGGGGTTATTTAGGTAATTCACTTCCTTTTCAGTTAATCTGGGCAACTTATATTTTTGTAAATATTCATCAGTTTCACTAACACTGTCACATATATATGTGCATACAATTTTGCAAAATGATTCCTAATTATCATTTAATTTCCTTTTCATTGGAGGTAGATTCACCCTTCTCAGTTTTGATACAATTTGATTTTCTTTTTTTTTTTATCATATTGACAAAGGGTCTGTCACTATTATTGTTTGTTTGTTTGTTTGTTTTCACAAAACCAGCTCTTAGTTTTATTTTTTATTTCAATATTTTGCTTAATTTCTATTTTATTAATCTCTCCTTTGGTATTATGTACTGAATTGTGAGATTTTTATGCCATTGTACATGGTCGATTTTTGTATATGTGCCATATACCACTGAGAAGAAGGTATATTCCTTTTTAACCACATTCAGTTTTCTCCAGAGATCTATCATATCTAGCCTCTATAAAATTCTATTCACCTACTTAACTTCTTTCTTGTTTATTTTGGGGTTAGATTTCTCAAGTTCAGAGAAGGGAGATTAAGGTCCCCCACTAGTAGAGTTTTAATATCTATTTCTTCCTCTAATTCCCTTACCTTCTCCTCTAGGAATCTGGACACTGTAGTACTTGGTGCATGCATGTTAAGTAATGATATTACTTCATTTTTTTTACAAATGCTTTATTAATTTCTGGTTTGCATCATTCATTTCTGACAGATTTTGAGTTACAATTTTTTCCCTGTTTTTCCCCTACCCACCACACCAGAGCAGCAGTCCCACAGGGTATCCCCTCATGCAATCTGCTCTCTCCCATATCTTCTACCATACGTCCTTTAACCTTTCCATTAGGGCAAGGTGAATCTTTGTGCCCCAATGCCTGCACATCTTATCTCCCAGTTACATGCAAAATAGTATTAATAATAGTATTTATGGGGCGGAGCCAAGATGGCGGAGTAGAAACAGCTCTTCCAAGCCTCTCTGCCCCCAGATTCTCCACAAACGATGTAAAAAAGGACTCTGAAAATCTTCTGGAGCCCCAGCACCCACAGAACGACACAGAGAAGCTAACCTCCCGCTGAGGACAGCCCAGCACCCTGCAGGAAGGACCAGCGCAGTGGTCTGGGAGCCGGCAGCGCGCAGAGCCCAGAGCGCAGAGCGCAGGAGCTGAGCCGAGCCGAGCCCAGGTCCACGTGAGTCGAGGTTTTAGCCCCAGGGCGGCAGGGCCAGCAGCCGGCTGGAGGAACCCCAGAACACCAGGAACTGTGGCGACCCCAGAATTATCAACATACACTTGCCTAGGACAAAGTAAGAGGTTAGTGTCCTATGGACTTTGGGACCTGTATTTGGGGAATGCGTCAGCTCCCTCCCCTGGGGGCTAGAAGCTGCTGAGGAGACAGGCCACTGTGTAGTTTTCAGAGGCATTTCTGGCTCCCAGCCTACAAATCGTGGGGATATCCAGCGATCAGTCTTGGGGGGTAATCGCTCTTGCTTTAACCTCCCTGGATCTGGATTGTGATCTAGGGTGGAAGTTGTGGGTGGGTTTATAGCTTGCCAGAAACGGAAGTTGCCCCCACACGTTCGGGACGAAAATTCCTCTATCTGGCCTTAAAGCCATAGTGTGGCAACAAGCCCAAAAGTCAAGCAATTAAGTGGCAACATGCCAAGGCAAAGGAAACAGAAAAATGCAACCCTAGACTCCTATTTTGGGGGCATAGAGTGGGAAAAGGACTGTGAGGTCAGAAGTCCTGCTCTAAAAGCCCCACGGGAAAACATGAGCGGGTTGCAGGCCACAGAGGACCTTAAGAAGGACTTTAAAAATCAAATAAGAGAAGTGGAGGAAAAATTGGAAGGAGAAATGAGAAGGATGCAGGAAAAGTATGAAATGAGGGTCAACAACCTGACTGAGGAAAACAACACCTTAAAAAATATACTAACTCAAATGGCAAAGGAGGCCCAAAAGGGCAATGAGGAGAAGAATGCCTTAAAAAGTCGAATTTGCCAGATGGAAAAGAATCTCAAAAGTTCACTGAGGAGATTCATTCCTTCAGAGTTAGACTGGAGCAAATGGAAGCTAATGACTTTATGAGAAATCAAGATACTGTTAAGCAGATCCAAACAAACGAAAGATTAGAAGGCAATGTGAAATATCTCATGGGAAAAACTACTGACCTGGAGAATAGATCCAGGAGAGACAATTTAAAAATTATTGGACTACCTGAAAGCCATGATCAAGGAAAGAACCTAGAAATCACCCTTCAAGAAATTCTCAAGGAAAACTGCCCTGATGTTTTAGATCCAGAGGGCAAATAGAGGTTGAAAGAATCCACCGATCACCTCCTGAAAAAGATCCCAAAAAGAAAACTCCCAGAAATATTATAGCCAGGTTCCAGAATCCCCAGATCAAGGAGAAAATACTACAAGCGACCAGGAAGAAACAATTTCAATATTGTGGAAACACAATCAGAATAGCCCAGGACCTGGCAGCTTCTACACTGAGGGATGGAAGGGCATGGAATATGATATTCCAGAGGGCAAAAGAACTGGGAATGAACCCAAGGGTCACCTACCCAGCAAAACTGAGTATTTTGTTTCAGGGGAAAATATGGTCATCCAGTGGAATAGAGGACTTTCAAGCATTCTTGAGGAAAAAACCAGAGTTGAAAAGAAAATTTGACATCCAGACGCAAGAAGTAAGAGATGCCTGAGAAGGTAATTAGGGAAAAGAAATCAAAAGGAACTTATCAAAGTTGAACTATTTACATTCTTATATGGAAAAGCAATATCTGTGACTGATGATATCTTTCCCACTATGAAAATAATGGAAGAAGGGGGTGTGGTCATACGAATACATATGTGAATGTGTGTGTATATGGTTACAGTTATATATGGATAGAGGGCATAGGTTGATATTGTTGGGAAGGGAGAGTACTTAAGGGATGAAATTATGAGGTGAGAGAGGAAAGTGGCAAGAGGAGATGGGGAGAGACATGGTAGGGTAAACTATCTCATGTAGGGGAAGTGGGTGCAAAGGAGGGGGAGAATAAGGAAGGCTAAAAAGGCAAAACCACATTCACATTGAATTTGGTTCAGGTAGAAAATGACATACATACTAAATGGGATATCTCAACCTGCAGCAGGAGAGGGGGAAGGGGGATGAGAGGAGAGATGATGGATGGGAGGGCATCCTTGGGGTGAGGGGAGGTTGGAAGTACCCACTATAGAAGAGGGTCAGGATCATGTAGGGAATGAATCAGGTGGGGGGTGGGATGAGTGGGAGGGAATTATAAGCAGCCTTGCACAATATATCTACTATGATAATGTTTTGCATAGCTAGACATGTACAACATATACTGAATTACTTATATCCCAAGAAGGAATGGGTGGCAAGGGAGGAAGGAAATGGATCTGAAATTCGAGGTCGTAACATTAAATGTTTCAAATATATATAAATACTATTATTAATACTCTTTCGCTTGTAATAGGGAGATAAGATGTGCAGGCATTGGACACAAAGATTCACCTTCCTCTAATGGAAAAGTCGATGGGGGTATGGGAGAAGGTATGGGAGAGAGCAGATTGGAGGAAGTGATATCTTGTGGGACTACTATTCTGGGAGGTTGGGTAGGGGAATAATGGGGGGTAAATGATTGTAACTCAAAATCTGGCGGAAATGAATGATGTAAAACAGAAGTTAATAAAGTATTTGTTTAAAATAAATAAATAAATAAATAACCAGGACAAAAAAAAATAATAGTATTTATATCTATTTGAAATATTTAATTTTAAATTTCGAATTTAAATTTAAATTTAAATTTAAACTTCGAATCCCAGATCCATTACCTTCATCCTTGGTCACCCACTCCTGCAGGGAAGATAAGCAATTCAGTATATGTTGTTCATGTATAGCCATGCAAAACATTACCATAGTAGATATATTGTAAAAGGCAGGCTATATTTCCCTCCCACCCTTCCCACCCCCCCACCTGGTCCATTCCCTACTTTGATCCTGTCCCTCTTCAAAAGTGGGTGCCTCCAACCTCCCCTCCACCCAGCATGACCTCCCCTCCATCATCCCCTCTCTCATCCCTCTCCCCCCTATTCTTCTGCTGGGTGAGATACCCCATTTAGTGTGTATGTAATTCTTTCCCTGAGCCAAACTAAATGAGAATATGGTTTTGCATTTTTGTCTTCATGTTCTTCCCCTCCCTTGCCACCACTTCCCCTTGCCTTTTCTACATGAGATAGTTTACCCCTACCCCTGTCTCTCCCCATCTCCTCTTGCCACATTCATCTCTCACCTCTTAACTTCACCCCTTAAGTATCATCCCTTCCCATAAAATTCAACCTGTGCCCTCTATCCATGTATAACTGTAAACATATATACACACATTCACATATGTATTCATATGCCCATATACCCTTCTTCAATTATTTTCATACTGAGAAAGGTTTCATCAGTCACAGTTATTGTTTTCCCATGTATGAATGTAAATAGTTCAACTTTGATAAGTTCCTTTTGAAATCTTTTCCTTGTTTACCTTTTCAAGTATCTCTTCCTTCTTGTGTCTGAATGTCACATTTTCTATTCAACCCTGGTTTTTTCCTCAAAAATGCTTGAAAGTCCTCTATTCCACTGAATATCCATATTTTCCCCTGAAATAAGATATTCAGTTTTGCTGGGTATGTAATTCTTGGTCTTAATACCAGGTCCTTTGCCCTGCGGAATATCATGTTCCATGCCCTTTGATCCCTCAGTGTAGAAGCTGCCAGGTCTTGTGCTATTCTGATTGTCTTTCCACAATATTGAAATTGTTTCTTCCTGGCTGCTTGTAGTATTTTCTCCTTGATCTGGGGATTCTGGAACCTGGCTATAATATTCCTGGGAGTTTTCTTTTTGGGATATTTTTCGGGAGGTGATCAGTGGGTTCTTTCAACCTCTATTTTGCCCTCTGGATCTAAAACATCAGGGCAATTTTCCTTGAGAATTTCTTGAAGGGTGATTTCTAGGTTCTTTCTTTGACCATGGCTTTCAGGTAGTCCAACAATTTTTAAATTATCTCTCCTGGATCTATTTTCCAGGTCAGTGATTTTTCCCATGAGATATTTCACATTGCCTTCTATTCTCTCATTTGTTTGGATCTGTTTAACAGCATCTTGATTTCTCATAAAGTCATTAGCTTCCATTTGCTCCATTCTAACTCTGAAGGAATGAATCTCCTCAGTGAGCTTTGGAGATTCTTTTTCCATCTGGCAAATTCGGCTTTTTAAGGAAGTCTTCTCCTCATTGCCTTTTTGAGCCTCTTTTGCCACTTGATTTAGTCTATTTTTTAAGATATTATTTTCCTCAATCAGGCTGTTGACTCTCATTTCATACTTTTCCTGAATTCTTCTCATTTCTCTTTCCAATTTTTCCTCCACTTCTCTTATTTCATTTTTAAAATCCTTCTTAAGGTCCTCTATGGCCTGTAACCCATCGTATTTTCAATTGGGACTTTTGGTGCAGGAGTTTTGACCTCACAGTCCTCCTCCTTTTCCATGCTTTGATCCTCTTTGCCCCCCAAATAGGTGTCTAATGTTTAATTTTTCTCTTCATTTTGTTTCCTTTGCCTAGACATGTTGTCACTTAATTACTTTACTTTTGTGTTTGTTTCCACAGTAAGACTCTGCCACCAGACAAGGGAGCTTCCTTCCCAAATGCTGGGGTCTTCTCAACTGCCCAAGGTATTACTTGGGTACCCTCCCTGAAGCCCCCACACACTCTGGCAAGCTGGACACACAACCCAAGACCAACACCCCGGACTGCAATCCAGATCCAGGGAGGTTAAAGCAAGAGCGATTATCCCTCCATATGATTGCTGAATCCCCCTACAGTTCACAGGCCAGGAGCTGAAGCTGCAACCGAAGCTGCAAAATGGTGTCTGTGCTGGGTCTCCTCAACCTCTTCTAGCCCCCAGGGGAAGAAGCCAATGTGCTTCCAAATATTGGTCTCAAAGTCCATAGGGCACTAACCTTTCACTTTGTGTTGGAAATTCTGGAAAAGCCACAGCTACTGGTGTTATGGGGTCCTTCCAGCTGGCTACTGGACTGGCTGCCCTGGGGCTAAAACCTCTGACTCACCTGGTCCTGGGCTGGACTCCCAGAGTGCTGTTGGCTCCCACTGTGCTGACTTGACGGTTCCCTGTGGGGCTGCCAGGATGTCCTCAGTGGGAGGTTAGCTTCTTTTTGTCATTCTGTGTGTGCTGGAGCTCCAGAGGTTGTTTAGAGTCCCCTTTTTACATGATTTTGAAGTGATGTGGGCTAGATCGCTGTGGAAGTTCTGTATCTACTCAGCCAAATTGGCTCCAACATTTCTTCATTTTGATGGTGCCTTTTAGCAGGATATAGTTTTCTTTCTTATCTCTTTTAATTAGATCTATTTTTGCTTTTGCTTTATTTGAGATAAAGATTGTTACTCCTGCTTTTTTTTACTTTAGCTGAGGCATAATATATTCTACTCCAGCCTTTTACTTTTACCCTGTGCAAATCCCCTTCTTTCAAATGTTTTACTTGTAGACAGCATATTGTAGGATTGTGGTTTTTACTCCATTCTGCTATCATCCTCTGTTTTATGGGGGAGTTCATCCCATTCACGTTCACAGTAAAGATTACTGTCTGTCTCTTTCCCTCCATCTTGTTCCCTCCCCTGTTTATGTTTTTGTTTCTTCCTTCTCCCTCCCCCCTTAAGGGTTTTCCTTTTGACCATCTCCTCCCTCTGTATTTCCTCCCTCTGACCCTCCCCTTTACCTACCCTTTCCTCTTGCTACTATTTCCCTCCCTTCTAGCCCTACCCCCTTCTTATACCCCCCTTACCCCTCCTACTGCCTATAGTGCACAATGGATTTTTATACTTATCAGACTATGTTATTCCCTCTTTGACCCCAAACCAATGAGAGTAAATTTTCCACAGTGCTCCTCTCCCTCCTTCCTTTCCCTCTATTATAATTAGTTTTTGTATCTTTTCACATTATAATCTTAAATTTAATTGACTATGTTGATCCCTCTTTGAACCAGAACTAATGAGAATAATGTTCAAATGATGTTCATCTCCCTCTTTCCTTCCCCTCTAGTATAGTATGCCTTTGTGCCTCTTTGTATGGCATAATTTACCTTTTTCTGCCTCATCCTTTCCTTTTATACCATTCCTGTCCCTTTGAATGCCTTAATAAGGTTTTTTTTTTGTCATCAGATTAGTTCATTTATACACACACCCTCTATCTATGTATATCCCTTTTAAAGGTCACTATAATCATATAAATTTCAATTTTGACAGGTATCAGCTTCTTATATAGGGATGTAAATGGTTTACTCTTATTGAATCCCAAGTTATGTGCATGTGTGTGTGAGTGAGAGTGTGTGATCGTGTGTTTTCCTTGTTTACTTTATTATTTCTTTCCTGAGTCTTGTAATTGGAGATCAGATTTTCTATTGATCTCTGGATTTTTCATCAGGAATGTCTGGAAGTCCCTTATTTTATTAAATGACCATCTCCCTGCCTGAAAGATTATGCTCAGTTTTGCCACATAGTTGATCCTTGGTTACAGTCCTAGTTCTTTTGCCTTACAAAATATCAAATTCTAATCCCTCCAATCTTATATTTTATCTGGCAGTGCTGGTGTCTTCAGATTCCCCTGGTAGTGCTGAGTTCTACCTGGGCTTGTGTTGTTAGTGCTTGCTGGCTCCAACTCCTGGGCTTTGGGAGCTCTTGCTGGTCAGGTGAGGTGGGGCTTGTTGGGAATCCTCCTGCCATTCACTTCAGACTCCTTACTGCCTCAGTTACACCCTTTCTCCATGACTCCTAAGCCTGAGGCTATTTCAGGATGTTACTCTGGGTGGGACATTTATCTCTGGGATTTCTAGGTCATGGAGCGGGAATCAGAGCAGCTACAGTTTACTTTGCCATCCTGGCCCATGGAAAATCAGGCAGGTGATTTTTAAACTTCCAGGATGTGGGCTGATAGCCACAGCAGAAGCTGCTGTCTCTGCTGTGTGCTTATCCAACACCAATGGATCCTCCCATCCCACGGTGAAACGCTGGTGAGATGGCTGTGAATCACCCTTGGGGTGGGTGAGTCTGCTGGCTGGGACTCCTATCTCTACTGTAGTTTGCTCTCTAGTCCAGGCTGGTACAGCCCCCACATGCTCCACACTCCCCCTGCCCAGAGCCAAGTGGTTTACATTCCTGGGCTGGATTCTGGCCCCATCCATCTCCTAGTGGGTTCTGACACTCTAAAATCTGTTCAGATTCACCTTCTAAAGTTTAGTGACAGGATTCTCGGACAAGCTTAGAAAAGTTATTGTTCCATCATCTTGGCTCTACCCTGACCAGTTATTTTGTAAAAAGAAAGACAAAGCAAGGTGGCTAGGTGCCATAGTGAATAGAGCTCTGGCCCTGGAGTCAAGAAGACCTGAGTTCAAATCTGGACTCAGACACGTAACACATGGTAGCCATATGACCTTGGGCAAATCACTTAATCCCAATTGCCCTGCTCTCCCCACTCCAAAAAGAAGAAATAAAGACCAAGCTTAGAAACTCTTATCCCTCCATCTCCCCATGTCTCACAGCACTCTACTCTTTCCATGAGTATCACAGCTTGATTTGGATTTCATGGAACATGTCACCCTGATGCCAGATATACATGGTGACCCACCCACACCCCTTCCCTTACCAGGTTCCTTTTGTGCATTCCTTTTACCTATGAGATTTTATGCTCTTTGAGGGTAGATAAATTTTTTTTTAATTTGTATCCCCAGTGCTTAAGTTAGCGCCTGACACATAGTAAATGATGAGTAGATGTTTATTGAATTAAATTGAATAGCAAAACCACTAAAAGAAAACTTTGGAGACCAATTACTTGGAATTCAGCTCGAAGAAGAGAAGAATAAGGATCATACTGAGGACACTTACCCACTGACCCCCCAGTAAGAGGAAAAGAAGCTTCCAATGAACCAACAGGGATTTAGGTTAGGTTAAGCCAAAGGAAGAACTTCCCAGAAGAGAGGGTTATTAGACCTTGTAATAGATGGCCACAGGTCATGTGTAAGAAACTTCCCTTCCTAGATAACTTTGACACAGTGACTGGAACACAGTAAATGCTTAATAAATGTTTATTGACGACTTAGGTGCTAAGTCTTGGCTATACTAGAGGAAACTAGAGATTCAATCCCTGATTTTGTTAGCATAAGGGACTTTAAGAAGAGGAAACTCCTTCTACTAACACAGGAAGGTACCCCTTCTGTAACTTATAGTAGTCTTATAGAGTTGTTTGGGGGTACTGAAAGGATAAGTGACTTACCTAGGGTCATTCAGACAGGGGAGAATATTTCTGGTTAGGATATTTTGGGGCTAGTTCTATCCGGAGGTAGGAAAAATAACTTGGTAAAACATATAGAGCTGGAAAATATCTCAGAAGTCAACCAGTCATTTTATACATAAAGAAACTGAGGACCAGATGGCCTAGCATGGTTAGAAGTGTCAGACCTTACTTCTTAAGGATGTAAACACAGAAGTGGAAAGCAAAGAGAAAAGAAGAGAGGATAAAGAATGAAAGAAAGAAGAAAAAAGGAACAAAAAAAACAAAATAAAAAAGAAAATGAAGAAAGGAGATATCGGTAGTAAAAGGGATACAAGAAATGGATTTGGGGCCTCTATGCAAACGGCCCCTTCCTTGCTCTTATCTTGGTTTTGGACACTTGATTAGAACAGAAAAGTGTTCTACTATACCAATGTGTAAACTCGAATGAAAGCTGAGACCATCTTTATTTTCATGAGCCAATGATTTTCTTCCATCCCTCCTACCCCAACCTCAAAAATAAATAACACCTTGAAGCTGGGTGAAGAAGGTATTGGCATTTGGAATTCCATTTTGATTTCAAGTTATTCTAGTTTCTAGAGCTCAGTTTTCCATCTCTACACCTAGTTAGGGAAAGGGGAAATTTTCCTTTATTCCTTTCTCATTGTCCACCACCCCTCTTTTTGTGAATCTGGGGCAAGAAAGGCATTTATTTAAGGATGAGCATCTTCACAAGTTATCTTTCCTTCTTTCTTGCTTCCTCTTTCTTTCTTTTTTTTTTTTTTAAATTTTAAACAAATACTTTATTAACTTCTGTTTTACATCATTCATTTCCGCCAGATTTTGAGTTACAGTCATTTTCCCCCCATTATTCCCCTACCCAACCTCCTAGAATAGCAGTCCCACAAGATATCGCTTCCTCCAATCTGCTCTCTCCCATACCTTCTCCCATACCCCCATTGACTTTTCCATTAGAGGAAGATGAATCTTTGTGTCCCAATGCCTGCACATCTTATCTCCCAATTGTAGGCAAAAGAGTATTAATAATAGTATTTATATATATATTTGAAACATTTAATGTTACGACCTCGAATTTCAGATCCATTTCCTTCCTCCCCTGTCACCCATTCCTTCTTGGGAGATAAGTAATTCAGTATATATTGTACATGTCTAGCTATGCAAAACATTATCATAGTAGATATATTGTACAAGGCTGCTTATAATTTCCTCCCACTCATCCCACCCCCCACCTGGTCCATTCCCTACATGATCCTGTCCCTCTTCTATAGTGGGTACTTCCAACCTCCCCTCACCCCAAGGATGCCCTCCCATCCATCATCCCTCCTCTCATCTACCTTCCCCCTATCCTGCTGCAGGTTGAGATTTCCCATTTAGTATGTATGTCATTTTCTCCCTGAACCAAATTCAATGTGAATGTGGTTTTGCCTTTTTAGCCTTCCTTATTCTCCCCCTCCTTTGCAACCACTTCCCCTTGCTTCTTCTACGTGGGATAGTTTACCCTACCCTGTCTCTCCCCATCTCCTCTTGCCACTTTCCTCTCTCACCTCATAATTTCATCCCTTGAGTACTCTCCCTTCCCAACAAAATCAAGCTATGCCCTCTATCCATATATAACTGTAACCATATACACACACATTCACATATGTATTCATATGACCACACCCCCTTCTTCCATTATTTTCATAGTGAGAAAGATATCATCAGTCACAGATATTGCTTTTCCATATAGGAATGTAAATAGTTCAACTTTGATAAGTTCCTTTTGATTTCTTTTCCCTGATTACCTTCTCAGGCATCTCTTGCTTCTTGCATCTGGATATCAAATTTTCTATTCAACTCTGGTTTTTTCCTCAAGAATGCTTGAAAGTCCTCTATTCCACTGAATGACCATATTTTCCCCTGAAACAAAATACTCAGTTTTGTTGGGTAGGTAACCCTTGGGTTCATTCCCAGGTCTTTTGCCCTCTGGAATATCATATTCCATGCCCTTCGATCCCTCAGTGTAGAAGCTGCCAGGTCCTGGGCTATTCTGATTGTGTTTCCACAATATTGAAATTGTTTCTTCCTGGCCACTTTTAGTATTTTCTCCTTGATCTGGGGATTCTGGAACCTGGCTATAATATTTCTGAGAGTTTTCTTTTTGGGATCTTTTTCAGGAGGTGATCTGTGGATTCTTTCAACCTCTATTTTGCCCTCTGGATCTAAAACATCAGGGCAGTTTTCCTTGAGAATTTCTTGAAGGGTGATTTCTAGGTTCTTTCCTTGATCATGGCTTTCAGGTAGTCCAATAATTTTTAAATTGTCTCTCCTGGATCTATTCTCCAGGTCAGTGGTTTTTCCCATGAGATGTTTCACATTGCCTTCTAATCTTTCGTTTGTTTGGATCTGCTTAACAGCATCTTGATTTCTCATAAAGTCACTAGTTTCCATTTGCTCCAGTCTAACTCTGAAGGAATGAATCTCCTCAGTGAACTTTTGAGATTCTTTTTCCATCTGGCAAATTCGACTTTTTAACGCATTCTTCTCCTCGTTGCCCTTTTGGGCCTCCTTAGCCATTTGAGTTAGTCTATTTTTTAAGGTGTTATTTTCTTCAGTCAGGCTGTTGACCCTCATTTCATACTTTTCCTGCGTCCTTCTCATTTCTCTTTCTAATTTTTCCTCCACTTCTCTTATTTGATTTTTAAAGTCCTTCTTAAGGTCCTCTATGGCCTGCAACCCATTCATGTTTTCCCCTGGGGCTTTTGGAGCAGGACTTCTGACCTCACAGTCCTTTTCCCAATCTATGCCCCCAAAATAGGAGTCTAGGGTTGCATTTTTCTGTTTCCTTTGCCTTGGCATGTTACCACTTAATTACTTGACTTTTGGGCTTGTTGCCACACTATGGCTTTAAGGCCAGATAGAGGAATTTTTGTCCTGAACGTGTGGGGGGCAACTTCTGTTTCTGGCAAGCTGTAAACCCACCCACAACTTCCACCCTAGATCACAATCCAGATCCAGGGAGGTTAAAGCAAGAGCGATTACCCCCCAAGACTGATCGCTGGATCTCCCCACGATTTGTAGGCTGGGAGCCAGAAATGCCTCTGAAAACTACACAGTGGCATGTCTCCTCAGCAGCTTCTAGCCCCCAGGGGAGGGAGCTGACGCATTCCCCAAATACAGGTCCCAAAGTCCATAGGACACTAACCTCTTACTTTGTCCTAGGCAAGTCTATGTTGATAATTCTGGCGTCTCCACAGTTCTTGGTGTTCTGGGGTTCCTCCAGCCGGCTGCTGGCCCTGCCGCCCTGGGGCTAAAACCTCGGCTCACGTGGACCTGGGCTCGGCTCGGCTCCTGCGCTCTGCGCGCTGCCGGCTCCCAGACCACTGCGCTGGTCCTTCCTGCAGGGTTCTGGGCTGTCCTCAGCGGGAGGTTAGCTTCTCTGTGTCGTTCTGTGGGTGCTGGGGTTCCAGAAGATTTTCAGAGTCCTTTTTTACATAGTTTGTGGAGAATCTGGGGGCAGAGAGGCTTGGACGAGCTGTTTCTACTCCGCCATCTTGGCTCCGCCTTCCTCTTTCTTTCTTGCTTTCTTCCTTTCTTTCTTTGTTCCTTCCTTCCTTCCTTCCTTCCTTCCTTCCTTCCTTCCTTCCTTCCTTCCTTCCTTCCTTTCTTTCTTTCTTTCTTTCTTTCTTTCTTTCTTTCTTTCTTTCTTTCTTTCTTCCTTTCTTTCCCCCAAGAGATCTTGGCCTGGACTCTAAGCAGTTGAATCACTGCTTAAGAACATAGGATAAATGTCACCATTTGGTAGATCTATGCAAAGTATTAGAAAGATCTAAAATAATTTCTGGACCCCCAAGAGCAATGGGAAAAATATAAATTTCCCTACTCTGTCCCTGCATTCACATCCCAGGAAACAGAGATAGAATAGATAGATAAGCAAGGAATAGATATGCAGAACTGTATAATGTGGAAAATGAGAACTGAGGCATAGAAAATAAGTTACACTAAGAAAGCTTCCTGGAGAAGAATAATTTGGAGCAGGGATGTGCAGAGAAGGATAAAACCTCGTAAAGGGAGTGAAGGCGAAAAAGAATACATAGACAAAGAGAATACATACAAAGATTTAGATTATGGAGAAGGGATGGCTATCTTGAGCATATTTGCTTAGTTGGAACATTCCAAAGTAGACAGTCATAGGGAATGAGACAAAACCAAGGACTGGGGATGTGTGTATGTGGAGGAATTATGAGTCATTTGTTAATTTCTCATCTTAGTGTAAGGACAACAAAGCACTAGAGAACAATTACTGTTTCAGTAATAGCTATAGTAGCAACACGGATGGGATCTTGAAAGAATGGGATTTATTGTACAGTGAATTGTATAGGATTTAGCATCAGGAAGACCTGAATTCAGATCCTGCTTCAGAAATGTACTACTTTTGTGATCCTGGGTAAGTCACTTAACCTCTTGCTGCCTTGGTTTCTTCATATGTAAAACGAGAATAACAATAGCACCTACTTCACTGTTGTGAGAATCAAATGAGATGACATTTATAAAAGTGCTTTTCAACCCTTAAAGTGCCACATAAATGCTGACTATTAATATTATTATTAGTTGTTTGTGAAATTTTGTGCTCCTCCATCATTAAACATTGGTTAATTTACTTTCTTTAGTCATACTCTTTCTGGGTCTATGTTTCTATTGGGGAGAGAAGGCTCTGGAGGTTCTGAAAGGTGGACATTGCTTTTTTTTTTCTTTTTGGAGGGGAGAAGGCAGGGCAATTGAGGTTAAGTGACTTGCCCAAGGTCACACAGCTAGTAAGCATGTCAAGTGTCTCAGGCTGGACCTGAACTCAGGTCCTCCTAACTCCAGGGCTCTATTCACCATGCCACTTAGCCACCCCTGAAAGCTGGACATTGGTAGGCAAAGCTAAATGAGAGTTAGCAAACTCTCACTTTCCTAGATACCCATGGAATCAAAGAAGCCCTGAGTTGAGGAAGATCTCAGAACTCATCCAATTTAATCCCTAACATGAAGCAAAATTTTTTTTCTTATATCTCTGCCTTTACACTTCTAGTGATGTAATAAATTCTGCTTCTCAAACACAAGAAACCTGATCTAAAGGCTATGAAGAGAACATGAAGATACATGGTCATTATTCTCATAGACGTCAGTTTCCTTGTGGGGACACACTCAGTAATATAGACAGAAATGGAGATCAAGGCATCAAGAAACTCTTGATGCTAATGCTTTTACATTCTCATTCTAAATTTGGATAGTTTTAATTGTTAGTCAGTTCTTCCTAAGACTGAGCTAAAAATCTGTCTTCTTGCAAAAGCAGAATGAATTTAATTTCTTATGTTAATCTTGGATAGTTGGCAAACCGACATAAGCTTTGACAGAAAGGTATTGAAATAATTTAGTCCTATGAACCCAGTCTCTAATGAAGTACACCACTAATGCCTCACTATAGTCTGATGGAGATTCTGAATTCTCCAAGGTAATGTCACTGGAGGACAGGCTATGGTATGTTGTACCAAACTGGAAAGCTTTGAGTAAAGGTCAAGTGGCAGAACCTATAACAAGGGCATCATGATTCTTGGGAAGCACTGTGGTACTGTCGAAAGGAACCTGGATCTGAAATCAGAAGCCCTGGCTTCAAATCCTGATTCTGTCACTTAGATTAATAGATTTAAAGCTATAAGAAACCTTAGAGGTCACCTCATACACCCTATCATTTTGTAGAAGAAATGAGTCCCATAGAGGTAGTGACTTGTCAAATCATACAGATAGTAAGGGTCAGAGCGAGGATTTAAACCCACGTCCTCTGATTCCAAAGCCTGTGCTCTTTTTTGTGTGTGTGTGTGTGGGGGGAGTACTATCCTATGTCTGTGTGATCTTGGCTAAGTAATTCATTTAGGCTCTATGAGTCTCAGTTTTCTTATTTGGAAAAAAACAGGTTAGACAAGATAACCTCTAAGATACTTTCTATCCCTAAAAACATGACCCAATTGAAGTATGAGTCACAAAATGTGTCTCAGTTGTGGGTCCAAGACAGCTTCCTCTTCATGGGAACCAGAAGGGTGAAATAGGAACAACTGTGCCCAAAAGAGAAGCCTTCAAAATTGTGGCATCTCGGGGGGCGGAGCCAAGATGGCGGAGTAGAAACAGCTCTTCCAAGCCTCTCTGCCCCCAGATTCTCCACAAACTATGTAAAAAAGGACTCTGAAAATCTTCTGGAGCCCCAGCACCCACAGAACGACACAGAGAAGCTAACCTCCCGCTGAGGACAGCCCAGCACCCTGCAGGAAGGACCAGCGCAGTGGTCTGGGAGCCGGCAGCGTGCAGAGTGCAGGAGCCGAGCCGAGCCCAGGTCCACGTGAGCCGAGGTTTTAGCCCCAGGGCGGCAGGGCCAGCAGCCGGCTGGAGGAACCCCAGAACACCAGGAACTGTGGCGACTCCAGAATTATCAACATAGACTTGCCTAGGACAAAGTAAGAGGTTAGTGTCCTATGGACTTTGGGACCTGTATTTGGGGAATGCGTCAGCTCCCTCCCCTGGGGGCTAGAAGCTGCTGAGGAGACACGCCACTGTGTAGTTTTCAGAGGCATTTCCGGCTCCCAGCCTACAAATCGTGGGGAGATCCAGCGATCAGTCTTGGGGGGTAATCGCTCTTGCTTTAACCTCCCTGGATCTGGATTGTGATCTAGGGTGGAAGTTGTGGGTGGGTTTATAGCTTGCCAGAACGGAAGTCGCCTCACGTCGGGATGGAATCCTTTATCTGGCCTTAAAGCCATAGTGTGGAACAGCCCAAAAGTCAAGTAATTAAGTGGCAACATGCCAAGGCAAAGGAAACAGAAAAATGCAACCCTAGACTCCTATTTTGGGGGCATAGAGCAGGAAAAGGACTGTGAGGTCAGAGGTCCTGCCCAAAAGCCCCAGGGGAAAACATGAGCGGGTTGCAGGCTATAGAGGACCTTAAGAAGGACTTTAAAAATCAAATAAGAGAAGTGGAGGAAAAATTGGAGAGAGAAATGAGAAGGATGCAGGAAAAGTATGAAATGAGGGTCAACAGCCTGACTGAGGAAAACAACACCTTAAAAAATAGACTAACTCAAATGGCTAAGGAGGCCCAAAAGGGCAATGAGGAGAAGAATGCCTTAAAAAGTCGAATTTGCCAGATGGAAAAAGAATCTCAAAAGTTCACTGAGGAGATTCATTCCTTCAGAGTTAGACGTAGCAAATGGAAGCTAGTGACTTTATGAGGAATCAAGATGCTGTTAAGCAGATCCAACAAATGAAAGATTAGAAGGCAATGTGAAATATCTCATGGAAAAACCACTGACCTGGAGAATAGATCTAGGAGAGATAATTTTAAAAATTATTGGACTACCTGAAAGCCATGATCAAGGAAAGAACCTAGAAATTATCCTTAAAGAAATTCTCAAGGAAAATTGCCCTGATGTTTTAGATCCAGAGGGCAAAATAGAGGTTGGAAGAATCCACAGATCACCTCCTGAAAAGGTCCCAAAAAGAAAACTCCCAGAAATATTATAGCCAGGTTCCAGAATCCCCAGATCAAGGAGAAAATACTACAAGCAGCCAGGAAGAAACAATTTCAATATTGTGGAAACACAATCAGAATAGCCCAGGACCTGGCAGCTTCTACACTGAGGGATCGAAGGGCATGGAATATGATATTCCAGAGGGCAAAAGACCTGGGAATGAACCCAAGGGTTACCTACCCAGCAAAACTGAGTATTTTGTTTTAGGGGAAAATATGGTCATTCAGTGGAATAGAGGACTTTCAAGCATTCTTGAGGAAAAAACCAGAGTTGAATAGAAAATTTGACATCCAGACGCAAGAAGTAAGAGATGCCTGAGAAGGTAATCAGGGAAAAGAGATCAAAAGGAACTTATCAAAGTTGAACTATTTACATTCCTATATGGAAAAGCAATATCTGTGACTGATGATATCTTTCTCACTATGAAAATAATGGAAGGGGGTGTGGTCATATGAATACATATGTGAATGTGTGTGTATATGGTTACAGTTATATATGGATAGAGGGCATAGGTTGAATTTGTTGGGAAGGGAGAATACTCAAGGGATGAAATTATGAGGTGAGAGGAAAGTGGCAAGAGGAGATGGGGAGAGACAGGGTAGGGTAAACTATCTCATGTAGGGGGGGAAGTGGGTGCAAGGGAGGGGAAGAATAGGAAGGCAAAAAGGCAAAACCACATTCTCATTGAATTTGGTTCAGGGAGAGAATGACATACATACTAAATGGGATATCTCAACCTGCAGCAGAATAGGGGGAAGGGGGATGAGAGGAGGGATGATGGATGGGAGGGCATCCTTGGGGGTAGGGGAGGTTGGAAGTACCCACTATAGAAGAGGGACAGGATCATGTAGGGAATGGACCAGGTGGGGGGTGGGATGAGTGGGAGGGAATTATAAGCAGCCTTGTACAATATATCTACTATGATAATGTTTTGCATAGCTAGACATGTACAACATATACTGAATTACTTATCTCCCAAGAAGGAATGGGTGACAAGGGAGGAAGGAAATGGATCTGAAATTCGAGGTCGTAACATTAAATGTTTCAAATATATATATATAATACTATTATTAATACTCTTTTTGCCTATAATTGGGAGATAAGATGTGCAGGCATTGGGACACAAAGATTCATCTTCCTCTAATGGAAAAGTCGATGGGGGTATGGGAGAAGGTATGGGAGAGAGCAGATTGGAGGAAGCGATATCTTGTGGGACTGCTATTCTGGGAGGTTGGGTAGGGGAATAATGGGGGGAAAATGATTGTAACTCAAAATCTGGCGGAAATGAATGATGTAAAACAGAAGTTAATAAAGTATTTGTTTAAAAGAAAAAAACAAAAAAAAAATTGTGGCATCTCCCACTGGGAGCTACTCCCTGCTATCAGGGTCCTTGTTCAACTTCCATCCTGTGTTGGTTATAGATGAGAGAGAGAGAAAGTCCTGCCAGTAGGAACGACAAAGCACAGACAGATTATCCGTCAGGAACAGTGGAAAGAGCAAAAGATTTTAATTCAGAGGACCATGGCTCAAATTTTCAGTTTTATTAATGTGTTTTATTTTTATATTACAAATATTTATAGATTCACTTCGTGAAAAGTCTCTTGTAACAAAATGAAGCAGCTAAGTAAAATTAAAATACAGTAAATTCATTTGAAATTTCATGCAACATTTCAAACCCATAGCTGTCCTTTCCTCTCCATTAAAAACAACAATGAACACAAATCTATTTTTTTTTCTTCTTGCCTCATCTATCCTGTTGGGACAAAAGGGTATATTTTTTGAAATATGTATGTATAATCAAATAAAACAAATTCAACTAATACACAAAAATGCTTCATTCTGTGCCCTAAATCTATCACCTCTAGGAACTGGACAACATTGTTTCATCATTTGCCTTCTGGAATTGTGAATGTTCACTGTATTGATCATAGCTCTTGCAACTTTCAATGCTGCTTGTTTTTATGGCATTGTTAATATATAAATTGTTCTGTTTTTGCTCATTTCATTCTTCATTAGTTTATAAAAGTCTTCAAAATTATTTAGTATAACTTATTCTTTTTGTGCTCTCTTCACTCTTTCTAAGTCTTTTTGAAATCATCTATTTCCTTATATTTATAGCACAATAATATTCCATCACTTTCATATAGTACAACTTATCAATTCCTTAGTTGTTAGACATCCTCTTAGTTTCCAGATTTTTTGCTATTGCAAAGAGATATGCTATTAATATTTGTGCACCTAGAAAGCCATTTCCTCTTTCTTTCATCTCCTTTGGGTATAGGCCTATGTCTTTGGCTTAGGATGTGCATGTTGCAGCATGAGAGATTGTCATAGTTCTTTTAGTGATTACAACTCTTTATTGAGTTCAACTCAGTGGAGAAGTTGGAGGATTGGTATGAGTTAAAGTGAAAGTGGATTTGGTGAGGGCTTATCCATATGTAGCCCAGAAAAAGGGAAGGAAATAAGAGGCTTTTCTGGGGGTCCTAGGCAATTCTTCCTGAAAGTCAGCTGGTCTGAGCTGGGTGAAATACATCATGGTATTCAGGAAAGCCCCTCTTTATTTTAGGAATGTAGATGGGGCTCTTGAACCTCATGAAGGCCCATGAGGAGAACTAAGAGGAGCTCTTGAATTTTGGTGGCAGAAGTTTTTTGGCTTGGTTATGGCTTTTATAGGCTTGGGGTAATGGATTTTGGTTCTGATGCTTTTAAGGACTTCTAAGGGAGGGAGGAATCCCCAGCAGACTGAGTAGACTCATGACTATTGGGATCATTCTCTAGGGGTTTCTTCCATCTTTATCTTAAGGCAGCATAATAATGGTATAGCTAGGTCAAATGGTATATACTGTTTAATAACTTTTAATGTATAATTCAAAATGCTTCCCAGAACAGTTGTGACCATTCATAGGTACTCCCACAGTGCACTGATACGTTCATTTTCCCACAGTCCCTCCAATATCTATCATTTTCTTTTTTTGCAATCTTTTTTAAACTTACCTATCTGTTTGATCTTAGGTAAGTAACAACCTCTCTGGTTCCATTTCCTCACCTGCAGAGCTCAATATATGATGAAATATAACAAAATACAACATAATCAATAGTGATAACCTGGTCACGGCTAATTTTCAGCTACAAGAATAAGGGAACATAGTACAATGAAAAACATAAAGCAAAAATGAAAAAAAGCATTTCCAGAAGAATAAAAAAAAATTCTATCATTTAGAATTAACCTTCAGCCCTTTCACCTCACTTCTGAGGACAGAGAAACTTCTTGATAGCCTCCTTCATGTCTTTGTTCCTCAAACTGTAGATGATAGGATTGAGGAAGGGGGCAAGGACAACAAAAGTGATTGCAATGACTGTATCCCAGAACACAGAGTAGGTAGCTGAAAAACGCAGATACATGAGTGCCACGCTGCCAAAAAACAGCAGAAAGACAGCAATGTGGGCTGCACAGGTGGAGAAGGCCTTGTGGCGTCCCTCAGCTGAAGGGATACTAAAGATCACTAAGATGACCCGGATGTAGGACAGGGCAATGACCAGGAAGGAGGCCAGGATCTCTGCAGCATGAATGGCATCTACAATGACTATGAGGGAGGTGTCTGTGCAGGCCAAATTTAGCACTGGAGTAAAGTCACAAAAGATCTGGTGAATCTGGTTGGGACCACAGAAGTTCAGGGTGGAGATCCATACAATCTCAGGGAGCACAAGGAGAAAGCCACAGAGGCAAGAACCAGCAGTGAGCTGGGCACACAACCTTGGTGTCACAATAGTTGGGTAATGAAGGGGTTTGCAGATGGCAACATATCTGTCTATGGCCATTGCAGTCAGGAGGCAGCCTTCTGAGATCCCAAGAGAATGAAAGAAATACATTTGCAGGAGGCACCCAGCAATAGAGATGGTCTTCTGCACACTGATCAGGTTGGTAAGCATCTTGGGGATGGTAGTTGTAGTGTACCAGATTTCTAGAAAGGAGAGGACACTAATGAAAAAGTACATAGGGGTCCGGAGTACTGCATCCAACTGGATGACAATAAAAATCACCAAGTTCCCAGTAATAATGAATCCATAGATGAGGAGTAGAAGAATGAAGAACAGGAGCCCTCCTTTCTCCAAATCAGGGAATGTAGAGAAGAAGAACTCAGTCACTGCTGTCTGATTCTCTATCTCTGTCCCTTGTGTCATCTGCAAAAGCAGAAAAAAGAGAAATGTGGAATCCGAGTCTTGGAAGCCAGAGCTGTTGCCCGTTTTAAATATACCGTTGCTAACTAAGCTGTATCTTTATCCTTCTTTTACTTCTTAGCAATCATTCAAGGTGCCTTATAGATCCTGATCTGTCATCACTTCCCTGGGTCAAAGGATGCCCCAGTGAATTGACTTTGAATACATAAGTGAGATGCCTGGCACATAATAATGGTTTGTTGATTGATTGGTATTAGAAACCATCCCCTCTATTGGACCCTAAATGTTTATTTCAGGAACATTGTAGTGAATAATAACAATGATCATGACTTAACTTTATATAGCACTTTTTGGTTAAAAATGCATTGTCTCACCGTGGCTTTGTGGTTTAGGTAGTGTGGATATTATTATTCTATGTTTTGCAGATAAAGAAATTGAGAAATTAAGTGACAAGGTTATACAGATAGGGACTAGTCAAGACTGGACTTTATCCCTGGTCCTCTAACTTCAACTCCAGGACTCTTTGCTCAATGCCATGTTCCTCTCTGCTCTGCTCCCCTACTTCCCTACCATCTCCCCCACCCCCAGTTCCAAGTTGCATAAAATAGGGATTTTCCTAGAAGGAAAAAGAATGACATCTAGATATTTCTCCCATCTCTGAGTTTCCGGATACTCTCCCCTCCCTTCAGTCCACCCACAACCAGCTGGGACCATTTTCTCATCTATGTTTAGCCATGTCTCCTTGCTCCATCCATTTCCCTTGGTTTCTGCTAGTTTGGGAAGCCTTTTCTGAATAATACCCCAAACTCATTTCCACCTAACTCTTCTCCCTAACACCAGCACTGATGTTTAGTGCTCTGGCTGGATCATCTGCTTTGACCTCTCTATTTCCTAGCTATGGGCCTGTCTTCATATTAGACTAGGGAGCTCCCCACGCTAAATATTGTTTCTCCTTAGTCTCCTCTATCCCTTCCAATGTCTTGGACAGGGTTCATTTTAATACAGTAGTGAAGGTCGACAGTTGCCCAAGCTGAGCCTCATCCCAGTACCATCTTGTACCAACTAGGTCAAGAACTCCACTCCCTTCTGATCAGAAGTCCCTGAGTTTTGTTTTCTACTTGGGGCTACTTCCCAAAATGAAAATAAATGACTATAATCATTTCCAAGGGAAAAGTCTGTCTTGTGACTGCCTTGTAGGAACAGCTTTTTTATTAAGCTGACTTTGTTACTCAGAGGGGCCCTCTTCATAATCAAGGGAAGATAATTATGTTGAAGGGAAATGTCTGCCCTGTGGCTGCCTTGTGGGGAGATCGTCACTAGTGACAACTAGAGTAAAGAACAAATTGCTTCTCAACCAAGTTACTGGTGTTTAAATCACTGTATAAGAAGACAACCCATCTGTATCTTTTTTCCTGAGCTAAATTAAATAATACAAACCTCTGACTTGGACCCCTGTAACTCTCTTGTAACTAGTCTAGCTTTAGTCTCTTTTCTCACTAATTTATACCATTAAGCTTTAACAGAGTGATCATCCTTAAATCAGTTCTCTTCACATTACTGCCCCACTTAAGAACATTCATCAGCTCTTTATTGTCTATGGGATAAAGTGCAAACACAAAATCCACCACAATCTGTCCCTAATTTACTGAATTAGCTTTATTCCTCATTATTCCCCAAAATGAGCCTTATGGTCCACTTAAAATGTATACTTGCTCTCTCTCCCTCGAAATCTGAAACTTTTCTTCTGAAACATTCTGAAATATCTTCTAAGTTTCTGCCTGATGACAAACTACCAAGTTTTCTGGGTCCAGTTAAAATGACAACTGATGAAGCCTCCCCTGATATCCCATAGAACTTAGCCTACAACTTTTAAATGGTATTTCTCACTTTTTCTCTGGTATATTGTGTCTCTACTGAATTTTAAATTTCTCAAAGTCAAAAATCATGTCATTCATTTCTTTGTTGGGTGTACACCTTTTACCTAATGATGATAATGTATATTTGCATAATCCTATATGATAAATAACTTTAGAACTGGAAGAGGCTTCAGAGGCCAATTAGTTCATTGTTCTTTCTTCATTGTACAGATAAGGGAACTGAAGCTCAGAGTGGTTAAGTGATTTGTCCAACATAACATAGCTATTAAGTGTCAGAGGTAGGATTTAAACCAAGTAATTCAGATTCCAAGTCCAGGACTTTGTCCACTTTGTTAGGGTGTCTCTTTCTAGGTTAAGGCATTTTCATGAATTGTGTATCAGTTAATTACCTTAGATCATCCTTGTTTTGGACAAGACCCGAGAATGATAGAATTGGAAAGGATCTAAGAATTGACCTAATCCAACATCTATATTTTACAGATGAGGAGACTGAAGCTTAGGGAAGGGACTTGACTTGACCAAGGTCCCACAACTAGTTAACAGTAGAGCTATTAGATCTATTATAGTGGAAAGTGTTCTTTTCCCCACATTAAAATGCTCCCTCAGAACAACCTTTTGAAGTAGGCAGGGTTGGTCCTACCATCTCTTATTTTTCTTTTCTTTCCTTTTACTTTCTTTTCTTTTCTTTTCTTTCAAAGAAAAATGAGAACCATAGAAGTTAGGTGACTTGTCTGGGGTCACAAAATTATTATGTAAGGGAGATGATACTTAAACTCAGGTATTCTTAATCCAAGTACAGTTGTCTTTCCTTCAAACTACCCAAATCCATATAATAGGCCAACAGTGATTAACATAACAGGTGCTCCATAAATTTGTGTTAGTTTTTGTGTAAATAAAAGGTCTTCTCTCTTCTCTCAAGTTTTCTATCTGAAGTACTGTACTGAAGAATATATAAAGTCAATTCCTTTGGGTTGTATTGTGATTTATGTACATTTCCTACAGTTTTGCCTTGTGTAATCACAAAAGACATAGATCACATGCTCTTCAAGTCAGGAAGAACTGAACTTACTCTATATACACAAATTAATATTGTAAAGCATGCTTAAAAGATCATATAAACAATCCATTCTGTCCCCTTTTAGGCATTAAAAAAGTTCTTATGTAGCAGCAATTGTTCAAGTGTGAGAATGTCATCACAACTAGAAATAGGATATGTAGTGGAGTGAGAGATTGAACCCTCAATACCTTCCTTTAAAATAACAATCAAAAAACCAAAAAGAATCAAAGTGCCACAAATACTCAGAAGAAACAAGGAAAATAATAACAAACCAAAGAGGACCTTCACTGTTGTGAAAAATAAATAATAAATAAATAAAAGAATAAAATAAGAGAGGCAAAAATATCAGAAGGTAACATAAAACAGATTAAATACCAACATTAGAAACAAAATACGAAATTACATGTCACAGAAAAGTGGACATTAGGCACATTGAAGGAATAAAAGGAAGTTATTAAACCACCCACCCAAACACACACACACACACACACACACACACACACATCCATGAATATAAACAAATATAACCTAGTTCACAATGGAAAGAGTAAAAAAAGAATACTAGCAAATGAGAAGGCAGAGTAGTGGAAAGCATAATCAAAATAATAAAGCAAGAGAAGAAAAACAATTCACTTATGAAGAAATTAGGGGCAGCTAGGTTGCACAGTGGCTAAAATGCCAGATCTGGAGGCAGGAAGACTCCTTTTGCTGAGTACAAGTTCTATAACCCTAAGCAATTCACTTAACCCTGTTTGCCTCAGTTTCCTCACCTATAAAATGAGCTAGAGAAAGAAATGACAAACCACTTTAGTATCTCTACTAAGAAAACCCCAAATAGAGTAACAGAGTCAGAAACTACTAAAACAACTGAAGACAAACAACATGAAGAAACTAGAGAACCAATTTCACAAAAGATCTGAATGACAGATTACAAAAAGGGAATAAGATTGCTAAGTGAGTTTTTGCAGAATTTAAAGAAAGCAAAAACCATAGTCATAACATGCTAGGAATTATAAAATAAAATTACCTAGAATTATTTATTTTTAAAGATTTCCAATGGAATCACCAACCATTTTATCATATGATTAGAATTAGAAGAGGACTGGTGATATTCCTAGATTAGCTTCCTTGATTTCCTTCAAGTTTTAGCTAAAGTCTTACCTTCTACAGAAAGCCTTTGCTAGGCCACCTTAATTTTAGAATCTTTGTCTGTTGATGATTTCCAGTTTATCCTACATGTAACTTATTTGTCCACAGTTGTTTGCATGTTATCTCCTCCATTAAACTGTGAGCTCCTTGAAGGCAGGGACTGTTTTTTTTTAATGTTTCTTTTCCCTTTTCTTATATCCCCAGTACAGAGCATAGTGCCTGGCACATAGCAGGTGCTTAATTATTGTTAATTTATGCACTAGCTTATTTTACAGCCAGAGAACATGAGGATCAGAGATGTTAAATGCTACAAGGTTATAAAGATTGTAAGTAGCAGATTAGTAAAGGATGGAAACAAGGTCCTCTGTCTATACATTAAGTTTTTCCCCCAAAATATACTATGCTATCAAATAAAAATGGTCAACCTCCACAAGTGTCTGAGGCAGGATTTGAATTCTGTCCTCCCTGATTCTGAGTCTGGTGCTCTATCTGCTATACCACCTCAAATATCTTGACAGTATCATGTTTACTTTTATTTGGACATTACAATTTATAAATGAATGAATAAAAGATATTTAATGAGCACTTGCAATATATCTTAAATATCTTAAAATACCAGTCTATTCAATGAAAGACAAATATGCCTTGTTCCAAAACAAACAAACAAATAAACAAACAACATTACAAATACAGGATTGGAAATGTATGTCTTTACAACAAATTATCCAAAAAAAAAATATCTGGGAATTTTGATGGTCTACAAACTCTGAGCACTAGGGTTGCCAAAAAATTAAATAAAATACTTAACATGACTTTAGGCTGCATGAAAAGAGTCATTATGTAAAGTAGTAGAATGTAATAGTCCTCTCCCTGCTCAGACTGTATCTCCACATCTACAAGCATTGTGTTCAGACCTAAGTGAGAAATTTTAGAAAAGACAATAAGCACAGTGCTTTGCACGTTTCAAGTACTCATTAAATGTCTTTTATTCATTCATTCATAAATCCAGATAAAAGTAAGCACGATGGTTAAGGAACATTTAAGGACTGTTTGAATGAAGTTAATGCAAATGTTTAGATTGAATAATAGGCAATGTAGGCTAGATGATCAAAGCTTTCATCTACTTCAACAGGTATCACATGTACTCATTTTGCTTAACTTTACAAGATGGGCTTCATGTAAGGATAATCTTTCTAACAATTAGAGGGATTGGAAGTTAAACATTGGATGACCACTTTTCAAACATATCATAAAAAAATCTTAGGTAAGTATAGATTGTTCTAGGCATCTTCTGGTTTCTTCTGATTCTGAGATTCTTTGATTCTCTGACTGAATTAGAGTTGTTCGAAAGTAGAATGGGCTATCTTAGCAGATATTGGGTTCTCTTTCACTAGAGGTCTTCAAACAAAGATTCAGCTACTATTTATTTCAAATGCTGTAATAAAGATTTCTGTTTAGAATGAGATCTAAATAAATGACACTTGAAGTTTGCCCCAACTCCAAGATTCTGTGATTCTCTTTTGTGCACATGATTTTTGGGGGAGGGAATTTAAGTTTGCCGAAGGATTAGAATTAATGAATAATTTTAATGAACAAAACTAAAAAAATTTACCCTAGAAATAAAACTTTGAAAATGAATGGTTTTAGTTAGCCTATAAAAAGTTACAGAATGGAATAAAATATTCAATCCAATAATATATTCCCAACAACAATATTATAGGAAATGGGGGTGGGGAGATATAGATTTAAAGCTCAAGGAACTCTTTAGTTGTAAAGACAATATTTGTTAAATTAAGATAGCAAGTATCAAGAGAAAAAAAGCTATATCATAATTAGCCATGAAATTGTTAATGAGAGCATATGGATTTTGAAAATGTATATTCCAAATAAGAGGGTCAAATTTATAAAATAAATTTAACATACCATAAGAAATGGACTAAAAATAAATAAAATTAAGAGATAGCAATACCATTCTTAAAGGACATGCTAAGTCAGAGAAGAATATAATAAGAAAAAATATTTATAGTCTAATAGTAAGCTAAAGAATTTAGATGTGGTAGGGCTAGTGAGGGAAATTAATAGGAAAAAAGATATAGAATATGAACTTTTCAAACTATATTTCAAACACTCACAAAATTGAATGTCAGGTCATACAACAAAATAAAATACAGAACAAAATTTATTATATATATATAAAATGATGGGATGCTTGGGTATCTATGTTAGTAATATCAGTTTGTGAAATTAGTTTGTAAAATCGAACTTCTCCCCAGCCTCAGAGCATTAACTCTGCCCCTTCCTCCTGCCAGCACTCTTCCCAGCAACAGCTCATGAACTGCTTATCTCCGATGGTACAATAACAAGCTTCATCTAGGAATCCTTCACTAAACCATCTATAAGTAACTCTTTAGCTTAAATAAATGTTTATCTCCCCTTAGTATAATGGCCAGCCATACCTATGAGTCCTTCAATGAACTATCTGAAAGTTAACTCCTCAGACAACTAGGCACATCCTGAATCCCCCATTAGCCTAGGTTCCCAACATCCTTCTTGTCAAACATGACATTGATGGGTAGCCGACTAGGTACTTCTCAGTCAGCCTTGACCACTAGCTGACTTAGTGATGCTTCAAGCCTAAAACTACAACTCCATTCAGCGCCCCCTCCTACTGCCGTGGGCTATTTCCCAGTGAATTATGGGCATTACACCTGTAAGGTACATTTTAAAAGTGCATGTTCCTTTAAGATCTGACTACTCCTTAACTCCTCCCTAATCCCACACTTAGTCACCTAGTTAGCATAATTGACATCTGATTTACTATGGTTATTCTTTCTAAACTTTAACTGTGATCCTCTAAAGTTGAAGGTTCCCTAAGAACTCTTGCCAACTGTATAGTGTAACAAAACGCTTTTGCCAACTTGATTCAGAATGCTTGAGCCTGTGAATTCATTCCAGACTGCCCACCAAGGGACCCTGGTCTTTGGAGTCCCTAAAACACCTATCATCCCTTGTCATAAAATATGTTTTAGTCATAGAGAAGTTATATGTGCATTTAGAAAGGCAGACATTTTAAGTACTATAATTAAGGGCATAATGCAATGAAATTATAAGTGAATAACCAAAAATATGATTAAAATAATCAAGGGAATTAAAAATGTCTTAAATAATATGGGGAAAGTATAAAATGTCAATAAAATAACAGTAACAAATAAAGCATATAAAATATAGAATAGGCATCTGAAGCAATTTAAAGAGGCAAATTTATTATCCTGAAAACATACTTTGGTGAGAGTTAAAAAAAAAATCACAAATTGAGTTTTCCTTTAAATAAATTTTAAAATAAATAAATTTATTTCAAATCCTAACATAAAGTACTATCTATTTAATTAATGTTAACTTACTAACTTATTTTACAGTCAGAGAACATGAGGTTCAGGGATGTTAAATGCTATATGGTTACACAGATTGTAAGTAGCATAGTAGTAAAGAATAGAAAAAAATTCCTTTGACTGCAAATTGAGTTTTCCCCCCAAAATACTACACTATCAAATAAAAATGGTAAATCCCCTCAAGTGTCTGAGGCAGGATTTGAATTCTGTCCTCCCTAATTCTGAATGTAATACATAAAATATAATATAATTGAAAAACAAGAAAATGTATAAATAATTAAAAATTTTAATGAAAGAGGAAAGGAAAATTAAATCATCAAAATTAGAAATGAATAGCAATCCTGTTAAATAAAAAAACAAATAAAACTTTCAGAGAAAATGATACAAAATGTCTGTGAAAATGGAAAAAAGTACAAAGAAATTTCTAGATATTTACACAGCACACAATATCTACACAATAAATACAATTAATAAATAATTTAAAGTTGAACAAAACCCAAAATTGATGAGTTGGAACTTGAACTATGAGATGTTAAAATATTATATAAAATTATAATAATTATACCTTTTTGGTATGGTATTAAAATATATCCATGGAAAATAAGGGAAAACCCTAAAATAATAATGAAAGACACAAATGGATTAATGTTTGATAAATCAAATATTACAAAACATTACAGGGATAGACAGAGATAGAATGATAAAGTCAGAAGGATGGATGGATAGATAGATAGATAGATAGATAGATAGATAGATGGATGGATGGATGGATGGATGGATGGATGGATGGATGGATGGATGGATGGAAAATTGTTTAGCATGATGAGAAAGCAAGGGATTAGAATTGTACCAAAAGAAACAAGGCTTGAGAGGAATTAAGAGAAATATGGGCAGATATATGCAATGATAAAAAGGAAAAAATGCAGAACCAATAAGAGAACATGTAAATGACACAAATAATGTAAATGACTATTTACAATTTACACCACAAAACACTTGGCTTCTGGTAAATTGTTATGAACAATTCTTGGTCCCAAAGAACTGATAAGAAAACATACCATTTTTTTTCTCTCAGATAATAAGAGGGAATAAAGGATATAGAATGTGGTACTCACTGTCAGATATGTTCATTGCATTAATTTGCTTTGCTTAAATGCTTTTCTTTGTTAAAGGAAGGCACATTGGTGCATGGACGGAGCTTAAGGGGAAAAAACTATGATGTATAAAGCAAAGGCAACAATAAAACTGAAAAAAAGAGTACTCCTTATACTATAAAATTATAAACGCTAATATAATCCATGATATAAATATACAATCCATAAAACGTCAGAAGAAAAATGAAATATTTTTAATTGTAGAAAGAAAATTATTTCATCCACTGAACAAGTGGATGAAGTTGTATAAAAATAATGCACACCATTTTTTTAAATGTTGGCAAAATACTTTATGATGAATGCATAGGATAAATATCTAACATTTAGAATCTATAAGGAGTTGCAGTTCTAAAAATAATATATAAAGTTGGAATTATAAAAACTATCTAGGAGAGTATGAAAAATTGAAGTTTTAGAAGCCTAATTCTTTTCCCAATGGACCTATGGTCAAATGCTATTTAAAAAAAAAAAAACTCCTTAAGGGGGAAAAATAAGTTGTTAATAACGATATGCGGAGGAAAAAAAACCTATTCAATTGTTCTAACAATCAGAGAAATGCAAAGGAAACCATTTTATGATACTACATTATACCCATAAACTGGAAAAGATAGTTTAAATGATAAAATCTATAGGTGATAGGTGTAGGGGAATATTATTAAGCTATTGTTGGGGCTGTGGTTTGGCACAATCTTTTTGGAAAATAATTTGGGAAAAAATATTAAGAATTAGAAAACAGACCATACAATTTGTGTTGAGGATCCCACTATTATATCCAAAGAATGTTACTAAAATTAAAAAAAAAAAGACTTATTCAGTAATATTCCTAGTAGCTTTATATAAAATAGCAAACAAATCAAAATCCAACTCAATTGGAAATACGATATTATGGTTGGACCATGACTGATTTATCGATATGATGAAATAATATGGAGTCATAAAAATGGGAAATATAGAAACAGTAAGACAAAGATATAGAGAGAGCAAATAAAGTAGAATCAGAACAACATATACAATGTAAATGAAACCATGTAAGAAATAGCAATGAAATGTGATAAGGAATGTACATCAAAGAAAGAGATCCAGAGGGACAAAGAAATAAAGATCTTATTGTTATTATTTTGTTAATTTTTATGCATGTATTTTTCCTTTTAACAAACAAAAAATAGTTTTGAGTTTATTCTTCTCTGTGTGATGTTATTATATTTTATTTTTTGTATTTGTATGTATATATACATATATTTGTTATGCATATGTATGTATAACAAAAATAATTTTAATACTTTGTCAAAAATATCTCCAGTGACTTTCAGAAAAGGGAAATATGACCAATTTACTTTACCAATGTGAAGTAAAGACTGGGAAGAGGAGGAAGGAGGAGATTTGGTTGCTGCTTTGGGGAAGCTTATAACTACTATAGAAATAATGATTCAGATTTATATTGTTTTATCTCAGTTGAGGAAATAACTATCCAGTTCACCTACTTTGCCCTCAACATCCCAATTTCTGTCTCTGATAACACCATTTGTCCATTCTCCCATGTTTGCAACTTTGAACAAAAGCCCATTTTTCATGTCTGAGCAACTTCCTCAAAATGCAGCTGACTAGGGAAAGCAGTTTGAAAGGGGTCAGGAAATTACTTTTAGTTTGGGGAGAGGAGAGAAAACAAATTCTGGGGCAGTTACCTCCGTGGATAGAGACTCTGGGTCATAGTGAAACTGTTGTGGTAGGGGAGGAGAAATCTGGTAGCTTCTAACTTTAATTATTTTTACTATTAGTGTTACCTGAATAATATTGATTTTCTTTAAAGATGAGCCTTTATTTCAAAGATGAGCTTGTGGTTATTAAAAACAGTGCAAGGGGGTGGTTAGGTGGCGCAGTGAGTAGAGTGCCCGCCTTGGAGTCAGAAGGACCTGAGTTCGGATCCAGCCTCAGACACTTAACACACACAAATAAAAAGCTAGCTGTGTGACCTTGGGCAAGTTACTTAACCCCAATTGCCCTCCAAAAAGCAAAAAAAAAACAAACAAACAAACAAACAAACAAAAAAACGCTGCAAATTCCCCAAAGCAATGCAGCTTTCCCAGGCACAGAATTTAACCAAGATAGATTAGCTTTATTTACCTGATCCTAATCTTTTTGTCTTTGTTAGTATCATTCGTCCATTTTTCCATGTTTGTAGCTTTGCAACACAGTCCTAACCAACACATCATACAACTATGTATCAAAATCTTGTCAATAAACATTCTTGATTTTGTTTGGCTCAAAGCTGAACCTAGTCTTTTGACTCTGAGGTCTGCTCTCTTACATGCCATGATGACTCTCATATATGTAAGCATATATAGACAGACAGATAAAAAAATAGAAAAATAAGGGAAGGGAATAAGCATTTACGTGGTACCTACTATATGCCAGGAACTGTGCTAAATGCTTAAATATTACCTCAATTGATCCTCATAACAACCTTGAGAAATGGGGGCCATAACTCCCATTTTATCATTGAGGAAACAGGCAAAGGTTAAGTGACTTGGCAAGGGTGGCACATATAAGAAGTATCTGAGGCCAGATTTGAACTCAGATCCTTCAGTATCTATTCTTCACATGAATAAGGGATGTATACACATGTCTAGACCCTCAAAGATGGTATGCACAGGGGATGAAGATAAAGATTTGGAAAGCGAGGAAGGATAGGTTTCAGATGATAGAAAAAGTATGCTTTGTGGAAGAAGTGAGAGCTTCACTGATAGTTATGCCAATTTTTTTCCTCTATGTGCTTCCCTTCCTCCCACTTGAACCAGGCAAAAAGTTCTGAAAAACTATCCTAGGAAGTCATCTTACAGAATGATAATGAGCAAAACAGGGAAGTGTGGCTGGGAGGAGAAAAATAAGAGAGGCATTTATGAAAGCATTCAAGAAAGCAGAACTAGGGACTCCCAAAACTGGAACACATCTCATCTGTAACATTGGGTATCCTATAAACAATTGGTTGATCAGGAAGTTCAACTTCTATACTATCAGGCTAGTAAATTATTTCTAGGAGTGTTGAGCTATTGTCTTTTCTAATGTATCCTATTGTGAATTAGGAGACCTGGATTCTAGTCTGTCCTTGCCATTAGCTTCCTACATGATCGTGGATAAGTCAGAAACTTTCTGGACCTCAATTTCCTCCTCTATAAGACAAGGCAGTCTGCTATAAGATATCTTTTATCTGTAACAGTCTCAGATTCCCCAACACATTTTGGCATGTATCAAGAAATTATTGCCTAGGCCCAATAACCCTCAGAGGGAATCCCACTTGACAGAGACCTGACTGGGTTGGAATGAGCAAAAGGCCAAAGGATAACATTATAAAAACATGAGAAAGCTGAAAAGAAGTTCAAACATCTCTCCCCAAGTGAATGTTCTTATGATGGTATTGTGGAAAGAGAGCCCGGAGACCAAGAATTCAGGTTCAAATCCTCCCTCTGATGCTTACTACTGTTTGACCTTGGGAAAGTCTGTTGAATACCCTGGGTTTTCATTTCTTCATCTGTATAATGGGGGGTTGGATAAGATGGCTTCTGAGGTCCCTTCATGCTCTCTGTGTCCCATGATTCTATGATCCTGTGGAATGTTACTTCCAACTCCCCAGTCCCTAAGACTTACCTTTGCCAAAAGAACCCCTTTCTCAGGATGCCAGCATTCCCAGTGTTCCTCCCCTTCACTGGGCACTATATAGAGAGACATTTACAGAGATTCATTAGGTGACAACAGAAATGGGCAGGTTTTCTTTGCTGGGAATTTCTCCCCAAGAGACTCAGGATCTAGAAGAAGCAATAGCTTCACACAACCTACCCTAGTCCCCATGGAACTAATTAGGGGAAAAGATCACACTTGCAATTAGAAAAGTTCTAGCTCCACTTCATGTCTCATTAAATGTATAGCTCTTCCTAAGCATCTAGGTATATGTAAAGCCTTGTAAAAAAAGACATTGTGATTTCTTTCCTGCGATGAGAAAATATATATATATATACACAAAGGAGAGAGAGAGAGAGAGAGAGAGAGAGAGAGAGAGAGAGAGAGAGAGAGAGAGAGAGAGAGAGTCTTCAATTAACTGCAAAAAAACACTAGGAAAGTATTCTGAAATCACTTCCCTGCTGTGAATATGCACTCATTCAAAAAAGATGTCTTCCAAAGAGGCAGAAAAAAGGAGAGATCTAAGAGACAATCTCTGTCCTTAGGGAGGTTAAAAAAATACTTGTTTGACATAAAGAAAAAACAATCCTTAGATGAAATACTTGTTTCCTCATGGCACTTGGCTACAAGTCCTGTGGAGTAGCAGAGAGCTTAGATTCTATGCTCAGCGGGCTCATAGATGAGAAAAATACAGACACATGACTGTACATACCAAGTACAGAAACCAAATGCATATATGTGAGAGAATAATTTATATCCAATTATTGATTTGATTCTGCTATTGAAGCTCAATTAAGAACTACAATTCATCATTCCTATCCATTTCCAAAACACACTACTTTCTATTAAACATTCTATCTTTGTTTTATCATTTCATGAACCAATGCTTAATATAGTGTGGGATGCATGCTAGGCACTTAATAAATGTTAGTAGGATGACTAGTTGACTATTGTATCATTCCTTGTTTTACTTTGTTTTTGTTATGTTTGCATATAAAAATATTTAACTCTACTATGCCCTTGATATATTTTATTCCCTCCTTCCCTTCTTCCTTTTTGCCCTCTTACCATCCTCCTCTTTTTTCTCCCTCTCCTTCCCTTTCTTCTTTTCCCCCTCACTCTCTCCCTTCATTTATGCCTTCTTCCTTCTGTTCTTTCCTCCTCCCCTCACTTTTCTCCCTTCATCTCTTCCTTTCTCCCTCTCTTTTTCTGCTTCTTAATCCTTCTTCCCTCCCCTTTCTCTCTCTCCTTCCTTCCTTATTTCCTTCCTTCCTCCCTTCCTTCCTTCCCTTCTATCTTCCCCCTTCTACCTTCTTTTTTTCTTTTATTTAACCTTCTTTTTCCCAGTATATTCCCTGTCCTCCAATCTTACAACAAACCCTTTTATAATGAGCATTTATTTTTTTCTCATCCCTTCCTTTAAACAATTAAAAAAGAAAGAAAACTTATATAACAAATATTCATAATAAGATAAAACAAAATTGCAAATTAGTCATATCTAAAAATGTATCTCAGCCTATGTTTTAGTCTATTACCTCTCTGTCAGAAAGAGAGTGGCTTGCTTCTTTAGCACTCTGGAATCACAGTTGGTATTTTCATTTATCAGACTTCTGAAGTCTTTCAAAGTTACTTCTCTTAAAAATGTTGCTGTCATTTTATAGAAGGTTTAGTTCTGCTAATTTCACTCTGCATCAGTTCATAGAAATCTTCACAGCTTCCTGGGAAACTATTTTATAATTTCCAAAATTGTGATAGTATTCCATTGCATTCATATACTTTAATTTCTTTAGCCATTGCCTAATAGGTGGGCATCCCCTTAGTTTCCTTTTTTTTTCTGCTACTATGAAAAGAGCTGCTATAAATATTTTTGTATATGTGGGTACTTTTCTTCTTGCTCCCTTATTTCTTTGGAGTATATGCTTTGTAGTAATATCATTGGGCTAAAATGTAGGCATGGTTTAGCAAATTTTTAAGGCATTAATTCCAAACTGCTTTCCAAAATGACTGGACAGATTTATAGTTCCATGTTATGATCTTTTCAGAGAAATGTTAATTTATTTTATCATCCCCTTATTCCTTTCCCATTATAAATTATTCTAACATATAATTTCACATTTATGGACTTTGTACTGACACTTTGTTTCTTCATGTTTTTTATGTCCCTCATACAAAACTGGATTTCTGAAAGACAAAAGCCACGTATTTCTCAGTCCCGTTTCTTTGTTTCTCGGACTGCAAATCTCACCTACATTTATCTGTCCTTCATCTTGTGGTGGTATATGAAAGTATGAAGAGTGAAATGAGCAGAACCAAGAGAACATTGTATACAGGAACAGCAATATTGTTTTAAGAATGACTTTGAGTGAATAAGTCATTTTGACTATTAACTACAAGGAACACATGAAGAAAGATACCATCTGCATTTAGAGAAAGTACTGACAAATAGAAATATGTATAGAATAGTTTTACACATATATCTATTTGTGTCTAATACTAGCCATATCTAGGATGGGGAAAAGAGGAGGTAAGAAAAAAAGAGGGAAAAAAGAAAATAAATTTATAAGGGGCAGAGCCAGGTTGTGTGCTTTGTCCTTCATTCTTGAAGAAGACCATGACATCAGGAAGATGATGCATGCTTTGCAATTGAATTGCATGTTAGTGACGGTGAAGGTGCAAAGTCTCCAACCTCACTTTCTTCTCCAGACCCATCTGGGTCCAGTGGAAAGATATAGATCTGTACAACTGAAGATGTTCCAGGATGTAGTGGGAGATCTTGGCCTTTTTAAGCTAAGTTCTTTCTGAGTTCTCACTTTGAAGCAATGACCTGTTTAAGAAGTGAGTCAATGAAAGAGCCATTTAATAAAAAAATAGAAAGAAATCAAAATGGAATGGGAAGACCTCAGGGTTTCTGGTCAAAAGAGAAACAATTAAAATTTGCTTTCACTCTGAGCCACCAGGGCCCAAAAAATAACCATTAAGTGGTACTTGGGCAGGGACCTATTCTTGGCCAATAAATGATATCCAAGTGAATTGAGTTTAAGACATGGCCTTTAATAAAGAAATTTAGCCAGAAAACCCCAAGATAATTAGGTAGGTTTCAGTCATTTTTACCTTCCTTTGGGCAGAAAAACTTTAGGTTAAGGGCATGATACCCCATGTGCAGGAAGGAGAGGAGATGAGAGGAGAAAAGAAGAGAGGAGAGAAGAGGACAGGTGAGGAGAGGAGAGGACAGGAGAGGAAAAGAAAGGAGGGGAAGGGAGAGAAAAGGAGAGGAGAGGAGAGGAGGTAAAGGGAGGGGAGAAAAGAGGAGAGGAGATGAAGAGCTGAATTTCCCAACTAGGGCAGAGCCAAGATAGTGGAGAGAAGCCAGGAAGTTGTCTGAGTCCTCCCCAGTTTCCCTCAGAAACAACGTTAAAACATTTCCCTCAGGGAAAACGAAAACAAAAACAAAAACATTTAAGCCTCTAAATGGATTCTGGAGCAACAAATCCTACAAAAAATTTAGTGAAACAGTTTTCTGGCTTAAGATAGCTTGGAGTTCAGGAAAGGTCTGTCTCACTGAGTAAAAAGGAAGTGCAGCACAGTGCAGATTGTGTCTGGGAAAGCCAAAGGGAGCCTTTTAGTCATAGCACAGATCAGCTTTGTCCTGGCTCAGCAGGCCAGGGAGACAGCAGGAAAATTGTGGGGCTTCCATCCCCAGCGCAGAAACCAGACAACAGGCACAACAAGGCCAGGCCAACCCAGCACAGTGAGCAAACCACTAGCACCTGAGGCCCCAGCTCACAAAGCCAGGGACAAGGCCCCTGACACCCAGCACAAGAAGCTTGGGACAATGCCTTTCTGCCCCAGAAGCAAAATTCAATATTAAAAGTCACAAAATAAGCAAGACTATTAGTGAGAAGCAATAAAGAACCTTGACCTTAGAGAGCTTCTATGGTGAAAGGGAACAAAACACAAGCTTAGAAGAGGACAACAATGTCATAATCCTATATACAGAACCTCAAAAGAGAGTATGAATTAGTCTCAAACCCAAAAAGCCTTCTTGGAGCAGCTCAAAAAAGATTTTAAAAGTCAAATAATAGTAGAATAAAAATTGGGAAAAGAAATAAGAGGTACACGAGAGTCAATGGCTTGGAAAAGGAAGGACAAAAATTGACTGAAGAAAACAATTCTTTAAAAAATACAGTTGTCCAAATGGGGAAAAATCCAATAAAGAAAACAACTCCTTAAAAAATAGAATTGATCAAATGGAAAAGGAGATTCAAAAGACAACTGAAGAAAATAATTCCTTAAAAATTAAAATTGGACAAATGGAAGCTAATGACTCTGTGAGACATCAAGAATCAGTCAACATTGAAAGAATGAAAAGAATAGAAGAAAATGAAAAGTACGTCATTGGAAAAACAACTGACCAGGAAAATAGATCCAGGAGAGATAATTTAAGAATAAATGGACTACCTGAAAACCATGATAAAAAAAAACAGCTTGGATGACATCTTTCAATAAATTATCAAGGAAAAATGCCCCTGATATCCTAAAACCAAAGGGTAAAAGGGTCATTAAAAGAATCCACAGATCACCTCCTGAAAGAGATCACAAAATGAAAACTCCAAGGAATATTGTAGCCAAATTCCAGAACCATCAGGTCAAGGAGAAAATACTGCAAGAAGTAAGAAAGAAATAATTTAAATATCATGGAGCCCACAGTCAAGATTACATAAGACTTAGCAACTTCTTCCTTGAAGGGTCTGAAAGCTTGGAATATGATACCCAGAAGGCAAAATAGCTTAGAAATTAAAAAAGAATCGACTACCCAGCAAAATTGAGTATACTCTTTCAGGGGAAAAGATGGCTATTCAATAAAACAGGGAACTTTCAATTAATGCAACCAAGATTAGAAGGAAAGCAGGAAGCTGGGAAACAGTTTTCACTTCCAATGTTTCTGATAAAGGCCTCATTTCTAAAATATATAGTGAACTGAGTCAAATTTATAAGAATACAAGTCAATTCACCAATTGATAAAATGAGAAAGCATATGAGCAGCAGCTTTCAGATGGAGAAATTGAAGCTATCTATAGTCATATAAAAATGCTCTAAATCACTATTGATTAGAGAAATAAGATTTAAAACAACTCTGAAGTACCAACTCATGCCTGTCATATTGGCTAGTATGACACAAAAGGAAAATAATGGATGTTGGAAAAGATATAGGAAAATTGGAACACTTATGCATTGTTGGTAGAGTTGAAAACTGACCTAACCATTCAGTAGAGCAATTTGGAACTATGCCCAAAGGGCTATAAAAATGTGCATACCCTTTGATCCAACAAATACTCCTAAGTACATCTGTATTCCAAAGTGATTGTAAAAAAGGGATAAGGACTTACATTATAAGAATATTTATAGTAGCTCTTTTTGTGGTTGCAAAGAATTGGAAAGTAAAGGAGTGACCATGAATTGGGGAATGGCTGAACAAGTTGTGGTATAGGAATGTACTGGAATACTATTGTGCTATAAGAAATGATAAACAGACAAATTTCAGAACAACCTGGAAAGACTTACACGAACTGATGCTCAGGGAAGTGAGCAGAACCAAGAGAACATTGCACATGGTAACAGCAACATTGTGCAATGATCAGCTTTGATAGACTTGTCTCTTCTCAGTAATATCTTGCTCTAAGATAAATCCAAAAGAATCATGATGGAAAAATATCCACGTTTAGAGAAAGAACTATGGAGTCTGAATGTAGATTGAAGAAGACTATTTTCACTTTTTGTTTTTTCTTTCTCTTGGATTTTCCTTTTTGTTCTGATTCTTCTTTCACAACATGACCAATGTGGAAATGTTTTTAATATGATTATACAAGTATAACCTATATCAGATTGCTTGCTGTCTTGGGGAGGTGGGATGGTGAGGAGGAAGGGAACGAGAAAAATATTTGGACCTCACCATCAATTTTTCTTTTCTTTTTACTTTCTTTCCATGTAATTAGAATGAACTAAAATACTATTTCAATAAAAAAAGAAAAAAATAAAATTACATGATAATTTTATTATATATTTAAAAGGAACAGCAAGTTCCACATAATAGATTTGCACTTTCATGTACAACCATCTTTTTAATTATATTATAATATGAAGATACTTTGTTTTGTTACATAAATTAAAAATTAATTAAATTATTTTCTTAAGTATGATCCATAGGGCAGGTAGGTGGTGAGCTGAATAGAACACTGGCCCTGAGTCAGGGGGACCTGACTTCAAATCTGGCTTCAGAAACTTAATACTTACTAGCTGTGTGACCTTGGGCAAGTCCCTTAACCCCAATTGCCCTACTTCCCCACTCCAAAAATGCAAAAAAAAAAAAGTGTGATCCTTACCCACATGGCCATTTACCCCAAATTGAATTAATTGTGACAACTTCTTGAAAACTATAGACTAATAGGAGATTAATCAATTGATAAACATATATTAAGCCCCTACCATGTACCAGGTGCTGTGTCAAGCTCGGGGATAAGCTTTAATAGCTTAAAACTACAGTAAGATTTTTTAAAGACATCTTGTATACCTAAATAACTCTAATGCAGTATGAAATAGGATGAGGTGTGAGAAAAATGTTTCATAACATCTTCACTTACAAAAGCCAGTTTTAAATTGAGGGAAAGGGGATGAAGGAAGTTTTCATGAAGAAGGCACTGTATGTCACAATGTTGTGAGGAAAGGGTTAGTAAACCATAAAATGCTATAGAATGTAATAGTTCGTAGTATTATTGATATAGAGTTGTAAGAGTCCTAAAGTGGCCAACTGCTTCATTTTATAAGTGAGGAAGGTGAGACCCAGAGAGTTTAACTCCCTTAAGGTCATAAGGTGGTAAGTGGCAGAGCCCAAATTTGAATTCAGGTCTTCTGAATTCAAAGCTAAAGCTAGCATTTTTCTACTTTATTTTATTTTTATTATACCATTTTATTCATCTTCCAATTATTATTTAATAATTATTAAAGTTTTGATTCTGCTATTCAGTAGCAAAGGCAGGGACAGGCAACCTTTTCAGTATCTGTTTCATCATCTGAAAAATAGGAACATGAATGACCAAATGGTTGTGAAGAAAGCATTTTGCAAATTGTTGCTGCATTCTTTCCCATTTTGCAACTCTGGAGTGTGTATGGCTAAAGGGCATCTCTCTCTCTTTTTTTTTTTTTGGCTTTTTGGAGGGCAATTGGGGTTAAGTAACTTGCCCAAGGTCACACAGCTAGGTTTTTGTTTGTGTGTGCATTAAGTGTCTGAGCCCAGATCTGAACTCAGGTCCTTCTGACTCCAGGGCCAGTGCTCTACTCACTGCGCCACCTAGCCGCCCCTAAAGGCCATCTCTTAACAACCCAAGTTGATGGGAAAAAAACAACAACTGGGGCTGGAGATTTAAAGGGATCATGCCTGTGGGTCTGAGGTTGTCCATGTAGAAAGGGTACTTTCAAAAGTGAATAAGAGAAATAATAATATGTGGAAAGATTGGGACACTAAGTTGCTCTTGGTAGAATTGTAAGCCAATTCAACCATTTTGGAGAGCAATCTGAAGTTATGGCCAAAGGGTTATTAAAGTGCCTATACCCTTTGACCTAGCAATACTATTGCTCTCTGTTTTTCAACATGATTAGGGGAAAAGGAAAACAACCTATAAATTCTAAACTATTTATAGCAGCCCTCTCTATCATGACAAAGAACTGGAAATTGTGGGGATGCCTGTCAATCAGGGAATGGCTGAACAATTTGCGGTATATGATTGTGATGGAATACTACAATGCTATAAGAAATTATGAGCTCTCTCTTTCTCTTCAGCGAGGTGGCCGAGCGGCGGGCGCAGCGTTGCAGAGATGCAGATCTTTGTGAAGACCCTGACGGGCAAGATCATCACACTTGAGGTCGAACCCAGTGATACTATCGAGAATGTGAAAGCCAAAATCCAAGACAAGGAAGGTATCCCACCAGATCAACAACGTCTGATTTTTGCTGGAAAACAGCTAGAAGATGGACGAACTCTTTCGGACTACAACATCCAGAAAGAGTCCACTCTGCACTTGGTGCTGCGTCTTCGAGGGGGCATCATTGAGCCTTCCCTTCGCCAGCTGGCCCAGAAGTACAACTGTGACAAGATGATCTGCCGCAAGTGTTACGCCCGCCTGCACCCCCGCGCTGTAAACTGCCGTAAGAAGAAGTGTGGCCACACCAACAATCTGCGCCCCAAGAAGAAGGTCAAATAAAGACCAGTCTGGGGACCCAGTTTTGGTTTGGCTCCCTTGCCTGAAGTCCTCTGGAGTAGTCTGTTGTAACAAGGCCTTGTTCCTGGGTTTGATGGGACTGTGGTATCAATAAAATCCCCTTTTAGTTGAGAAGCAGGAAAAAAAAAAGAAATTATGAGCTCCATGATGTTAGAAAAACGTGGATGCACTTATACAAAATAACGAACAAAATGGACAGAGACAAGAGAATGTTATAGATAGTCACAATAATATTGTTTTAAGAACAGCTTTGAGTGACTAAGTCATTTTGACTGTACCTAAATTGACTACAAAGGACATATGAAGGAAGATGCTATGTGTATCTAGAGAAAAAACTGAGAAATAGAAGTACATATAGAATTTTTACATATATGTGTACATACACATCTGTGTGTATATATGTACAGACATAAATGCACATATTTGTGCCTAATTATAGCCATCTCTAGGGTGGGGAGGGAAGAAGAAAATGGGAAAAAAAGAACATTATATGATACTTTTATGATATATTTAAAAGGAATAGCAAGTTTTATTAAATAGATTTCAAGTTTCACATACCAAAAAAGTGAATAAAAGAAAAGGCAAAAATGGTGAGTGGGGTTTTAGTGCCCTCTATCCACTTTCCTTGGTTAAATATTTGATAGAGAGATCTCAATCCTTTGAAGAGCATTAACCAGAACCAAATGCAGGAAGTAAGTTCAAGGAGCAGAGTTGTATAGGGATCATGGAAAACAGAAAACAAGGGCAAGGTAATGCCATTATAGCACTGTGCAAAAACTGTGTCTCCTTTATTGAGGAGTAAATTACCCTTTCCACATTCCCCTTCATTCATATCCAGGCTTAGGTATGAACATAATGAGGTAACTTGGATTGGATGATTGAAGCTGGTGGCTTTGTGAATGGATTAATGAGAGTTGATGTTCACCATCAGTGATACTTTTGATATAACCATGTTTTATTCTTTTAATTAAATGTTTATTTTTAACTATGTGTGGAGGCTTGAGTAATTAAGAAGCACAAAATGAATCAAGATGACAGGGAGGATTTTTCCTAGAGTTGGATGGAAGTGTTCCATCAGCTTTGATTGTACAAACTACACTTAAAACCCTCCCACCATCAAAGGTAACACTACCCATAAAACATTGCACCTAAGGGAGAAGGTAGCTAGCTCACTAAGGGCCAGAGGAGTCTTTGAAGTTACTGACAATTTCCCTCTGTCCTAAGGAGGTATTATTTTTTTTAGAGTTTTTTTTTTCTTTTTGGAGGGCAGAAGGTAGGGCAATTGCGGTTAAGTGGCTTGCCCAAGGTTTCATGGCTAGTTTTTTTTGTGTTAAGTGTCTGAGGCCAGATCCGAACTCAGGTCCTCCTGACTCCAGGGTTGGTGCTCTATTCACTGTGCCACCTAGCCACCCCCTAAATAGGTATTCTTGATAAGTGGGGATAAGGATGAGCACTACACTCATAATCTTTAGTATTTCATAGGATCAAGCACTAGTCTTCAAATCCCCCAAACCCTAACTGCTTAAACACTATGAATGTAATACAGTATGAAATAAGCACTTATAGAGTACCTACTATGTGCCAGGCACTGTGCTATAAATGCTTTACAAATATCTCATTTAATCCTCACAATGAACTTATGAAGTAGGTGTTATTTGTCCCATTTTAGAGTTGAGGAAACTGAGGTAAATAGAAGTTAAGTGATTTACCCAGGATCACACACTTAATAAATGTCTGAAGCCAAATTGAAAACAGATCTTCCTGAATACAAATTAGCTCTCTATCCATTACATCGTCCAGCTGTGTCAAATATGTGCTGAGCCGTGGTGATGATGATGATGGTGGTGATGTGATAACTGAGGCTTTAAGTGATTTCTACACAACAATCCATCAGGTAATGCATTATTTTCCCCATTTTAGAGATGGGAAAATGTAAACCTGGGGTGTTTAAATAACTTGACAAAGGTGACACAGGTAGTAAAAGGCAGGATTCAAACCCAGATCTGACTCTAAAGCATTTTTTTCTCTCTTATCTCTACCACTCAATTAAAACTGCTTTTTTTGTGACCCATAACTTAATAATAAAAACCAGGAAGTATTCCTTTGTGTCCGATTACACACCTGTTTTGGAGTCTTGACTTTACTGTGATCTGGAAATCTAATGGGGAAAAATGGTGGGGAACATTTCCTTAATAAAGCTCATGGGAAAAGAAATTATTTTCCTTCTGAATTACGATCATTAATGGGAGAAAACCACAGTTGAGAATATTTTCTTGACCCTGATATTCTCTGAGGAAGCTGTGGAAAACTGCCTATAACTACCCCACTAGCTGGGCTGAAGAAATAATGTAGCAGTAGAGAAACAGTGAGAAGAGGGTAACTCCAACAAAACTGGTAAAGGTAAGTGTAATATGCAACACACATTTTGTTTCCAGGATGTTCCCAAGTTGGGAGTGACAGAATATTCCTGCTGTGCTATGCAAAAGAAACTCACACAACTGATACCTTTTGGAAGGACATAGTTGTAGGTGGATTTAAGAAGAACCATCTCAGATTTTGTGGGTAGATGAAGTGTTGGGAGAAATGGTAATGTCCCACAATTCTCCCGTTAGGAAACAAAGACAATCACATGAATACAGAAATCCTGAGAATCTATAAGCTCATAGTGCTGGAAATACCTTAGAGATTATTTTTTTTATAATTTCCTCATATTTTCTCAGATGAAACTGAGTCTGGGAGAGGAAAAGATTGAGTTCAGAGTGATACAGGAATTAGCAGCAGCACAATTCAAACCCATATCCTTTGACCTTTAGATCCAATGCTCTCTCCTCTATACCACTTGGCCTAGTAAATTTCTTAGTTTGTTGGAACTGGTATTATAGGCATGGAAATTTAAGATTTTCCCTGCCCCTAGGCCTTTTGATAGACTTAATTGCACCTAGAGCCTGTGGTGGGAGGATTGGTTTTCAGGAATGCTTTTTGATTGGTCATTGGGTCAAGAGGGTCGTTACCTTCTCTGAACCAGGAGAAGGCTATATAAACCCTGATGTGAGGCTTTGTTTTGGGGCTCACTTTGAGAAGTGCTCTGTGATTTGACCAGACAAGACACTGGGCAGTTGTTGATCCCTCTGGCTTTGAAAACCCAGATGTTGATGCTTCCCTCTCTGGTAACTGACTAGGTATGGATATGAAGGTCAGGCAGCTGGAAGCCTGTCTGCTGAAATGTTTCTCTGTCTTCTTGTAACTTCTGTCTGTATAGTCTGAAGTTCGGGATACTTACTTTTTCCCCTGAACTAGGTAAATGAAATGTTTGATTGATTAAAGCAAGATTGTTAACCCATTTTGAGTTGCTTTCCTTTAGAAAAGCAGATCTAAGAAACTGTGTTGGCAACCACCCTGGGTATGCTGGGGTGCTTGCTACAACTAGATAATTTGATTTTCCCCCATACATATTATGGCTGTCAGTTTCTTTCTAGGTTTAGTAACAACAACAACAAGAAAAATAATACACAAAATTTATATAGTGCCTACAATGTGCCTGGTAGTGTGCTGTCACTTTACAAATATGATATCAGTTGATCCTCATAATAACCATGGTAGGTGAGCTTCAATTTATTGCCATTTTATAGAAGAAGGAAACTGAGGCAAATAGAAATTAAGTAACTTGCCCAGGCTCACATAGCTAGTAAGTATCTGAGGCAACCTTTGAACTCAGGTCTTCCTGACCTCGAGTTTGTCCACTCTATCCACTATACCACCCACAAGAGAATATTTTATTAAGCAGGTTCCCATCAATGCCTGATTTGTTTTTGGTTTGTTTTCCTTTTAATTCAGGTCAGTAAAAGTCACCATAAAGAAATAACATATCCCAGGAAAAGTCATTATGTTGATGAATGCATTATAGGTCCTCTCTTTCCTACCTATCAATCTTCCTCCAAATCCAAATCTAACCTCCAAGGGAATGGATTTTATGTATTTCACAGAATCTCTTAGTGGGAAAGTCCTTCAGAGATAATCTAGTGCAACCCATACATGAATAGAAATAATCTATACAACATTTTCAATAATTGTCCAATAAGCATGAATGTGATATGAGGAGCCCATTACTACCTATTTCACTTCCATATAGCTCTAATTATCAGAAAATATTTCCTTATATGTGGTCTCATTTTGCCTCTTTTCAGCTTCTGCCCACTGCCCCTAATTATGCCCTTTGGGACCAAGCAGAATAGACTTAATCCAACTTCCAGGTAATGGCCTTTAAAATACATAAAGTTTTCCTTCTCTTGCTAAGTCTTCACCATACCAATATCTCCAATTCCTTCAACTCTTTCCACATATGGCAGGAACTCCAGACCATTTGCCATCTTTTGGATTTACTACAGCTACTATTATGTCATTCCTAAAATGTGATAACCAGCTAAGGTCTAAACAAATCAGAACATAGTGTGCCTGTCACTGCCTTCATTCTGCAGACATTGACTCTTATTGTTGTAAAATTCTCTTTAGCTTTTTTTTTATTGCTATATCACATTGTTTACTCATTTTGTCTGCAGTTTACTAAAATCCCTAAATTTTATTTTTTTCATATAAACTGTTTTCCAGTCACACCTCTTCTGCCATTATCGAGGATCACAGGATTCAGGTCTAGTGTTGGAAGTGACCTTAAGCATCATCTAATTTAATCTCTTCATTTTGTAATTAAGGAAATTGGAATTTATCAATCCCAACTGACTTGCATAAGGTTATGCAAATGTTTTAAATGGCAAAGCTAGATTTTGAACTCTGACTTTATGACATTAAATGCGTCACTTGTTCTATTGTACCATACTGCCTCCAAGCTTGTGTAATTGCTTTTTTGGAACACAAATATAGGGTTTTACATTTATTCCTGTCAGATTTTGTTTTATGTGATTCACACCAATGTTCTAACCTTTGGAGAATTTCTTCCTTTAGAATGTCGGCTATTTCCACTGTCTTTATAGATCATATGCAAATCTGATTAATTTATTTCATCAGGTCCTAAATGTTGCCCTGACTCTCTCCTTTTTAAGTGCTCAGCTCTTACCTGTTGCTTACTTCTCCAACTCTACTAGACACTCCTTTACCTCTAATCCTCTAATGATGACCAACTCACCATTGGCATCTATCCTAAGTCTGGTGACAGCTTTCATAATTCACAAAATCCTCATCAGAAAAGAATATGGAGAGATATCATGTACTCTGCTACTCCTGAATTTAACATTTACTTTAGTAAAAAATGTTCTCAGCCTTTTCAACTAAATTTGGAGTACTATTATTACAAGCAGTTACATAAATGCATTTAGGAGAGATCAAGATTTTAGCTTTGGTTCTCAAAATAAAAACCAGGATCAGATACCTGGGAATTTATTTGTTCATCTATCTATCTACCTGTCTGTCTGTCTGTCTATCTATCTATTGCTGTTTTGACAGGTGAGCCGTCTGAGGATATGGAAAGGAAAAACCAGACAGGAATATCTGAGTTTTTCTTCTCTGGGTTCCCCCAGTTCCAAGATGGTGGCTTCTTATTCTTCATCCCTTTGCTCCTTATGTACATGTTTGTTGTCATTGGTAACCTCATGATTTTCATTACTATAAGACTGGATGCCCGACTCCACAACCCCATGTACAATTTCATTGGCATCTTCTCCTTCCTGGAGATCTGGTACACCACTGCCACCATTCCCAAGATGCTCTCCAACTTGATCAGTGACCAGAAGACCATTTCCTTCACTGGTTGCCTCCTACAGATGTACTTTTTCCATTCTCTTGGAAATTCGGAGGGCATATTACTGACCACAATGGCCATTGATAGGTACATTGCCATCTGTAACCCACTCCGCTATCCCACCATTATGACACCTAGGCTGTGTGGCCAGCTGATCACAGGTTCCTGCATTTTTGGCTTTCTTGTGCTGCTCCCTGAGATTATATGGATTTCTACATTGCCATTCTGTGGCTCCAACCAGATTCATCAGCTTTTCTGTGACTTTGCTCCTATTCTGAGCTTGGTCTGCACAGACACTTCCATGATTCTAGTTGAGGATGTGGTCCATGCTATTGCCATCCTAATTGCTGTGCTGATCATTACCCTCTCTTACATCCGGATCATTGTTGTGATCCTGAGTATCCCCTCAGTTGAAGGCCGCCGCAAAGCTTTCTCTACATGTGCCTCTCATCTCACTGTCTTCATTATGTTCTATGGCAGTGTATCACTCATGTATCTACGCTTCTCAGCCACATTCCCACCATTCTTGGATAGGACCATTGCCCTCATGTTTGCTGTTCTTGCTCCTTTTTGTAACCCTGTTATCTACAGCCTGAGGAATAAAGACATGAAAGAGGCCATCAAGAAACTCCTTTGCCCTCAAAAGGCATTCAGTATGTTAGGGAGTTAATTCTAAGTCATATACACCTGTTCAAAGGGGACCTCTTCCTCCAATACTGAGCTAGATTCCCTTGTAAGTCATTCCCTGAAATCATGCTTTGTCGTTTTGTTTTATTTTGTTTTTCTGGTCAATTGTTTTCCTCTTTTAGTTTGCATCTTGATTCTATGACTTGGAAGTTCGTGGGATGATGAGAAGTATTCTAAGGATTGGATAGTTGGGCAGAAGAAAAGTATTTTCCTCTAAATATAAAAATAATCGAGGGTTTTCTGTCTTCTGGAAACTCCAGGTGGTTCATTGTTGTACCCTGTGAGGCCACCTGGGCCAAATAATCATCAATTTTATTATTTTGACTTCTCAAAAAATTTTACTTTAATTCTTTCCTTATTGGCATAAGATGAAATGAGTAGAGTTTGTCCTTATGTTGTAAAGGACAAATAAGGCTTATAATGATATAAGGATTTTCCCAATGAGCTCCTATTAATACCACAGAAAGAATTCAGATTCTTTAACTCTCTGCTCAGGAACCTATCCAACTCACTTTGCTGACTCTGTGCCACGTAAGTGCCATATGTCCTGGGGCATATATGTAAGTCCTACCTGTAAAATGGCAGCATATTGTTTTTTCAACTATGGCTTAGTGGTGGCATTATGATGGGCACTGAACAGAACAGTTTGAGTAGACCTGGAGTTAACTTTGGTAACCCTCAGTCTCTGGTATTTATTGTACTCCAGATGGTGTTCATTTACTTCTAGACTTCTATGTAGTCTGAAATGACTACAGTTGCCCATTAAGACAGAGGTGTCTAGTAAGTTTTCACAGTCCAAATGGTTATACTTATCTTGTACATAAATAATAATGAAAGAAACTTTACTTTTCTCTTTTTGAATCCATGTAGTACATTCTAGCATAGTGCTGCATGTTTGATGAATATTGATCTACAAATAAAAGGAATATAGTTCAGGATTTCTGAGTTCTAAGCTCTGAGGCTCCTTATTTTCTCCTTAGATCCAATAGAGAAATGAGGAAGGATTCATCGTGTCTATACTAGGAAAATCTAGACTATGATAGTATTTTTTAAGTTGTTCTCATCTAGGTCTCTTGGAAGTTGTTCATTTGTCATTATCCTTCACTGTCTCTCCCAAAAGTCACTGACACGGGCACACAATTGGAATGTTTTGTCCTATTGATTACTCACCTTTTACTGCTGTTTGTCTCAGTTTCCTCATCTGTAAAATGAACATAATACTAGCACCTAAGTCCCAGAGTTTTTGTGAGGATAAAATGAGATCAAATGAGATAATATTTGTAAAGTACTTAGCACAATGCCTGCTACATAAAAAATACTATATAAGGGGCGGCTAGGTGGTGCAGTGAATAGAGCGCCGGCCCTGGAGTCAGAAAGACCTGAGTTCGGAGCCGGCCTCTGACACTTAATCCAAACAAACAAAAACCTAGCCGTGTAACCTTGGGCAAGTTACTTAACCCCAATTGCCCTAAAGGGGCGGCTAGGTGGCGCAGTGAGTAAGAGCTTGGGCCTCGGAGTTGGGATGACCCGAGATCAGATCCGGCCTCAGAAAATGAGCACCCACGCATAAATAATGACTAGCCGTGTAACCTTGAGCAAGTTACTTAACCCCAATTGCTTAAAAAAAAAAATACTATATAAACTACCTGATGGGACTTCTGAGAGCCAAGATGGTGAAGTAAGAAGTAAATTACCATAACTCTCCCATATTTACCTCCAAACAATCACAAAATAGTGCCCCCAAACAAACCTGGAACAGTAGTAGAATCAGCAAAAAGATAGGGTGAAACAATCTTTTAGGCTGAGAAACTTGGAAAATTGGCAAGAAACTTCTACTCACTCCATCCCACAAGCCAGCAGAAAGCGTTACCTCAGCAAAACGGTGGGAGCTCTTGAGCCCCAGTGCGGTGGAGTAGGAAAATGTCAACATCAGGACCCCCATGTGGCTCAACATAGGGAAGGGAATGGGTAGACTACAGCTCCAAAAACTACTGTGTGCTCCAGTATAGCTCTGGGCAAACATCTGGCAATGGCCAGATCTCCATGTGCTTCATTGTAGCTTCATGGAAACATAGAAACACCCCCCTGGCCTCTGCACATACCAGACACAAACACTAGGAACCGAACTCAGAACCAGAAAAGCTGCTAGACTGATACAGCCTGTAGCAGCACCAGCCACCCCCACTCACTTCCTTCTCACAGCACCAGACATGAGGGTCCCCTCTGGGCCTCAAGGCAACACCAGTGCACCACAAGGTAAACCCTGGCACAAGGAACTTAAGACAGGAACCATCCTACCCTTCCACCCTGAGAGCAGAGCTGAAATTTAAAAGAAAGGAAAGAAGTCAACAAATATGAGCAAATAACAACAAAAATATGATCATAAAAAGTTATTGTGGTGATAGGGAAGATCAAGACACAAACTCAGAAGAGGACAACAATTTCAAAACACCTACGAGCAAAATCCCAAAGGAAAACAGTAAGTGGTCTCAAGCCCAGAAAGAAACTCATGGAAGAGATTTATAAAGGAGCTTAGAAATCAAATAAGAGAGGTAAAGGAAATATTGGGAAAAGAAATGAGAGTAATATGAGAGAATTATGAAAAAAAGAGTCAACAGTTTGGAAAATTAAAGCAACAGATTAAAATGGAAAAGGATTAAAGGTTAAATGGAAAAGGTAGTAAAAAAAGCTAACTGAGGAAATCAACTTAAAAATCAAAATTGGGCAAGTGGAAGCTAAAGACCCTATAAGACATCAAGAACCAATCAAGTAAATTCAAAAGAATGAAATAATAGAAGAAAATATAAAATACCTCATTGGAAAACAAGAGATCTGGAAAAGAGATCCAGGGGAGAAAATATCAGAATCACTGGACTACCTGAAAGTCATATTCAAAAGGAGGACCTGGACAGTATATTTCAAGAAATTATCAAGGAAAACTGCCTTTATATCCTGGAACCAGAGGGCAAAATAGGCATTGAAAGAGTCCATACCAATAACCTTAGGAAAGAGATCCCAAAATAAAAACTCCAAGGAACATTATAGCTAAATTACAGAACCACCAGGTCAAGGGGAAAAAAAGACTGTAAGTAGGCAGAAAGAAACAATTCAAATCTCAGGGAGTCCCACAATCAGCATCACACAGGACTTAGAAGCTGCAACGTTAAAAGATTGGAGGTCATGGAATGTGATATTCCAGAAAGCAGAGGAGCCAGGACTACAACCAAGAATCATGAATCTGGTGAAATTAAGCATAATACTTCAAGGGGGAAATGGTCATTCAATAAAATAGAAAGATTTCAAACTTTCCTAAGGAGTATATTGGAATTGAACAAAAATTTTGACCCCCAATACCAAGAACCAAGAGAAGCCTAAGAAGGGAAAAGGGGAAAAGAAAACATAAGGGATTCAATGGAGCTGAAATGTTTATATCCCTGCATGGGAAAATGATACTAGTAATTTTCAAACATTATAGCAGTTATAGTATAGCTAGAAAGAATATATGTAGAGAGTAGGTGTAAGGTAAATTTGAGGTAATGACATAGAAAAAAATAATTAAGGGATGAGAAAGTGTAGTACACTAGGTCCAGAAGGAAGGGAGAGGTAGAACAGGGTAAATTGTTTCACTTGAAAAGACACAAAAAACCTATTACAGTAGAAAGGAAGATGGGAGGGTGGGTGATGGGCATCACATGAACCTTATTCTCATCATAATTTACGCAAAGAGAGAATAATACATACAACCAGATGAATATAGAAATCTATCTTACCCAACAGCAAAGTAGAAGGGGAGGAGATTATGTAAAGGTGAGACTGATAGAAGAGAAGGCAGAGCAGGGAAAGTATTAGAAAAATACAAAACATTGAGAACATACAGGATGAAAAATAGAATGGAGGGAAATATACAGTAATCATAACTGTGATTATGAATTGGATGAACTCTCCCAAAAAATGGAAGCAGATAGTTGAGTGGGACAAAAACCAGAATCCTATAATATGTTATTTCCAAGAAACACACTTGAAGCAGAGAGACACACACGGAGTAAAGGTAAAAGACTGAAACAGAATATATTATGCTTTATCTGAAGTAAGAATAAAAGAAACAGGGATAGCAATCCTGATCTCAGAGTAAAAGCAAAAATAGACCAAATAAAAAGAGATCAGGAAAGAAGGTAAATCTTGCTAAAAAGTACCATGGAAAATGAAGTATAATCAATACTATACATATATGCACCAAGTGGTATAGCATTCAAATTCTTTTTTTTGCATGTACAAACATTGTGCTTAAATTTAATCAGAATTTAGAAATCCTCTGTCAAGCTACAGACCTTGCTCTAGAGCATTCAAATTCTTAAAGAAGTTAAGGGAGCTACAGGTTCATGACCAAACAAGAGATAGAGAGCATTACAAAACTGTAAAACAGATAATTTTGATTATGTCAAAATTTAAAAGTTTTTGCACAAATAAAACCAAAGCAACCAAGATTAGAAGAAAAACAGAAAGTTGGGAAACAATCTTTACAGCAAGTGTCTTTTAATGCCTCATGTCTCAAATATACAGAGAACTGAGTCAAATTTATAATAAATACAAGTCTTTCCCCAGTTGACAAATGGTCAAAAAATACGGAAAGGCAATTTTCAGATGAAGAAATCAAAATAATCTATAGGCATATGAAAAAGTGCTCTAAGTCACTTTTCTTTAGAGAAATGCAAATTCAAACAACTCTGAAGCACCACCTCACACCTATCAGATTGACTAAGATGACACAAAAGGAAAATGATAAATGTTGGAGAGGATGTGAGAAAATTGGGACACTAATTTGTGACCTGATCCAACCATTCTAGAGAGCAATTTGGAACTATGTCCAAGGGGCAACCAAACTGCACGTGGCCTTTGATCCAGCAATACCATTACTAGATCTGTATCCCAAAGATATGATTTTAAAAGAGGAAAAGAACCTACATGGGCAAAAATATATATAGCAGTTCTTTTCATGGTGGCAAAATATTGGAAATTGAGGGGATTCCCATCTATTGGAGAATGGCTAAAGAAGCTGTGATATATGAATATAATGGAATACTATTGTGCAGTAAGAAATGATGAACATGTAGATTTCAAAAAACCTGTTAGGACTTGTACGAACTGATGCCACATGAAATGAGCAGAACCAGGAAAACATTTTATACAGTATCAGCAACACTGTGTGATGATCAACCATGAATGACTCAGCTCTTCTCAGCTACACAATGATCTAAGACAAAGCACAAAGGACTCATGAAGAAAAATTCTATCTTCATCCAGATAAAGAATTGATAGACTCTGAATGTAGATTGAAACATACTTTTTTGTGGCCTTTGTACCCTTTTCATTTATTTCTTCTTTCACAAATGTGACTAATATGGAAATGTGTTTTACATGATAGCACATATTAACCTTGTATTTAATTTGCCTACTATTTTAGGAAGACGGAGGGAAGGGAAGGACTGAAAAAAATATTGGAATCTAAAATTTTGTTTAAAAAAAGTGCTGAAAATTATTTTGACATATAATTAAGGAAAAAATAAAATACTATTAAAAACAAAAACAAAAATTAGTTATGGTTGTTGTTGTTAAATGAATGGAATCCCTTAAACCCTTTTGAGGGAAATAACTTTATAGACTTTATTTTGCCCATCTTTATTGTACTTAGCATATAATAATACATATTATAGTTACTTGTATATGTCCTTTATCATCCACTCAGAATATAAGTTCTATAAAGCCATGAACCTAATGTTACCTGCACTTTATGTTTCCCACTAGGCCTAGTACAATGCTCTTTACATAGTTACTCTCCAAACTCTGCCTGATAATTTAACCAAACAATTGTTAAAAATAGATCTATGTTGTAGTTTCTTCCTATATTTTAGCCTAGATTCCTCAAATTACACATAAAATGCCTAGTCTAATTAGCCAATACACAGATAAAATCAAAACAAAATTGGCAGATCCAGAATTGCAGAAACATTAAATGCAATTTTTTAAAGGAAAGAAAAGACATAAAGGAGAAGAAAAAGGGAAGGAAAATAGAAACAAAGTTGATGGAGCTTGGGGCAGGTTTGGAAGGCGAAAGGGAACCCAAGGGTCCCCCACCTTTTTTTTTGCTTTTCTGCCCTTTATCTTTGGTTCTACCTTATTACTGGGTAAGTAGCTTTATTTCTATTCTATGCAAAGATTTTGTTAAACAAATACCATCAAAGAACATAAAAGACCTTTATTTAAAAGTGTGGTTTTCTACCCTCACTTAAAATACAATCACAGAATACTCAGATAGCTTGACTAAATTAATCATTGAATTAAAAGTGAACTAGGTGTAAATAAGACTTTTATCAGTTTGAAAGTAATATAGAGGCTTTGGTCAATTGGAGGAAAGGAGATGATGCCACACAGGAAATACCTTGTGAGGCATGTAGGCTGGGGAGCCTAGAATCAGGGATTGTGATCCTGCATGAGACTTAATTTCTGTCTGCCTTAGTTTCCTCTACCGTAAAATGGGGATAATAAAAGCACCTAAGTCCTGGGGCTATTGTTAGGATCAAATGAAACAATGTTTGTAAACTGCTTAGCATAAGGCCTGGCACGTAGTAGGTGCTATATAAATGTTTATTATCCTCATCATCACCACCATTGTTATCATCATCCTTGTCATCAACAGCAGCAGCAGTGATAGCAGCAGCAGCAGTTTTAATTGCTTGAAGAGCAGTTAAATTAAAAGTCCCTTCCTGTAAGGCTATGGTTGAAATAACAAGTAAGCCCAGGTGTTAACGATTTCAGAATCAGGTCAGTTGAAGGATGGTTGAAACTAATGGTGAAGGACTTCATAGAAGTAATTGCCTTTGGGAAGATAGGCAAGTTTCTGAGCCTTCTTCTCCATTTAATACATGACATATTTGTGAACTTGCCCACCAATGCAAGTGAGAATTGGAGAAATGTCCCCTGAGCATGTTATATAAACACCATATACACTTATTTTATATATGTATATATAAATATAATATATATAGTTTTATTGACACCTTGTTGGTTTTTTTACATGGTAGTCACTTTGCACATACACTTTTACATAGGTAGCATCTTATCTGTAATAAAATTATTCCTTAGTAGCAGAGAAAACAATTAGGCAAAACTCACTGACATGGAAAACATGTCTGTCAATATATGGGACATCTAGTGTCCATCATCCTTCTCCTCCCTACTGACCCAAGGGTTTGAAACATTTAGAGCTTGATGGGTGGTGTTCCAACTACCACAGTAATTCCTAGTTGTCCCTCCAAGGAGCCTATCATTTCTATCTTTTATCAGGAGTCTGGTTTCTAGGATGCTACAGGTTGAATGCTGTGGCTGCATCTACTGAAGCACCTAGGAGCTGATTGACCTGTGTTCTAGTGTGTACTTCCGATTAACCTTGATTCACTCTCTAATCATAAGTCTCTAATGCAAGTCCTTTCCTGTAGCCAGTGATTTAAACCTAATCTCTGATCACATGGCCCTTAAGGCTAAAACAGGCTAAAACTAAAACTAGTTATATGGGGAACCTGTAGGCTTAAGGCCACATGTGGACCTCCAGGCCTCAAGTGCAGCCCTTTGACTGAATTCAAACTTCACAGAACAAATGCCCTTAATAATAGGATTTGTTCTGTAAAACTTGGACTCAGTCAAAAGACTTCACCCAAGGACCTAGAAAACTCTTAAAGGAGAGGTCACAGGTTCCCCACCACTGGCAGTAGATTTAGACACTATTATAGAGATAGTATACTTGTATTTGTTTTTCTGTTTATATCCCCAGTGCTTGAAACATAGGAAGCACTATAAAAAGTTGAGGTTTCTATTTCATTCATTGATTTATTCATTTGAGCAATATATTTGACATATTGCCTTATGATATGCTTGTAGACAAGATGAAGAGATTTATCCTTAGTAATAATAGAATTAGAAAGATTCAAGACTGACCACATTAAAAAATTGACAATTCATGGACTGAGGTTAAGTTGGGAGAAGATAAAAAATGGACAGACTTAGTTGTATTTTATTCAAGATATTTATCAAAGGTTTGAATGAAATCCTAGTTACATATGATTTATCCAAATAGGGGATGACACAAAGAATTGAAGGAATGACATACTCAGAGGATGACAGGAAGGGAATATGAAAAGATTTGGCAAGCCAGAATAATGAATCAAATAGAATAAGATTAAACTAAATAGTGACAGATATGAAGAACTACATTTGGGTTGAGAAACTGAAGTATTAAATATAAGATGGAGAAGAAAAGAGTTCATGTGGGCAATAAAACCTTGTAGCTTTGGTGCTCAATATGAGTGTAACTAGGTGGCACAGTGAATACAGCACTGGGCTTGGAATCAGGAAGACTCCCCTTCCTGAGTTCAAATCTAGTCTCAGACACTTGTTAGTTGAGTCATCCTGGACAAATCACTCAATCGGATTTGCCTCAGTTCCTCAACTATAAAATAGCCAGAGAAAGAAATGGCAAACTACTCCAGTATGTTTGCCAAGAAAACCATAAAATGAAGTCACAGGAAGTTGGACCTGACTGAAACAAATAGATACCAATATGAGTTAATTCTATGTTACATAAGTCAAAAAACTAATGTGATTTTAGGCAGTGGTGTTAAAAGTAAAGTATCCAGAAAGAGTTAAATAAGATGGGAAAGTAAGGATATATCTCCAACTGTGCCATCATAATCACATCAATTATGCCAAAATATAACTGACTCATCAGAAAGCTGCATTCAGGATAAGGGCTCTGATAGTCCTGCAGATGTAGGTGAATTCTCAAATTCCTTCTAAATTTAAGATATTACTAGATAAATCCTACCTAAATGGTGTTCCCTAGTTTCAATCCTCAAAGTCCATCATTGACTCTAGTCTCCAACATTTGAACTTTATTTTATTTAGAATTTACTGTTGCCTTTATTTTAAACATCCCATCTGGATATGTCCCTTCCTACAATCCTCATTAAAACATTTCTTGTAACATAGAAAAAAGAAAATAATTAAGCAAAATCAATCAACATAGAAATGTATCAGATAGCATGTACAATATTTTGTATCTGTCATCCTTAACACTGTAGGGAAGTATCTTTTATCTTTTATCATCTGTCCTCTGGAGCCAAGATAGATCATTATGATTAATCAAAGTTTGGCCATCTTTCAAAGTTCATTTATTTTATAATATTCATCTTGTATATTCAATGGTTCTGCTTATTGATCAGGTTTTCCCATGCTTCTCTGAATTCTTTATGTTTTTTAGTAATTGACTTGAATACAGTCTTGGCTTATATAGTGATCATAAAACACAAATGTGGGAGACATTCAGTGGCTAACTTTTTGGATGACAAAATCAGGATCAGCTGGAAAAAGCAGTAAATCCATTTTTATTCCAATGAGTGTTCATTCGAGTAGCAAATTTACATTTAACTCTATCAAATTTAATTTTGCTAAGATTAATTTTAATACACATGAATGTAGATATGCTGTTAAGGTAAACGTGAATAGAGACAAATATAAACAGCAGAACTTAGATTTAAAAAAATCAATTGCATAAGCTTATGTTGGGAAAAAGAAGCTAAGCAGTGACTCATGTGATTAAAAAATCTCAATATGAGTCAATGACTAGAGTTTAGCGAACAAAAAAATCAAGTGTGACTTCATAAGACAAAATATAGTAATTCAACCAAGGAAAGATTTAAAGCAAGGATCTTTTCACTTTTGGCTCATTAGACCACACCAAAATAACCAGTTACATTCTATGTGCCACACTTTAAGTTTGAGACTGAAAAAACTAGAATGTCTTTGGGCAACCAAAAGGGTGAGTAAAGGGGCTGGAAATCATATTATATTAGAAATAATTGAAAGAGCTAGAGATATTTAGTCTGAAAAAGAGAAGACATTTTATGGGAAAGATCCAACAGGATGGTCATTGTATTGGAAAGCTGTAAAGGGTTATCATAAAGGAGAAGGACGAGATTTGACTTACTCTTTCTTGCTCTATGAGGAAGAACTTTGACTCATGAATGAAAGATTAAGAGAGTTAGGAGGCAGAGCCAAGATGGCTGAGTAGAAACAGCAGGTCCAAAGCTCACTCCCCCCAGATTACGTCCAAACTATGTAAAAGGGGACTCTGAACAACTTCTGGAGATCCAGCACCCAAAGAACTATACAGAGAAGCTAACCTCCCTCTGAGGACAGCCCAGCAGCCCTGCAGGAAGGGCCAACGCAGTGCTCTGGGAGCTAGCAGTGCATCAAGCAGAGAGCTAAGCCCAGGTGCGCCTGAGCTGTGGTTTTAGCCCCAGAGTGGCCGGGCCAGCAGCCAGCTGGAGGGACACCAGAACACCAGCAGCTGTGGCAATTCCAGAATGGTCAACACAGACATGCCTAGGACAAAGTGAGAGGTTAGTGCCCTATGGACTTTTGGACCAGTATTTGGGGATCGCCTCGACTTCCTCCCCTGGGGGCTAGAAGCAGCTGAGGAGACACGCCATTTTGCAGCTTTTCAGTGGTGGCTCCAGCTCCTGGCCTGCGAACTGTAGGGAGATCCAATGATCAGTCTCGGGGGGATAATCTCTCTTGCTTTAACCTCCCTGGATCTGGATTGTGGTCTGGTGGGGGGAGGTCATGGGGCGGGTTTCCAGCTTGCCAGAAATGGAAGTTGTTCCCCCACATGTTCGGGACGAAGCTCCCCTGTCTGGTGGCAGAGTTGGACTGTGGCAACAAGCCCAAAAGTCAAGTAATTAGGTGGCAACATGTCAAGGCAAAGGAAACAAAATAAATAGAAAAATGAAACATTAGACTCCTATTTTGGGGGCAAAGAGGATTGAAGCATGGAACAGTCAGAGGACTGTGAGGTCAAAAATCCTGCTCCAAAAGCCGCAAAGGAAAATATGAGTGGGTTACAGGCCATAGAGGATCTTAAGAAGGACTTTAAAAATCAAATAAGAGAAGTGGAGGAAAAATTGGGAAGAGAAATGAGAAGGATGCAGGAAAAGTATGAAATGAGGGTCAACAGCCTGACTGAGGAAAACAACACCTTAAAAAATAGACTATTTCAAATGGCAAAGGAGGCCCAAAAGGGCAATGAGGAGAAGAATGACTTAAAAAGCCGAATTTGCCAGATGGAAAAAGAATCTCAAAAGCTCACTGAGGACATTCATTCCTTCAGAGTTAGACTGGAGCAAATGGAATCTAGTGACTATGAGAAATCAAGATGTTGTTAAGCAGATCCAAACAAATAAAAGAATAGAAGGCAATGTGAAATATCTCATGGGAAAAACCATTGACCTGGAAAATAGATCCAGGAGAAACAATTTAAAAATTATTGGACTACCTGAAAGCCATGATCAAAGAAAGAACCTAGAAATCACCCTTCAAGAAATTCTCAAGGAAAACTGCCCTGATATTTTAGATCCAGAGGGCAAAATAGAGGTTGAAAGAATGCACCAATCACCTCCTGAAAAAGATCCCAAAAAGAAAACTCCCAGGAATATTATAGCCAGGTTCCAGAATCCCCAGATCAAGGGGAAAATACTACAAGCAGCCAGGAAGAAACAATTTCAATATTGTGGAAACACAATCAGAATAGCACAGGACCTGGCAGCTTCTACACTGAGGGATAGAAGGGCATGGAACATAATATTTCAGAGGGCAAAAGGGCTGGGAATGAAACCAAGGGTCACCTACCCAGCAAAATTGAGTATTTTGTTTCAAGGGAAAATATAGTCATTGAGTGGTATAGAGGACTTTCAAGCATTCTTGAGGAAAAAACCAGAGTTGGATAGAAAATTTGACATCCAGACACAAGAAGCAAGAGATGCCTGAGAAGGTAATCAGGGAAAAGAAATCAAAAGGAACTTATCAAACTTGAACTATTTACATTTCTAAATGGAAAAACAATAACTGTGACTGATGAAACTTTTCTCACTGTGAAAATAATGGAAGAAGGGTATATGGTCACATGAATACATATGTGAATGTGTGTATATATGTTTACGGTTGTACATGTATAGAGGGCATATGTTGAATTGTTGGGAAGGGATGATACCTAAGGGGTGAAATTATGAGGTGAGAGAAGAAAGTGGCAAGAGGAGATGGGGAGAGACAGTGTAGGGTAAACTATCTCATGTAGAAGAAGCAAGGGGAAGTGGCTGCAGAGGAGGGGAAGAATAGGAAGGCAAAAAGGCAAAACCACATTCTCATTGAATTTGGTTCAGGGAGAGAATGACATACATATTAAATGGGATATCTCAACCTGCAGCAGAATAGGTGGAATGGGGATGAGAGGAGGGATGATGGATGGGAGGGCATTCTTGGGGGGAGGGGAAGTTGGAAGTACCCATTATAGAAGAGGGACAGGATCAAGTAGGGAATGGACCAGGTGTGGGGGGTGGGATGAGTGGGGGGGAATTATAAGCAGCCTTGTACAATATATTTCCTATGGTAATATTTTGCATAACTACACATGTACAACAAACACTGAATTACTTATCTTCCCAGAGGGAATGAGTGACAAGGGAGAAAGGGAATGGATCTGAAATTTGAGGTCTTAAAATTAAATGTTTCCAATGTACATAAATACTTTTATTAATACTCTTTTGCATGTAATTGGGAGATAAGATGTACAGGCATCGGGGCACAGAGATTCACCTTGCTCTAAAGGGGATAAGTCAAAGGGGATAAGAGAGAAGATATGGGAGAGTGCAGGATGGAGGAAGTGATATCTTGTGGGACTGCGAAACCTTCTGGGAGAGTGGGTAGGAGAAAAATGGGGGAAAAATTGTAACTCAAAATCTGGCAGAAATAAATGATGTAAAACAAGAGTTAATAAAGCATTTGTTTAAATAGAAAAAAAAAGATTAAGAGAGATAAATGTTAACTCAAAAAAGGATCATAAGGTCACAGAATATAAAAGAGTTATCTAAGAGTGGCATAGACTGTTTTGTGAGGTTGTACCATTTTTGGCAAGTTTTTGTCAAGTTTAGTCAAGAAAAGAGCAGCAAATAAGAAGAGCTTCCCTTTCATATAATCTATCTGGTGGTAGGGATGCAATAGGATTGAAAAACTGTAGACATAGCATTACATGCAAGGTCATTGAGAGGAGTCAGTGAAATGAGTCATCACGCCAAGGGATATAGCCACTAGAGGAAATTCAGGTGCAGATCAGGACATTTACATGGGAAATATGTAAAGCCAACAAATCTAGGAACTCAGCCATGACAAGAAACATCGAAGTAACTGTCAGAAACCAACTAAATAGAGGTCAGTTCAGGAGCAAGGCTTTCAGTGAATGACAGATTTTTTTTATCTTGCTTAGTGAGACATCTCTCACAGTGCTTTTTCATAGTAGATCTGCTTGTGCTGGCAAAGGTTCCTTGTGTTTCTTAAAGGGACAGTGCTGTCAATCAAAAAAAAGTGGTGTGTATTCTTCATTTGAGAAGTTCAAGACAGTATTGGATGGTATAGAATGGATTCATGATTGCTATCTATATTCCATTGGTACGCTGGGCTCCCTCCTAGAAGAAAAGGTAAAAGGAATCCCTCTCCATAATTCGGGATAAGATTGTTCTTGTTTGTCCTTTGCTTTCAAAGAAGATCAATGACATCAGAAGGGTGATGTCTTGATTTGGAGGGAGTTGGATTTAAGTGAGGCAGGGCAATGCAAAGTCACTGGCCTCAATGTCTCTTCAGGGTCATTTGAGTCCATAGGACAAAACAACTGAAGATAATTCCCAGGTGCAGTAGGAGATTTTGGCTCTTTAAGTTAAGGTCTTTCCCAGGTCTCAGTTTGTCTGAGGCAACACACACTCAGCAATTTAAGCCAAGGTTTTGCCATAACTCACAAGTTCTCCAACTGCATGATAAGAATTCCTTTATAACCTTCTTCCATCTCTTCCTATGGCTTTTTCATTCTAAACCCATTCTTCATCTACACCATGAGATCACTCCTTTCATATTTCAGTTATTTTACAAAGCTTCCAACCCTCCTATAACCTCCTGCCTTCCCAGTGTCAATAATGAGGCAAACAGTGGAGCAGAAGCAAGATGGCCAAGTAGAAAGAGGACTTCCATGCTGCTCCTGCTTCCACGCCCTCCAATTCATATAAAAAAGGATGCTAAAAATATTTGGAACTATAGAACCCAAAAAATGGCAGAGAGAAGCTAAACTCCCACTGAATAGAGCCTGGAAAGTTGTCAGGAAGGGGCCAGAGCAAAGCTCTGGGAGCTAAGCCCAGCCCTGCATGAGCCTGAGGTTTTAGCCATAAGGTGGCCACAACCAGCCGACAGGCCTTCAGATCACCAGCAGCTGTGGCTATTTCCAGAATTATCAACCCATAGATGCTAAGGACAAAGTGAGAGGTCAGTGGAGTGTGGACTTTGTGAAGAGGGTGTTCAGGAGTGTGGTCCTGCCCCTGGAGGGAGAAGTGGCTGAGGTGTGCTGGCCATGCAGCTGCTGTAGCATGATGGCTTCAGAGCTCCAGACATGCAGATTGTAGGGGGACAAAGCAACCAGTCTAAGGGGTAATCTCTCTTGCTTTAACCTGCTTTGGTCTGGATCACTGGAGGTCCTAGGGTGTGTGACCAGTTTGCCAGAGTTTGTGGAGGCTTCAGAGAGGGCACCCAACTAATACCTCTGGCAACTGAGAAAACCCCAGAAATTTGGGACAAAAGCTCCTCTCTCTGGTAGCGGAGTTCTACTGTGGCAAAAAGCTCAAAAGTCAAGTATTTAAGTAGCAACATGAGCAAGCAAAGGAAGCAAAGCAAGAAGAGCAATCCAACTTTACACTCATATTTTGGGGACAAAAAGGACCAAAGCATGGAACAGGAGAAAGACAACAATGTCAGAACTCCTGCACCAATATCTTACAAGAAAAATATGATCTGGTTACAGGCCATAGAGGAGCTTAAGAAAGATTTTGAAAATGAAATAAGAAAAGTGGAGGAAAAATTGGGAAGAGAAATGAGAATGATACAAGAAAATTATAAGATGAGAGTCAACATCTTGACTGAAGGAAATAACACCTTTAAAATAGAGTAACTCAAAAGGCAAAAGAGGATCAAAAAGACAAGGAGAGGAGAAGAATGTCTTAAAAAACCTAATTTGCCAGATGGAAAAAGAATCTCAAAAGCTCACTGAAGAGAATCATTCCTTCAGAATTAGACTGAGCAAATGGAAGCTAGTGACTTTATGAAAAATCAAGTTACTATTAAATAGATCCAAACAAATGAAAAAAATAGAAGGCAATGTGAAATATCTCATTGGAAAAACCACTGACCTGGAAAACAGATCCAGGAGAGATATTTAAAAATTATTGGACGAGGGGGGTGGGGGGAGTCAAGATGGTGGAGTAGAAACAGCACTTCCTCGGAGCTCCAGGCCACACTACTTCAAAATTATTTAAAAGGGGGGCTATGAACGACCTCTGGAGCTCCAGAACCCATAAAATGACACAGAGAAGCTAACCTCCTGCTGAGGAGAGCCTGGCAGACCTGCAGGGAGCAGCCAGCGCAGAATTCTGGGAGCCGAGCCCAGGCCTGCATGAGTTGAGGTTTTAGCCCGAGGGCAGTCAGACCAGCAGCAGGCTGGAGGGACCCCAGAACACTAGCAGCTGTGGCGTTTCCAGAATTATTAACACATAGATGCCTAAGACAAAGTGAGAGGTCAGTGCCCTATGGATTTTGGGACTGGTTGGGAGAATGCGTCAGCTTCTTCTACTGGGGGCAAGAAGCCACTGAAGAACCGGCACAGCTTACACCACATTGTCATGGTGCAACTTCAGCTCTTGGCCTGTGAACTGTAGGGGGATCCGGCAATCAGTCTGGGGGGTAAGTGCTCTTGCTTTACCCTTCTTGGATCTGGATTGCAATCTGGGGTGGATGTCTTGTGGTGTGTGACCAGCTTGCCAGAGTGTATGGAGGCTTCAGATAGGTCACCCAACTAATACCTCTGGAAGTTGAGAAAAACCCCAACATTTGGGACAGAAGTTCCCCTGGCTCGTGGAAAAGTCCTACTGTGGCAACAAGCCCAAAAATCAAGTAATTAAATGGCAACATGCTTAGGCAAAGGAAACAAAATAAGCAGAAAGATGCAACATTAGACTGCTATTTTGGGGGTAAAGAGAATCAAAGCATGGAACAGGAGGAGGACTGTGGGTGATGAGGGAGAAAGGGAAAGAATCTGAAATTCAAAGTTTTAAAATCAAATGTTTAAATATATTATTATTATTATTATTATTATTATTATTTTACCTGTAACTGGGCAATGAGATATACAAGCACTGGGCCATAGAGATCCACCATGCCCTACTGGAAAGTTGGAGGGTGTTGGGGGAAGATATGGGAGAGAGCAGATTAGGGGAAGAGATATTCAGTGGGATCACTGTTTTGGGATGTTGGGTAGGGGGAAAATGGGGAGAAAATTTGTGACAAAATCTTCTGTAAATGAATGATTTAAACTAAAAATAAACATAAAATTTAATTTAAAAAATAATGAGGCGTACATCTTTATCCATGACAAATACGCAGATCTGTTTTGACTGAATAAACTTATTTGTGGCAATGGAAGGCTTTTATTTAGCACAGGGAGAATTGGGTAATGAGGTGAGAGGTATTCATGATGATATAAAAAATGTTAGATAAGAAAGGAAACATTAAAGGTCTCAAATTACTAAGAAAATTTTAAAAATGATGATTTGCATATGGAAGTTCAGAAGGGGGACACAGAAAAGCAGGGGCATATTGGTTCTATTATATTAAATTTAATCTATACTTAAAAATAAGGTGTGTGTTACAGATATTCACAATTTATTCAATCATCTCTCTTGTATATGGAAATATTTAAGTTTGTTAAGTGTATACTAAAAATTGTTCTAAACACTAAGATAGATGAAATCAGGTAAGAATGGAATAGCATTACAAAAAAGAAATAATTCTGGGGAGAAATTCTGAAAACTGAAGGTTAAGAGCATGGTGAAGAGCATACTGGTGAAGATTAAAAGCAGGAGAATCAGAAGTAATTTGGCCAGTATACTAGGTCACTGGGCTGGGCAGAGTACCCTGTGTCAGACCAAGGCTTTTCAGGAATGTACACTATCCCTGTCCCTTATCCCTACTTCTTTTTCTGCAATTAACCTCAGTTGTCAGATGTATTACTCCAATGTCCTACTACAGCAGCGTCTACTCTTTTATCTGTGCCTTCTGTAATTACAGAACACCTACTCCATAATTAACAAACTTCCCTTCATTCTAGATCTCTTTTTCTCCTATTTTGTCTTCCGGAACTTACAGGGACCTATTTTCCTTTTGAAGTCACCGAATACCTTATTCTTTCCATTACTGGGTGTATTTTTTTTCTGTTAATCTGCTGACTCACTGGTCCAGGAGGAATCGGAATACTCCTTTCTCCCCATTACTCTTTTCAGACAATCACTACCACCATCACTCAGACTCCTCTCCTTTCCAACTTTAGGTTCACTCTATCCAAAGTTATCTCTAATACACAACTTTGTGACTATTATCACAAGTACCAGGGATTTTCTTTCCTTTTTCAGTGAATTTAGTGGCTGGCTCATTCATCTTTTCCACTCTAACGCTTGCCAGACATATGATGACGTTGCCTCAAACATTCTAACCTCCCATTTCCTCAATCTACCCAGTTCCCAAGACCCATTTTCCTACACCAATTTAGCTATATACAAAGAAGTTCATGCATTTGATCTTGCTATAATTCATAAGTGTTCCAATTGCACAAGGAGGTCTTAAATTCCTTTACTTGATCATAACTTTCTATCATCTTTTCTTATGCCTTATTCATTCTAAACCTATTGTTCATACTCACCATGAATTTGATCTTTTTGCATCTCAGTATTTTACAAGGCTTCCACTGCTGCTCTGGCTACACTCTCTTCCCTTCCTAGTGTCATTGCCTTGCTTAGTAATTTTAGCTTTATAATAAGTTCTACTCCCAACTATTTTAATCCTTTCCCAATCATCACTCATGCCTTGCCAAACACCACCAATGGATTATTCTCACCGTGTCTCCTCCACTCCTGTTTATATGTTGTTCATCAGTGTAGGAGGAAGTTATATGGACATGTTGACTGGGTCCTCTACAAACTGGTGTTATCTAATTTCAACTGGGCTCTCACTGCAGCAAGGTTTACAACTTACACCTTTGCAGTGTACCTGGTACCTTATATAGCACAGTTGTGGTTACAAATCTCTTATCTTCTCAAACAATTACATAGGATACTATGCTGAGAAAATTGAGGCCATTCACCTCCCCTTGGTGAGTTCCTTCAGGGATGTATTATTTTTGCAGAATAAACCAACCGTGCTTCATTTTCCTCCTCACTAAGCTTCTCAGTCATGGAGAATATAAGCTCCTTGAGGATAGGAACTGCTTTTCTTTTCACAAGTATTTGTATCCCCAGTGCTTATCAAGTACTTAGAATATAGTTAGCTCTTAATAAATGCTAATTTTCTGCTTATTCTCAACAATAGAGAGAAGGTTCCCATAAAATTTATGGAAACCTAGAGAAAGATGTGATCACTCCATCCTAGTGTTTGTGGTAGAGAAGAACATAGGAAGACATATTCTTAATGGGACCAAGATTTTGGGAAAGCAAACATCAACAGATTTGGAAGAATAGGCACCATTCCACAGACTAAAATTCCATGGTAGCAATCTATCCAGAGGGGATAGAAGACTAGATAGAAGAGAGTGTATATATATATATATATATATATATATATATATATATATATATATATATATATATATATATATATATATGTGTGTGTATGATATATGTCTGTGTGTGGGGGTGTGTATATGCGTATTGATGTATAAAGCAATTCCAATAAGGAGGAAAACATAAACAGGGATTGTCTGAAGCAGCTAATGTGTATACACAGAAAATTATTTAATTCATTTATATTTGTAATAGTACCAAGATGAGAGCAAACACAAGTAATAGAGGATGAGTATAATATGAGCATGCTACAATCATGTAAAATACCATCAGAATGCAGGCTGAATAAGGAAGGATAGCAAAAAAAAAGATTTTCTGTAGCTACATCAAGGGAAAGAGGGCTAATCAGAAAGAGATAGGGGTAGGGATATAATGAGATAATGGTACTTGATAAAAGAAAGAAGATAGAGCTGTTCAATTATAATTTTGCTCTGTGTTCTCTTCTGAGACTAGCTTTTACACTGGAAATAATTGCAAAACAAAAATGGCTAATGGGAAATTGGCACCTAAGATAAGTTAAGGAGATAGTGAGAGCACCTATCATCAAGTTACCCTAGATAAACCACCTGTTTCAGATAAATCCCATCCTTCATTACCAAAAGAACTGGCAGACATGATTGCTAAACTGTTGTCAGTGTTAATATGTGTGTGTAAATACATATATATATATATATATATATATATATATATATATATACATATATGTATGTATGTATCAAAAAAGAATCAAGCAGATATCATAGGACTGAAGAGACAAATTTTGTGTGTGTGTGTGTGTGTGTGTGTGTGTGTTTTGTCTTGTTTTGTTTTGTTTGTTTCTGGAGGCTTACTCCCATATCCTCCTTTATGGAGGGACATTCAGGCACCTGCTTATGATGGTCAATCCTTTTCAATTGCCCCAAATTCACCTTTGGGTTGTCTTTTACAAAATTGGGAAAAATTAATTTCTCTAAATAATTTAAAAAGAAAAGATGAGCTTTCTTTTGCAACACTGTTTGGCCTTAATATAACCTAGAGGACCATGAAAGTATGGCCCATTTTGGGGGAACTTTACTCTTGCAGTTAGAATTATACTATCACCAAGAAGGAAAATAGATAGAAGTTTTCTACATAATAGTTTTCGTCAAGCTCTCTCAAAAACCCATTCTCAGGAAAGATTGTAAGATGCTCAAAGCTAGAAATGCCACACAAAGGGGCAATGGGGCTTAACTGGACATTTTGGATGACCCGTTTCTTATGGCCGCACGGGCTTTATCCTCCCTGCCCTGCATCCATTCCCATCACCTCCCCAGTACCTATCCCCACCCTAATATCCCCCCTGAGGTGACACTCACTCAGGTCTCTGGGCCCCACCCTCACAGCAGTCTCTGGGGTATCTCCCCCTCTAACCCCTTCCCCTCCTCAGGTGCCAATTGACCTTTTCCCCTGCCAACTGGATTCCCCTGACCTTGTAGTCTAATCCAGTTCAATCAGCTCTCCCCAGCCCCTCCCTCACAAGAAGTGCGACTTCCTATCTCCTCTCCAAAGTCCCTGTCTCCAAAAACCTTCAGGGTTTTTCTCCCTGACAGAAGTGCCTGCCTCTCCTAGTGGGACAGTTAGTGTGCATGTTCCATTCCTTATTTCTTATTTTATTTGTTAAGCAGAAACTAGAGTGATTTTTGGAAGACCCCACTGAGAGTTTTAGAAACATGTCCCTACAATTTCAGCTCTCTTGGGGTGATTTCCATTTTCTCTTCTCCTCCTTTTGTACCACTGAGAAGAGGAGAATCTGGTAAAAACCCTGAAAATTTGGGAATCATTTGGCTAGCAATGACCCACAAAATATGCCCCTGGAACAACTGCTATTTCCACTAGTGACCCAGAATGGAACTATCAAAAGAGTGAAGATAGGAGAAAGAGAGATCATATGGTAATCTGCCTGTTAGAAGGCCTAAGAAATGCATTTTGGGGGGCGGAGCCAAGATGGCAGAGGAGAAACAGCTCATCCAAGCCACTCTGCCCCCAGATACCCCCCAAACTATGTAAAAGGGGACTCTGAACAACTTCTGGAGCCCAAGCACCCACAGAGCAACACAGAGAAGCTAACCTCCTGCTGAGTATAGCCCAGCAGCCCTGCAGGAAGGACCAGTGCAGTGGTCTGGGAGCCGGCAGCGCAGCTCAAAGAAGAGTGCTGGGAGTTGAGCCGAGCGGAGCCCAGGTCCCCATGAGCTGAGGGTTTGGCCCCAGGGTGGCAGGGCCAGCAGCTGGCTGGAGAGAACCCAGAACACCAGCAGCTGTGGTGACTCCAGAATTATCAACATAGACATGCCTAGGACAAAGTAAGAGGTTAGTGTCCTATGGACTTTGGGACCAGTATTTGGGGAATGCGTCGGCTCCCTCTCCTGGGGGCTAGAAGCCGCTGAGGAGACACGCCATTTTGTAGTTTTCAGAGGCAGCTCCAGCTCCCGGCCTGCGAATTGTAGGGAGATCCAGCGATCAGTCTTGGGGGGTAATCGCTCTTGCTTTAACCTCCCTGGATCTGGATTGTGATCTAGGGTGGAAGTCGTGGGTGGGTTTACAGCTTCCCAGAAAGGGAAGTTGCCACCCACACGTTCGGGACAAAAATTCCTCTATCTGGCCTTAAAGCCATAGTGTGACAACAAGCCCAAAAGTCAAGTAATTAAGTGGCAACATGCCAAGGCAAAGGAAACAGAAAAATGCAACCCTAGACTCCTATTTTGGGGGCATAGAGTGGGAAAAGGACTGTGAGGTCAGAAGTCCTGCTCCAAAAGCCCCAGGGGAAAACATGAGCGGGTTGCAGGCCATAGAGGACCTTAAGAATGACTTCAAAAATCAAATAAGAGAAGTGGAGGAAAAATTAGAAAGAGAAATGAGAAGGATGCAGGAAAAGTATGAAATGAGGGTCAACAGCCTGACTGAGGAAAACAACACCTTAAAAAATAGACTAGCTCAAATGGCAAAGGAGGCCCAAAAGGGCAATGAGGAGAAGAATGCCTTAAAAAGTCGAATTTGCCAGATGGCAAAAGAATCTCAAAAGTTTACTGAGGAGATTCATTCCTTCAGAGTTAGACTGGAGCAAATGGAAGCTAGTGACTTTATGAGAAATCAAGATGCTGTTAAGCAGATCCAAACAAACGAAAGATTAGAAGGCAATGTGAAATATCTCATGGAAAAACCACTGACCTGGAGAATAGATCCAGGAGAGACAATTTAAAAATTATTGGACTACCTGAAAGCCATGATCAAGGAAAGAACCTAGAAATCACCCTTCAAGAAATTCTCAAGGAAAACTGCCCTGATGTTTTAGATCCAGAGGGCAAAATAGAGGTTGAAAGAATGTACCAATCACCTCCTGAAAAAGATCCCAAAAAGAAAACTCCCAGAAATATTATAGCCAGGTTCCAGAATCCCCAGATCAAGGAGAAAATACTACAAGCAGCCAGGAAGAAACAATTTCAATATTGTGGAAACACAATGAGAATAGCCCAGGACCTGGCAGCTTCTACACTGAGGGATTGAAGAGCATGGAATATGATATTCCAGAGGGCAAAAGAACTGGGAATGAACCCAAGGGTCACTTACCCAGCAAAACTGAGTATTTTGTTTCAGGGGAAAATATGGTCATTCAGTGGAATAGAGGACTTTCAAGCATTCTTGAGGAAAAAACCAGAATTGAATAGAAAATTTGACATCCAGACACAAGAAGGAAGAGATGCCTGAGAAGGTAATCAGGAAAAGAAATCAAAAGGAACTTATCAAAGTTGAACTATTTACATTCCTATATGGGAAAGCAATAACTGTGACTGATGATATCTTTCTCACTATGAAAATAATGGAAGAAGGGTGTGTGGTCATATGAATACATATGTGAATGTGTGTGTATATGGTTACAGTTATATATGGATAGAGGGCATAGGTTGAATTTGTTGGGAAGGGAGAATACTCAAGGGATGAAATTATGAGGTGAGAGAGGAAAGTGGCAAGAGGAGATGGGGAGAGACATGGTAGGGTGAACTATCTCATGTAGGGGAAGTGGGTGCAAAGGAGGGGGAGAATAAGGAAGGCTAAAAAGGCAAAACCACATTCACATTGAATTTGGTTCAGGGAGAAAATGACATACATACTAAATGGGATATCTCAACCTGCAGCAGGATAGGGGGAAGGGGGATGAGAGGAGAGATGATGGATGGGAGGGCATCCTCGGGGTGAGGGGAGGTTGGAAGTACCCACTATAGAAGAGGGACAGGATCATGTAAGGAATGGACCAGGTGGGGGGTGGGATGAGTGGGAGGGAATTATAAGCAGCCTTGTACAATATATCTACCATGATAATGTTTTGCATAGCTAGACATGTACAACATATACTGAATTACTTATATCCCAAGAAGGAATGGGTGACAGGGGAGGAAGGAAATGGATCTGAAATTCGAGGTCGTAACATTAAATGTTTCAAATATATATATAAATACTATTATTAATACTCTTTTGCCTATAATTGGGAGATAAGATGTTCAGGCATTGGGACACAAAGATTCATCTTCCTCTAATGGAAAAGTCGATGGGGGTATGGGAGAAGGTATGGGAGAGAGCAGATTGGAGGAAGCCATATCTTGTGGGACTGCTATTCTGGGAGGGTGGGTAGGGGAATAATGGGGGGAAAATGATTGTAACTCAAAATCTGGCAGAAATGAATGATGTAAAACAGAAGTTAATAAAGTATTTGTTTAAAAAAAAAAAGTCGAATTTGCCAGATGGAAAAAGAATCTCAAAAGTTCACTGAGGAGATTCATTCCTTCAGACTTAGACTGGAGCAAATGGAAGCTAATGGCTTTATGAGAAATCAAGATGCTGTTAAGCAGATCCAAACAAACGAAAGATTAGAAGACAATGTGAAATATCTCATGGGAAAAACCACTGACCTGGAAAATAGATCCAGGAGAAACAATTTAAAAATTATTGGACTACCCAAAAGCCATGATCAAAGAAAGAACCTAGAAATTGCCCTACAAGAAATTCTCAAGGAAAACTGCCCTGATGTTTTAGATCCAGAGGGCAAAATAGAGGTTGAAAGAATCCACCGATCACCTCCCCAAAAAGATCCCAAAAAGAAAACTCCCAGGAATATTATAGCCAGGTTCCAGAATCCCCAGATCAAGGAGAAAATACTACAAGCATCCAGGAAGAAACAATTTCAATATTGTGGAAACACAACCAGAATAGCACAGGACCTGGCAGCTTCTACACTGAGGGATAGAAGGGCATGGAATATGATATTCCAGAGGGCAAAAGAACTGGGAATGAACCCAAGGGTCACCTACCCAGCAAAACTGAGTATTTAGTTTCAGGGGAAAATATGGTCATTCAGTGGAATAGAGGACTTTCAAGCATTCTTGAGGAAAAATCCAGAATTGAATAGAAAATTTGAGACCCAGACACAAGAAGGAAGAGATGCCTGAGAAGGTAATCAGGGAAAAGAAATCAAAAGGAACTTATCAAAGTTGAACTATTTACATTCCTATATGGAAAAGCAATAACTGTTACTGATGATATCTTTCTCACTATGAAAATAATTGAAGAAGGGTATGTGGTCATATGAATACATATGTGAATGTGTGTGTATATGGTTACAGTTATATATGGATAGAGGGCATAGGTTGAATTTGTTGGGAAGGGAGAATACTCAAGGGATGAAATTATGAGGTGAGAGAGGAAAGTGGCAAGAGGAGATGGGGAGAGACAGGGTAGGGTAAACTATCTCATGTAGAAGAAGCAAGGGGAAGTGGTTGCAAGGGAGGGGGAGAATAAGTAGGCAAAAAAGGCAAAACCATATTCTCATTGAATTTGGTTCAGGGAGAGAATGGCATACATACTAAATGGGATATCTCAACCTGCAGCAGAATAGGGGGAAGGGGGATGAGAGGAGGGATGATGGATAGGAGGGCATCCTTGGGGGGAGGGGAGGTTGGAAGTACCCACTATAGAAGAGGGACAGGATCAAGTAGGGAAAGGACCAGGTGGGGAGTGGGATGAGTGGGAGGGAATTATAAGCAGCCTTGTACAAAATATCTACTATGATAATGTTTTGCATAGCTAGACATGTACAACACACACTGAATTACTTATCTTCCCAGAGTGAATGGGTGACAAGGGAGGAAGGAAATGGATCTGAAATTCGAGGTCTTAACATTAAATGTTTCAAATATATATAAATACTATTATTAATACCCTTTTGATTGTAATTGGGAGATAAGATGTGAAGGCATTGGGACATAAAGATTCACCTTCCTCTAATGGAAAAGTCGAAGGGAGTATGGGAGAAGATATAGGAGAGAGCAGATTGGAAGAAGTGATATCTTGTGGGATTGCTATTCTGGGAGGTTGGGTAGGGGAATAATGGGGGGAAATGAATGTAACTCAAAATCTGGCAGAAATGAATGATGTAAAACAGAAGTTAATAAAGAATTTGTTTAAAAAAAAGAGAGATCTGGGTTTCAGTCCTATTAGATACATAACTTTGTGTGTGATGTGTAACTGTGTGTGTGCTTCTAAGCTGACCCAATGTCCATACTAAGTTGACATTAGTATGGTGAGCCCCACCTCCCCTAAAGGAAAGTGGAAGGGAAGGGATGGTAAGGGGTTACCTTATGTAGATAACTCATCCTCGGCCAGAAACGGAATAGGTCAAAGTTCCTGTGCTGACACGTAGTGGGATTGGGTCCATGATTTTTATTTTATTTTGTTTTGTTTTGAAACATGAGCCTTTGTTATTATTTCCCTGATTAAGGTAAAATCTGAGGAGTCTTCTCTTCCATTTTTTTGGAGGGGGGTAGAGAAAGGCACCTGGGGTTAAGTGATTTACCCAAGGTTACACAGTTGCTAAGTGTCAAGTGTCTGAAGCTGGATCTGAACTCAGGTCCTCTGTAGTAGACTCTGTACTTCCAGCCTGGGTGAGGTGGGGATAAAAAAAAATGCATTTTGAAAGCAAATAAATTTTCAAAAAATAGGGAAAATTCAGGGAGAATTCAAGGTAGAGGGTTTTGGGGGGCCTATGGACAAATGTAACTCAAATTCTTTGGTGGTAAAGGGAAAAGGTCTCGGCTTGGGCTGGTACCCCATCAGGAAGTCACAAGTGAGATGCCCCAAGGTTCTGTGGTTGACACTGAGCTGTATAGCTATTTTTTCAAAGACAAAGTATAGATGGGACATCTTTAAACTGCAGGAAAGGAAAAACTGAGAAAAATACTTAACACTCTGAAAAACAGAATCAAGATCCAAAATCTCTTGATAGACTAGAGCATCAGTCTGGTTATAATATGATGAAATGCAATAGGAAGAAATGCAAAGTCTTACGTGGATTCAATTCTACAAATACAGAACAAGAGGGACATTATTTGATAGCATTTTGTCTGGAAAAAGATGTCTGGAGTTTTATTGAATTGTAAGCTCAATTACTAAGCAGTCTGACATAAAAAGCCAATATAATCTTGGGCTGCATTAAGAAAGAGTATTATAGAGGTTGCTTATTACTTACTAGATGTGACTGTCCCTTTGTACTCTATTCTTGTCAGAACATACCTGGAGTATTGTGTTCAATTCTGAGCACCACAGTTTAAGAACATTGTTAGCAATGAAAAGAATATAAAAGACAGAAACTGTAATATTAAAGTATCTTGAGTCCATGTTGTATGAATATCTGTTAAAGGAATTGAAACTGTTTTGCTTGGAGAAGAAAACACATGGATAACTGTGCTAGTCCCTCAACAATTTGAGGTGCTGTCATATAAAAGAGGGGCTTATATGGAAGAGAACTTTTTATACATTGTCCCATTGGGTAAAAATTGGAATAATGGGTATAAGTTGGGGAAAGGGGGAGATTGGATTTTATGCTAGACATTAGGGAAAATATCCAATCAATTAGACATATCTAAAGTGAAATGGGTTCCCTTGGCATGTGGTGATATCTGCCTCATAAGAGGCTTTCAAACAGAGGTTGAATGACTTCTTGTTTGGTATTTTATAGTGGGGATTCCTTTTGGGGGCACAGGTTGGATAAAGTGGTTTCTGAGGTTCCTTCTAACTTGAAAAAAAAAATAAAACCCATTGCTTTTATAGCTCTTTGAACTAGTAAAAATTCAGGACAAAAAAAATCAAGAAAGGTGGAGAGGCATGAGGCCAGCTAAATAGAAATTAATCTTGGAGCAGTGCTTACACTGAATGACAATTTGAAGAAAATTCCTTTTACTAGGCATCTAAACCTTTTTTCACTTCTAATGACTTACCATCCGGAGTATTTCATTTATCAACTCAACTTCATAAAGACTAAGGACAGCAAGTGAGTGGAAAGAGGAAGCCTTTAGAAGCTGCTTTCCTTTTCTCCCTCCATAGATGTCTATATCTGAGAGCCCAGGGAGCCCCTACATTGCCAAGGAAACAGATATCTACAGTATTACTTGGAAATCTGTATGCTTAGTACATTTAGTAAAACCTGCCCTGAGCCATCATTTCCATTTGTTCAGAAGCCAGCTGTTATAAATTATAGTACTTACAAAGCCAAGCAGAGGAGAGATTTGCCAATCTGTTCCCTACCTCAGCTTCATGAATCAGAGCCATTTCTTCATCCAAGGACTGTTTTGTCCTTATGCCTTTGTCTATAAATCATGATCCATGGGAAGCTTCAATTGCCAAAAGTCCATGACCCAGGGACAGCAACCCTCTCCTAGGAGCTATGAAAATCAACATCCTCCTTTAGAGACTTTAATCTAGGACTTTTATGACAATGGGATAATTAACAAATAAGTGACAATGTCCATCCAATCTGATAGGTTCTTTGTGGCTTTCAAACTATGTTACAGGCATACACATTGCTTTGGGGGGTCTCCACAGGAACCAGGGCATAACTTTGTACTTAGAGACATTGTTCACATGGAACATATAATTCCCCCATGTGTTCTGGGATTAAATTCTATTTTCTTGGCTTTATGCCTCTATGCTTTTCTTCATGTTTTTGTCTGTTCCCATCTCCTGGATTTTTACCTGTTCAGAGAACTATAAAATTATGTGGAGGATTTTTTGTTGTTGTTGTTGTTAGAAGAGGACCTCAGAAGCCAATATCAATCCAACCTATTCCCCCAAAGAAATCTCCAGTAAAACATGCCTAATAAAGCCTTCTTCTTATAGTCTTCCCCATTTATGATTTGGCATCATTTCATCAATCAGGGAGGAGTGATCAAGAAAAAAAAGATTAATATGAGAGGAAAGATGAGTCAAATTCTCAGGCTGAAGTACAGATAATAATAATTCAAAACATTACTCTTTAGCAAGAAGGTACTAAATCATTTAATTCAATTGTTATTTACTAGCAGAGGCCATTGTAAAAGAATCAAGGATGGGTCAATAGTGTCCCATGGAATTATAAAGGGATCATTACCTAGATTTAACAATATACTCAATTATATTTTTAGCTACTATTGTAGCAGGAAATAAATAATTGAAGGTCTTAGATTACATCCATTTAGTAAGCTGCTGCTCCTATACCCGTCTTTCAAAAAAATATATACTCCTTATTAATGCCCCTATCTTGATCATTGGCTTCAAAAAGTCCATATTTCTCTTGGCTTCTCTGACTCTTCACTGTCCTGCTTCAGCCTAATTCAACTCAACTCAATAAACATTATATACATACTATGCATCTGGAACTTTGGTAGACCCAGGGGATAAAAAGACACAAGGTGATACTCCTTTCTGTCAAGGAGTTTACTCTCTAAGAGCAGATGCATAACATATACACACAACAGGCATGATATTTACAAATGAGAGGTCTGCATGATGTACTTTGAGAAAATTTGGGAGTGAAAAAATCATTTTTACTTGTAAGAAACAGATTTCCATCAGGTATACTCAATGAAGTAGGCCTTGAAACACGAGCATTTCAATAAGCAGAATAAGAAAGAAGTGTTTTGTAGGCATGAGTAAAACCATTTGTGAATGCAGAGTTGAGAGATCATAGGACATAATCAAGGAACACTCGCTCAATCAATTTGTCCAGAACATTGAGTTCATTAAGGAAATACTAGAAAGATCGATTGAGGATGGATTGTTGAGGACCTTCAATATGAAGCGAATATTGTTGTATATTATACTGACAAAAATGGGGATCTGTGAGCCGTGGGATCAGAGATAGAATTACACTTTGGTGGTGGCTTCTCCCTACTGCATTGGATCAGGAGGATAATATCAAAATCTCTTTACAGGTATAAGATCTAAGAAATCCGGGCATCACAATAAAATAAAATTTATGCTTGTCCTCTGGCAACTTGAGTCCCATATGGTATAGCTCTTTCTGTTAAGAACATCATAGGCTATATAATGAAATGAAGCTTTTCTTTTAAGTATGAGAGCCCCCAGGAGATTCTATCTTTGGACTGCTGCTTTCTGCAAGGACTTCTGTATCAGATATTAATGTTTATAGATGTGATTCAAGGAAAGATCTGAAGCCATAGACTTTGCAGGTTTGGAGAAGTATATCTTAACTCAGTATTATCAGTTGATAGGTTCTTGTATGTTTCTGTTAGATGGACAGTCTGCTGAATAGATCCCATACCTTTCCCATAAGTCTTCTTAACATATGTAAGTTTTGTGTCTGCTGTCCTTTCGCTTTCTTGCATTGATACTGAATCATTATAAAACCACCAATTTCAAAAACATTTGCTGCAAATGGTGGGGAAAGTGAACAAGAGAAGCTGATCACTCTCCTGATTCTATTGCACACCTTGATGCCACCTGTCCAAATGAATAATACTCTCAAATTCAACATATATGTAGTGATGTCCAAAGGGTTATTAAAATTGGAGAACAGGCGGTAAGGAGAGAAATGAATATTCCCTGTCTCCTTTCTGAGTATAGTTTCTTCATTTATCCCAATTGCTCATCTTTTTTCTCTCCCTACACACACAACTCAAGGATCATTCAAACTTCAAATGAAACAGGATCATCAATGTTAATTAGAGAAATTGGTCTATAATTTTCTTTCTTTGATTTTTCTCTTCTGATTTAGGTTTCAAAGTCATATCTGTGTCATAGAAATTAGTAGGAATCTTTCTTTAATTGTTGTTTAAATGTTTTTAAATTTTACATGTAAATCCCTTTGGTCCTGGATAGTTTTTGTTAGGGAGGTCATTTATGGCTTGTTCAATTTCTTTTTCAAAGATACAGTCACTTAAAAATTTCATTTCCTTTTCTATGAATCTTGTGTGTGTGTGTGTGTGTTACAAATATTAAGCCATTTCATTTAGGTTTTAAGTTTTACTGACATGGAATTAAGCAAAATAGCTCTTAATCATTGTTTTAATTTCATTTTCCTTGTTTATTATGCATTCTCCCTTTTAATCATTGATACCAAATTTGATTTTCTTCTTTCTTTTTTAAAATCATATTAAACCAAAATTTTATCTATTTTATTCCCTCCCCCCATAAAACCAACTCCAATTTTATTTATTAGCCCAATGATTTATTTTTTACTTTTGATTCTATTAATCTCTCCTTTGATTTTTCAGAATATTTATTTTGATGTTTAATGGAGTTAGGTAGGTTTAATTTGTTCTTTTTCTAGTTTATTTTAGTTTTATGCCAATACCTTTATATGGCTTTTTCTCTTCTATTGACGTGAGGATTTAATTAGGTGATGCAGTGGATAGAGTGTTGGGCCTGGAATCAGGAAGACTCATCTCCTTGAACTCAAATATATCCTCAAATACTAGCTGTGTGACTCTAGGTAAATCACTTAACCCCATTTGCCTCCATCTCCTCATATGTAAAATAAGCTGCAGAAGCAAATGACAAACCACCCCAGCTTTTATTTCCCCCACCAAGGAAATCCCAAATGATATTACAAAGAGTCAGATATGACTGAAAAATGGTTGAATAAAAACAACAAAATTTTCCCTAAGTACTCCTTCAGCTATACCCCACAAATTTTAACATATTTCCATTATATTTAATGAAATAATTGATGTTTCTAAGATTTGTTGTTTGACCTTCACATTCTTTTTTTTCAATTTTCTGGTCTTTATCAATATGTTTGTTTACTTTTACTTTACAAGATTCAGCTCCACAATCCCTTGAGTTTCAAATTTTCTTCCTCCCCATCTCCTCCTCCCCCCACCCCCAGTTGGTGGCATGCATCAAGTATAAGATCTACAAATAGTTTCACATTAGACATTAGTCAGGTTATAAAGAAGGATTGTATCAGATGGAATGAACAATGGGAAAGAGGAAACAAAACCAAACAAGAAAAAGAAATAGAGCAGGTAGTTTGCTACAATCTGCATTCAAACTCTGTTCTTTCTTTGAATGTAGACATCTCTCTCCATGATGAGTCTTTTGGAATTGCCTTATAATCCTTCATTGCTGAGAAGAGTCCAGTCTATCAAAGTTGGTCATCACACATATGTTGTGTCTGTAATTGTGTACAAATTTCTCCTGTTTCTGCTCTTCTTACACAGAATCATTTCATATAAGCCTCTCCAGGTAAATATGAAGTCCATCTGTTCCTTATCTCTTATAGCACAAGAGTATCCTATTACATCCATATACCACAATTTTTTAGACATTCCCCAATTGATGGGCACCCCCTTAATTTCCAATTCTTTGCCACCACAAAAAGAGCTGCTACAAATACTTTTGTACATGTGGGGCCTTTTCCCACTTCTATGATCTCTTTGGGATACAACCCTAGAAGTGGTATTGCTGGGTCAAAGGGTATGAAATTATTTATAGCCCTTTGGGCATAGTTCCAGATTGCTCTCCAGAATGGTTGAATTAGTTCACAACTCCACCAACAATGCATTAGTTTTGCAATTTGTGTACATCCTCACCAGCATTTGTCATTTTCCTGTTTTGTCATTTTAGCCAATCAGACCAGTGAGATGTGGTACCTCAGAGTTGTTTTGATTTGCATTTCTCTAATCAATAGTGATCTAGAGCATTTTTTCATATGCTTATAGATATATTTAATTTCTTCCTCTGAAAACTGCCTGTTCATATACTTTGACCATTTATCAGTTGGGGAATGATTTGTATTCTTATAGATTTGACTCAGTTCTCTGTATATTTTAGAAATGAGGTCTTTATAAGAGACATTGGTTGTAAAAAATTCTTTCCCAATTTTCTACTTTCCTCTTAATCTTGGTTACATTGGCTTTGTTTGTACAGAAAAATTTCAATTTAATGTAATCAAAATTATCTGTTTTGCATTTTATAATGATCTCTAATTCTTGTTTGGTCATAAAGTCTTCCCGTCTCCATAAATATGACAGGTAAACTATTCCTTTCTTTCCCGGATTGCTTACAGTATCAGCCTTTATACCAAGATTATGCACCCACCTAGTTTCTGCCATACTAAATTCCAGTTTTCCCAGTAGCTTTTGTCAAATAGTGAATCTTATCCCCAAAACTGGGGTCTTTGGATTTATCAAACAGTAGATTATTATAGTCATTGACTGCTGAGTCTCATGTACTCAATCTATTCCATTGATTGACTACTCTATTCCTTAGCCAGTACCAAGTAGTTTTGATGACTACTGCTTTATAATACATATTAAAATCTGGCATGGCTAGGCCACCTTTCCTAGTATTTCTTTTCATTAATTCCCTTGATATTCTAGACCTTTTGTTCTTCCAAATGAATTTTGTTACTATTTTTCTAGCTCTATAAAATAATTTTGGTAGATTGATTGGTATGGCACTAAATATGTAATTTAATTTTGGTAAAATTGACATTTTTATTATATTAGCTCGGGTGTCTAGGCTGAGGCCAAGGCCAGGACTTTCAGTGTTTCCCCTGAGTTGCCCTGGGGCTCACAGAGCAACCTGTGGTGGAGGGGTGGTCTGGCTGGTTCAGATTTCTCCCTCCATGCCACTGGGCTACAGCTCAGGCAGGGTCAGCAGCTGGCAACAGGCAGTGCTGGTGTCTGCAGATCCCTCTGGTCGTGCTAAGGCCCATCTGGCCTTGTGTTGTTAGCACTTGCTAGCTCCACCATCCTGAGTTTTGGGAGCTCCTGCTGGTCAGCTTAGATGGGGTTTCTTGGGACACCTCTTGCCCTTCACTTCAAACTCCTTACTGCCTCAGTTACACCCTTTCTCAGTGACTCCTAAGAGTGAAGCTATTTCCACTATTTCAGAATTTTACTCTGGGTGGGACATTTATCTCTGGTTTTTCTGGGTCAGGGAAGGGGAATCTGAGCAGCTAGGTTTTACTTTGCCATCTTAGCTTCTGGAAATTCAGGTAGGTGATTTTTAAACTTCTAGGCTGTGGGCTGATAGCCTCTGGAGAAGCTGCTGTTGCTGCTATGTGACCTGGGCTTTCTCTTATTATCTCCAAGGGATTCTCCATCCTGTGGAAAGATGGTTGAGAATCACCCTTGGGGTGGAGGAATCTGCTGGCTGGGTTTCCTTCTCACTCCACTATAGTTTACTCTCTGGTTTATGCTGGTACAGCCCCATGTGCTCTGTTCTCCCCTGCCCAGACCTACGTGGGTGCTTTCCTAGGCTGGGATTCTACCATGCTCCATCTCTCAATGGATTCTGTCAATCTAAAATCTGTTCAGATTCAGTTTGTAAAGTTTAGTGACTACTCATGGAAGAGCTGAGAAAAGTTACTGCTCTGCCCCTGGTCCTCAGATTCTTTAGGATTAAATTATTTAGTTTCAATTTTTTTTAATTTATGCTTTCAAGGCCCTTGATTGAATGGGATTTTTATTGCATTTGGTCTGAAAAAGTTGCACATAATATTTGTACTTTTCTGCAATTGTTTGTGAGGTTCATTGCCATAATATATGTTCATTTTTTCTGACAGTACTATGTATAGCTGAGGAAAAAAAAAACGGTGCTCCTTTCTACTCATACTGAATATTCTCTAAAGGTCTATCATATTTAACTTTTCTAAAATTCTGTTTATCTCCATATCTACATTCTGATTCATTTTGTGGTCTGATTTATCTAGGTCTGAGAGGGATAAATTGAAGTCCCAACTAGTTTAGTTTTACTACTTATTACCATTTGTAACTCATTTAACTTTTCCTTCAAGAATTTGGATACTATTACATTTGGTGCTTTTATCTTTAGTATTCACATTACTTCATTGTCTATGATACCTTTTAGCAAGTTTTAGCACTATCTCTTTTAATTAGTTGTAGGTTTGTTTTTGGCAGAGATCCTGTTAGTTACCCCTACCTTTTTTACTTCAGCTAAAACATAATCAATTAGGCTCCAAACCCCCCCTTTTTTTTTTAACTCTGTGTGTTTCTTTCTATCTCATGTGTCTCTTATGAAAAATATATTATTGGATTCTGGTTTCTATTCCATTCTGCTATCCTCTCCCATTTCACAGGTGAGTTCATTCTATTTCCATTTGTGGTTTTGATAGCTAACAGTATTTATCTCAATCTTCTCCTCTTCTTTTCATCTTTCTCTTATTTGCCTTATCCCATCTACAAAAATCTTTTGCTTCTGACCACTGCCTCCCTTTATCTATCCTTCCTCTTATCACTCCTGTCCTTTCCTTTCTTTTAGTCTTTTCCACTATTATTTCCCTGTTGGGTAAGATGAATTCCTATGTCCAACCATGTATGTGTAAGTGTGTATGTGTAATTATAGATAGATACAGATAAAGATGTAGATATAGATATAGACATAGAAATAGATATAGATAGACAGTTTTCATTTTCCACAAATTGACATTACACAAATTTGACTTGCTTGCCAGAAGGTAGAAGGACTCTTGGCAAGCAGTGGTTTACATAACCACTGTTGCAGCAGACAGCATCAGTGCATCACTGAACTAGGGGTACTTCTCCAGTCACTGAAGCTGCCCAAACTGTGGGAGGGGCCCAGACACTGTCTTCGTTGGCTGTGGGGGAGGGGCAAACACTGAAGTCTCTTGGGGTGCAGAGAGTAGAATCATTGAGTGAGCAGGGCCTCGTGGAGTTCTGGGAGGGGAGAGAGATCTGCAGAGTAAGCCCCTTAGAGTAAGGGGAAACTTTGTTTACATACAAATACATACATGCATATATACATACAACATATATGTGTTCTTCACTCTTTGTACCAATTCATATGAGAGTGAGGTTCAAGTATTAACCATATTTCTGCCATATTATCTTCCATTAAAAAACAATCTTCCTTGCACATCTTTTTATGTGAGATAATTTCCCCCATTTTTCCTCTCCCATTCTCCTTCAAGTGCATCCCTCTTTCTTATCTTTCCATTTTTCTTTTGAGATCATCCCAACCCGATAAACTCACATCCATGCCCTGTAAGTAGACTCCTTCTAACTGCTCTAATGATGATAAAGGTCTTAAATATTGCATGTATTATCATTCCATATAAGAATATAATTTCAGAGGCCAGCACAGCATTTTTCAGGTAACCTTAGCCAGCTGGACCACGTGTCCCAGTATAAGTATGACCAGTTCATAAGTCCCAATACCCCAACCCACACTTGTGAATCTGGTTCAGCTTCTCAGTTGAAAATGTGAAAGAATCACAGATTAGCAGATGAGGCCAAGGTGGCAGCATAGAAGCTGGAAAACTTTGTGAGCTGCCCCAATAACCACCTTAAATACCTATAAAATATGACTCTAAACAAACTTTAGAGCTAAAGAACCCATAAAGTGACAAAGAGAAACAAAACTCCTGCTGAGGCAGGCTGGCAGGCCTCAGCCTGCATGAGTGCCTGCATGAGTGCAGCATGAGCCCACAATTTTAGCCTCAGTGTAGCCCCAATAAACCACAGCTGCAGCAGACTTCAGAAAAGTGGATCACTAGCAGCTGTGGCTGTTTCCAGAATTATCAACTCATAAATGCCAAAGACAGAGTAAAAGGTCAGTGTGGGATTCTAGGAACTGGGGGGGGGGGGGACAAAGGAGCACAGTTGGGCCCCTAACCCCTGGGGTGAAAAGTGGCAGAGGCATAGCACCGCTGCCTCATGGCTGTTTCAGAGCTCCTGGATTGCAGATCATAGGGGGACCAAGTGACGATTCAGAGGGTAATCACTGTTCTTTAACCTGCTTGGGTCTGGATCTCTCTCTTGGGTGGAGGTGCTGGGGTGTGGGGGTGCCAGAGCTTGCGGGGGCTGCAGAGAAGGCACCCAAATAATAGCTCCAGTAGGTATGAAAATCCCAGCAATTTGGGACAAAACACTCCTCTCTGGAAGCAGAAATCTACTGTGGAAAAAGCTCAAGAGTCAAGTAATTAATTGGCAACATGAGCAAGCAAAAGAAGTAGAGAAAGCACAGCAATCAAACCTTAGATTCCTTTTGGGGGACAAAAAGGATCAAAGCATGGAAAGGGAGGAAGACAATGAAGTTAGAACTCCTGCATCAAAAGCTCCCAAGAAAAATATAAACTGGTTACAGGCCACAGAGAAGCTGAAGAAGGATTTTGAAAATCAAATAAGAGAAGTGGAGGACAAATTGGGAAGAGAAATAAGAATGATGCAAGAAAATCATGAAAAGAGAGTCAACAACCTGAGAGAAGAAAGTAACACTTTAAAAATAGACTAACTCAAATGGCAAAAGAGGTTCAAAAAGCCAATGAGGAGAAGAATGCCTTAAAAAGCCAAATTTGGCAGATGGAAAAAGAATCTCAAAGGTCACTGAAGAGAATCATTCCTTCAGAATTGGATTGGAGCAAATGGAAGCTAATGAGATTGTGAGAAATAAAGATACTATAAAAAAGATCCAAACAAATGAAAAAACAGAAGGCAATGTGAAATATCTCATTGGAAAAACCACTGGCCTGGAAAATAGATCCAGGAGAGATAACTTAAAAATTATTGGACTGCCTGAAAGCCATGATCAAAAAAAGAACCTAGAAATCATCCTTTAAGAAATTCTCAAGGAAAACTGCCCTGATGTTTTAGAACCAGAGGACAAAATAGAGGTTGAAAGAATTCACCAATCCCCTCTTGAAAAAAAAAATCCCAAAAAGAAATATTATAGCCAGGGATATTATAGCTAGGAATATTATAGCCAGGTTTTGGAATTTCCAGATGAAGGAGAAAATATTGCAAGCAGCCAAGAAGAAACAATTTGAATATTGCAAAAACACAATCAGGATAACACAAGATCTAGTAGCTTCTTCACTGAGGGATCTAAGGAATTGGAATATGATATTCCAGAGGTCAAAGGAGCTGGGATTAAAAAATAAGGATCACCTACCCAGCAAAACTGAGTATCATGTTTCAGGGGGAAATATGGTCATTTTATGGAATAGAGGACTTTCAAGAATTCTTGGTGAAAAAAAACAAGAGTTGAATAGAAAATTTAACATTCAGATATAAGAAGCAATAGAAGTATGAGAAGGTAAACAGGAAAAAAAAATCATAAGGAACTTACCAAAGTTGAATTATTTACATTCCTATGTGGAAAAATGATAATTGTAACTTATGAAACTTTTCTCAGTATGAGGATAGTTGAAGGGAATATAAATGTATACTTAAATATAAATGTCTATATAGGAGGGTATGTGAGTGTATGAATGCATATATGAGTGTGTGTATATGTGTATAGACATACATAGGCAGAGGGCACAAGATCAGTTGAATAGAAAGGGATGATATTTAAAAAAACAAAATTAAGAGGTGGGAGAGGAATATAATGAGAGGAGATAGGGAGAGATAGAATATGTTAAATTATCTCATATAAAAAAAGGCAAGGGAAAACTGTCCCAATGGAGAGGAAGAAGAGGAAGGCAAAAGGGAATGGGTCAACCCTACTCTTATTGAATTTGGCTTAAGGAGGGAATAAAATACCCACTAAATTGGGTATCTTACCCTACAGGAAAGTAGGGGGGGAGGTGATAAGAAGGGGGAGGATAGAAGGGAAGGCAGATTGGGGGAGGGTAGTTAGAAGCACACACTTTTGAAAAGGGACAGGGTCAAAATAGAGAATAGACCATGTCGGGGGCAAGGTAGGATGGAGGGCAATATAGTCAGCCTTTCACAATTTATCCACTATGGAAATGTCTTGTGTAACTGCACAAGTACAACTTATATTGAATTTCTTATATTCCCAGTAAGGGTGGGTGATGAGGGAAGAACGGAATGAATCTGGAATTCAAAGTTTTAAAATCAAATGTCTAAAAATTATTATTCTTAGGGGCGGCTAGGTGGTGCAGTGAGTAGAGTGCCGGCCCTGGAGTCAGAAGGACCTGAGTTCAGATCCGGCCTCAGACACTTAACACACACACAAATAAAAACCTAGCCGTGTAACCTAGGGCAAGTTACTTAACCCCAATTGCCCTCCAAAAAAAAAAGCAAAAAAAAATTATTATTATTATCATTATTATTATTTACATGCAACTTGGAAATAAGGTATATATTCACTGGGGTATGAAACTCCATCTTGCCTTAACGGAAAATTGATGGGGGGATGGCAGAGGATATAGAAAGAAGCTGATTGGGGTAGGGGGCATTCAGTGGGATAGTTGTTTTGGGGTGGTTGGTAGGGGAAAGACAGGGAGAAAATTTGTAACTCAATATCTTGTGGAGATGAATATCCTCCCCCATTGCCACCCTAAATTTCTAGTAGGGCAAGATGGATTTCTATACCCCAATACCTGTATGTGTTATTTCCCAGTTACATGTAAAAAACACTTTTTTAATATTTGTTTTTAAAATTTTTTATTTCCAGATTCTTTCCCTTCCTCCCTCCTCACCCACCCCACTGGGATGATAGACAATTCAATACCCTCTCCCCCAATATTCCCTCCCTTCTATCAGAAAACATATTATGCCCTTCCCCCCTACTCTCCTATAGGGTAAGACACAGAGTTGAATCTGTATGTTATTCCCTTCTTAAGCCAAATTCAATGAGAGTAAGATTGACCCATTCCCTTTCACTTTCTTGCTCTTCCCCTCCATTGTAACCACTTTCTCTTGCCTCTTTTATATGAGATAATTTGCCCTATTTTATCTCCCCCTTTCTCCTTCTCCCAATATATTATTCTCTCACCTCTTAATTTTTTAGATGTCCCTACATATTCAATAGATCCTGCGCCATCTGTCTATATATACATTTACACAAATATACACACACTCACATATGTATTCACATGCCCATATACTGTCCTATATATATATATGTATGTGTGTATATACATATGTATATATGTATGTATGTATGTATGTATGTAGGTAAGTATGTATAAGTACATTTCTATTCCCTTCAACTATTCTCATACTGAGAAAAGTTTCATAAGTTACAATTATCATTTTTCCATGTAGGAATGTAAATAGTTCAACTTTGATAAGTATCGAATAATTTCTTTTCCCTGTTTACCTTCTCATGCTTCTCTTGCTTTTTATATCTGAATATAAAATTTTTATTCAACTCTGCTTTTTTCTTCAAGAATATTTGAAAGTCCTCTATTCTACTGAATGACCATATTTTCCCCTAAAACATGATACTCAGTCTTGCTGGATAGGTGATTCTTGGTTTTAATTCCAGCTCCTTTAACCTCCAGAATATCATATTCCAAGCCCTTTGATCCCTCAATGTAGAAGGTGCCAGGTCCTGTGTTATCCTGATTGTGTTTCCACAGTATTCAAATTGTTTCCTCCTGGCTGCTTGTAATATTTTCTCCTTGATCTGGGAATTTCAGAACCTGGCTATAATATTCCTAGGAGTTTTCTTTTTAGGATCTTTTTCAAGAGATGACTGGTAGATTCTTTCAACCTCTATTTTGCCCTCTGGTTCTAAAATATCAGGGCAATTTTCCTTGAGGATTTCTTGAATAATGATTTCTAATTTCATTTTTTTATCATGGCTGTCAGGTAGTCCAATAATTTTTAAATTATCTCTCCTGGATCTATTTTCTAGGTCACTGGTTTTCCAATGAGATGTTTCACATTGCCTTCTATTTTTTCATTTGTTTGGATCCGTTTAATGGTATCTTGATTTTTCATAATGTCACTAGCTTTCATTTACTCAAATCTAATTCTGAAGGGATTATTCTCTTCAGTTAATTTTCGAGATTTTTTTTAATCACGCAAATTTGGCTTTTTAAGGCATTTTTTTCCTCATTGTTTATTTGAGGATCTTTTGCTATTTGAGTTAGTCTATTTCTTAAGGTGTTATTTTCTTTAGTCAGGTTGTTGATTCTCTTTTTACGATTTTCTTGCATCATTCTCATTTATCTTCCCAATTTTTATTTCACTTCTCTTATTTGGTTTTCAAAATCCTTCTTAAGTTCCTCTATTGACTGTATCCAATTCATATTTTTCTTTGAAGCTTTTGGTGCAGGAGTTCTGACTTCATTGTCTTCCTCCCTTTCCATGCTTTGATTCTTTTTGCCCCAAAAAAGGAATCCCAAAGTCAGATTGCTGGGCTTGCTTTGCTTCCTTTGCTTACTCATGTTGCCACTCAATTATTTGACTTTTGAGCTTTTTGCCACAGTAGAACTCTTCTTCCAGAGGTGAGATCTTTGTCCCAAATCACTGTGGATTTTGCTACTGTTGGAACTATTAGTTGCATACCCTCTCTGAAGCCTCCACTGGCTCTGCTACCTTGTCATGCACCCCAGGACCTCAACCTTAGACAGAGATCCATATCCAAGCAGGTTAAAGCAAGAGTGATTACCCCTCAGACTGGTCACTTTGTCCCCCTACAATCTGCAAGCCCAGAGCTTTGATGAAGCCACATGGTAGTGGCTTCACAGATGCCATGATTCAGCCACTTCTCCTTCTGGATGCAGAGGCCAGACCCCATTCCCAGATCCCCTGTTCCCACAAAGTCAACACTAACCTCTCACTTTGTCTTTGGCATTTATGGGTTGAAAATTCTGGAAACCACCACAGCTACTGGTGATCCACTCTCCCAAAGTTCTTCCAGCTGATGGCTGGTCAGGGGACACCCTGAGTCTAAAACCATGAGTTCAAGTGATACTGGGCTCTATTTCCAGCATGCTGCAATGGTCCATTCCTGTCTGCCTGCTGGGCTGCCTTTAGCACTGTCACTTTGTGGGTTCTGTAGCCCTATAGTTTGTTTAGATTCATTTTTTATCAGTATTTGAGGTGGTTATCAAGGGGCATATGGAGTTTTCCTGCTTCTACACTGCCATATTGGCTCTGCCCTGGTTTGTATAATCTTATTCCTCACAGAGGGGCTTTCCTTACCCCTTCATTTGGCCTTTAGATTGTACAAAGCATAGGCTCAATATGACCTTTCTATTACCCTGGGGTGTTTGTGAGAAGAGAATCCTGAGAATGTGAGGGCTGCTCCTCTCCTGTGACCCAGCCAGGTCCTTGAGAAAAGATGTGATAACTGACGAACTCCTGGAACTAGCCATTCCAAGGAAACATCTCTCTTTGTGTGGGGTGGAGTGGGGGAGTGGCAGGTGAGGGGCCTTGGAGGGATTGGCCTCCATCCCCGGCCTTACACAAGATACTATCCTTGCTAAAAATACCTGGCAGTATGTCTTCTTTGTTCTCAGCACTCCTTAAACTTCCCCAAATTGAAATCTCACAAATGGAGATGTCCTGCCTGGGACCCTCCCAAGCAGGATCCTGACAGCTGTACCTCGGATTCCCCAGCTTTGTGGTCAGGTGTTGGTGCTTCCCCACATTGGTGATTATTGTAAATGTGTATATACATATGTGTGTATACACATATACATATGTATGTATGTATGTATGTATGTATGTATGTATAAATGTATATATTAATCAGAGTTGCTCTTATATTACTATTCCTAAGCCTCTTCCTCTGTTATCTATGGTTTCCATCCCATTCACCTATATTCTAAATAAACTTTATTGGATCTTCTGAAGTACCTAGTACTCTGTTAGCGCAAATACTGAACCTCCTTAATTGGGCAACAAGGAGAGGAGAGCTGCCTGCCTTTGAATCCAGGTGACAGTTGGGTAGATTCAGTCAGGAGCTTGCACCATGGAAGAGGAACCATGGAAACTGAGAGCCAGCCTCAAGTCAAGATGAAAACACCTCCTCTTGAGGACTTAATGCTGACCGAGAAGATTATTATTTACTGTGACCTAGGGGTGGAGAACTTTGATCTTTGTTCTTGGTGTCCCTTTAGGAGGCCTCTTCCTTAAGGATGATTGAGTTAAGGACTTACTGAATGATATCTTTTGTTTAAAACTTTGTTTCACTTTTAAAACTTTTGTTTCACTTTGGTGAAAACTATATGGCCACTTTAGTGATAAGTTTCTAAGATATGACATTGTGAATGCTGTGCGAATGTTTGGCTTTAATTTACTGCTGTATAAATGGAGAATTCACTATACTATATAATCAGAACCTTAAAACTATTCACAGCAGCAGTCCACTGGAAAGCTGCTCATTTTTGGCTTTACACCTGCTCACCTCACTTTGCATCATTTCACAGAAGACTTCCCAGGTATTTCTAAAGCTCTACTGCTCATCATTTCATATAGCACACTATTATTCCGTCACAATCATATACCACATCTTGTTTAGCCATTCCCCAATTGATGGGTAATCCCTCAATTTCCCATGCATTGCTAACATAAAAAGAGGTTCTCTATATATTTTTCTGCAAAGAGTTCCTTTTACCTTTTTAAAAATCTCTTTGGGGATAGAATTATTAGTAATATTGATGGCTCAAATTTATGGTTTTATAAATTTACAATTTTGTAACTTTTTTGGCATAGTTCCAAAGTGTTCTTTAAAATAGTTGGACCAGTTCACAATTCCACCAACAGTGTCCCAATTTTCTCACTTACCTTCCAACTTTTGTCATTTTCCATTTCTGTCATGCTTTACTTATTCATTTTTACCTTATTTTTTATCATAAGAGATATAGGTATTGAATTTAGCTGTTAAGATATCATTGATAATTTTTTTCTTAATTTTCTTGTATTCATTTAAAATTTTTATTCTGTTGTAAATGTGACACCTACAGACTTGTCCAGTTAAGGGTATCTGTTTTATGGTGTACTTTTCCAGATGACAGAGACCCTGAATAAGTTTCTCTCTGAAAAAAGTCCAGCAAAGGAAAAAAGTTACATTTAGAGAAAGAGTGAAATAAAAAGAGAGAGAGAAAAGAGAGAGAGAGAGAGAACTAATAGTCTAGAATTTCTCTCACAACCTACATGAGTATTAGCAGGTTGGTTTTTCAGAGCTAGACTATCTAAATCTCCACTCCAGGATTCTAAGGGTACCATGAACAAACTATAGCAGTCTCTTTCTTTAATATTCTTGATTCCAGTCTTTATCCTGATGTGTCCTCTCCCCGTTAATCTCTAGTGATCAGTGCTCCAAAAATAAGGATATTTAATATTATTTACTTGCATGATTAGCAAACCACATTGAATTAAAGACTTATTTAGCATTTGCCATGTGCAAAGCAGAGAGAGTATGGCACTAAAGGAATCTAGGTGGTGTGGCAGAAAGGGCTCTGGACCTGGAGTCAAGAAGACATAAATTCAAATTATGCCTAGATACTTACTAGCTATGTGATCCTGGTTTAGTCACTTAATTTGTTTGCCTCAGTTTCTCATTTATGAAATTGGGATAATAATAGCACCTCCTTTACAAGGTTATGGTGAAGATATTTGTAATATATTAAAGAGTATGTAAAAAGTTTCTATTAGTATTATTATTATAATTTACAATGTGCAAAATATAGAACTTGGCACTAAATGGCATAGTAGATGGAGCAGTGGGCCTGGAGTCAGGAAGGCCTCAGCTCAAAGTCAGACTCAGATACTTACTAGATGTATGACCCTGGTCAAGTTACTTAATTTCTATTTGCTTCAGTTTCCTCGACTATAAAATAGGTATAATAATATTTATCTTTCAAAGTTGCTGTCAGGATAAAATGAGATATTTGTAAAAAGTGCCTGGCATATAGCAGGCATTATGCATATGCTAATTCTTTTCCTCTTCCCTTCCCTAAGGGAGGATACACATATAAATATATACAAATAAATTGGGCCAGGTCCCTAGCTTTCTGGAGAGATAATAAAAAGAGATAAAGCAAGTGGATAACTTTAGTGCAAAATCATAAGTGATGAGTGTTCAAAATAGTGACCATGTGGTGTGAGGTCAGGAGGTGAGAAGACATTTATCAATTGAGGTTGATTTGAGAGGATATCATGAAGGAAATTAACTGCTTTTGAGCTCAGTCTTAATGGACAAATGAAAAAGGCTCTAGGAAAGGAGGAGCAAAAACCATCAACTGTTTGTGTTGAATGTTTATTCTTATTCAAAGTTTTGCCTTCACTGAGATCTAGGGAACCAATAAGAACAAAGTCCAGCTTTGAGCAAATAAACATCCAAATAACTCCCTAGGAAAAGAGATTCTTTTCCTTTGGAAATATAGACATCAGGGGGCACACTGCCCATAAGTGATTTCATTATTTCTTAGAGACTTCACAGGATTTGCCAGAGTTTTTCTTTCCTACCATCAGGACACTGTCTTCTAGTTTTCTTCCTACTCAACTCAGTTTTATTTACCTTTGTATTGTTTTCACAGCATGAATTACATTGTTGATTTGAGGACAGTTTTAGGCTGCTTGCCCCAGTCACCAAAACAACTCATTGTGGCTCTGCTTTTATTTTATTGTAATTTATTCCATGTCACCTCAGTAGTCTGTTCTTTTCTTCTTACTGAGCCAAACAGATAATGATGTTCAACGTAGATACAGAGATTCTTCAGAGCAGTTGACCATTCTAAAATTCTGTCTTTTCTTCTTTGTAGAGGTCATGAAATTGTACTCAGGAGAATTGCAATGTTATATTTCTAAACAGAGCCTTCCCATGCTTGCTTAGTCTTTGCCACATAGTTTATTCCATATGTAGCATCTCAGAGTTTTTAGATAGCTCTGAGTTTAAGATTGCCATGCTAATGCTTTAGCATCTCAATTTGGGATGTGAAAGGAATTTTTGGTTGGAGATTTGGGACTAATGAAGTCTAATGAACTATTTCTCATTGGTGCTTCTATTTGCACAGTGGCCTTGGACCATTAACCTTAAAGAGCTGGTAACTTTTTTAATATGGAATATATGCTGGCTTAATACCACAATGATAAGGTCACACCTCTTTCTTCTGCCTGTTTCCTCCAGAATATAGTTTGAGGCTACTAATTGAGCCCTATACTTGGAACATTCCTTTGTATACCTCAACAGGGCTTCCTTAAACCATGTTGAAATCTCTCAGAACAAATTTTGCTGATCTTGTCTTTGGAAACCTTTTTTTTCCTATTCCAACCTATTCAAGCTACTTCTATGCTTAATCCTATATCTCCTGGCTTCATTTATTCTCCTTTTATTTTCTCTTTCTTAAACAACTACATGCACAGACCTACACACATACACATGCTGAGAAACATAAACATACACTCTCCCCATTTCTTCAGGAATACCGATGTACTCACAATTAAGGTTTCACTTGAAATCTCCATTTAAGACCTAATTATATTCTACTTAAAAATCCTCTTAAAATTAACCTCTGCTATATTTTGGTTTCATTAACAACAAACTTTTTCTATCTCAAGTAGCGATATGATTTTATTGATGTGGATACCCTGCTACTAATACAAATTCCAACCCTTCTATAACCAAATAAATAATCTCCAAGAAATACTATTGCTGAAATTTTCTCACTCTATATATAACTTTTTGAGGAACCTCTTTAAACTTTCTTCTACTAGGGAAATAAAAGACTGGATAAACATGATACTTACTAGAAAGGACTAAACAGCTGGAGGTAATGCTATCACAAAAAGACTGGGATCTATAGGGATGAAACAGGCAGCTCCTTCTGCTTGACATTGCCTTTCCATGTTGCAATGACGATGCATTGTAGATACATTACTTACCCCCTCTAGAACACCATTTAATGATTACCTGGGCATTTGAAACCTATATAATGAATTCTTCTTCACTCCAACCCCAAGAGTTGACCAATAAGCTATATTGTTCTTCATGTTAGGAACAGAATTAGGAACCATCTACTGAATCTTTGTGTTACCAAGAGTTGGGCATGGTGTCAAGACTGGGGCAAGGAACTGCAAGCAATATCCCATGATACCCCAAAATGGATAGACCCTCACAAAGGCCTAAAAGGGAAGATATGAGATGAATGGTATTCAATGCATGGCATGATGTCATATGACACCTGAGTAATAACACAGCTTGTTGTAACTTAACCAAAGAGATAGTCAGATAACTTATTCCTTGAATTAGGATCTCTGGATTGTCCCTCCAGCTTATAGGTGGGTAAGATTGTAATGTATATCCTCAACTCAGAGTGTGAAGAACTTAAAAGCCTGAACACAAATGAACTTTTCTCTAAGGAAGTGACCTACTGGATGCATCTCTTAGAGCATGGACAAGGTCCTAAATGGAATAACTTTCATCAGGAGGCATTGGAGTCTCCTTCACTATAGGTTTTTTCTGGCAAAAGTTGTATGACCGGGGCGGCTAGGTGGCGCAGTGAATAGAGCGCCGGCCCTGGAATCAGAAGGACCTGAGTTCGGAGCCCGGCCTCTGACACTTAATCCATACAAGCAAAAAAAACCTAGCCGTGTAACCTTGGGCAAGTTACTTAACCCCAATTGCCCTCAAGGGGCGGCTAGGTGGCGCAGTGAGTAAGAGCGTCGGCCTCGGAGTTTGGATGACCGGAGATCAGATCCGGCCTCAGAAAATGAGCACCCACGCATAAATCAAATGACTAGCCGTGTAACCTTGAGCAAGTTACTTAACCCCAATTGCTTAAAAAAAAAAAATTAAAAAAAAAAGTTGTATGACCATTTGTCACATCTAATGTAGTGAGGGTTCCTTTTCAGATATGTTTTTGGACTACATGGCCATGAAAATCCCATTTAATTCAAAACTTCTGTGATTCTTCTCATATGACATCCCTACTTTTGGACAACTTGGAAAGTTTTCTTCAATCAGGGGGAGAAAATGAAGATTGTGACAGAGCTCAGACAATGAGAATTAGATTGGAATTAGATAATTAGATTGGATTTTTGCTTCTGGAATTAACAGAGAAAAAAATGACTGTTTCAGTACCTCCAGAATATTTTCTGGTGTTTTTTTTTTAATTTTGTAATTTTTTAATCTCAACCTCTCTCTCTCTCTCTCTCTCACAAAGTGAATAGTTTGTTTTAAAAAAAATGTAACATAACTCAAAGGAACCTCAGTGTTAACACCTTCATTGACAAATAGGTAAAGGCTGAAAACAGATAATTTGTACATATCTGAATCTTTCTTCCAGAAGGTAGAAGGATATGTTGGCAGAGACAGTGTGAGTAACTGATAATTACACAGAAATAACTACTGCAGTATCAACCAGCTTAGGTGTCCATTTTTATTAGATTTTTTTCTAATTTACCCATTTAAAAGTATTTCAGATTAGGCAGTTGAGGTATCTGTGCAGAGGAATAAACAAAACAAATATTTTTAAGCACCTAGTATATGCCAGGTGCTATGCTAAATGTTTTACAAATATTATCTAATTTGATCCTCGCAACATTAGGATATAAGTGCTGTTATTATCCCCATTTTACATTTGAGTAAATTGATACCAAGATTAGTTGGTTTTCCCAGGGGCACACAATCAGTGAGTACATGAGGATAGTTTTGGCCTTAGTTCTTCCTGACTTCAGGTCTAGTTCTCTACTCACTGTGCTAGCTGGTTAACTCTGGATGGCAGAGGGTGCCTTTGTACGGGACACTAGTTGTTTTTATTTACTTCTCTATGCAAAGTGGGGTCATTCCCAGTGTTCAAGAACCATGACCCCATAACTTATAGGATCATAGATTTGTAGGTGCAAAGGAACTTAGAGATCACCTCGTCTAACTCTCTTTTTTTAATAGATGAGGAAACTGAGGTCCAATAAAGGTGGAATAACTTACCCAAAGTCACACTGCTTCCTCTAAGCAGTTTAAATCCTCTAGGATTTAAGCCAGGCCCTCCAATCCTAATCCCAACATTCTTTCCACTATGCTACACTATCTCTTGCTGACAGAGGTCTTTTTTTTCTTTACATGTAATGAGTGCTGCAGCATGTTCCAAATCAAGACAAATGTGGATCCAGGTCGCTATGGCAAAGGTTGTCACAGATCTTTTATTTATCTTTTGTTTTGATTTTAATAAAGCATAATTTTGGGATGAGACTGAACCCTTTCTCTTTTGAAAAGTCTAAATGGATGATAACATTTGTCACAATGTGTCTTCTTAAAAGTGGAAAATTATCTAGTAAAGGAGACAAAGAAAGAACACTCAGGCAGGAAAGGAAGGAATAAAGAAGGGTCATGAAAACACAAGAAGGAGTGAACTTCCTGGAAGACGAGATGATCAGTAGTGCCAAATACTGTGGTCAGGAATCCATTATCTGCAAGTCAACTTTCTAGTGATGAAGCTCCAGTACTTAGCCAGTTTGATTTTTAGGTCAAAAGCACTCCTTATAGTCAGATCTTTTCTTGAAACCTTTCCAACAGTAATGGTAGAAGCACTGATACTTTGCCACTGATTTAAGGTTTATAGTACATTTTACTGACAATAACCTTAACAGGTAGGGACCATAGAAGTTGTTATTATCCCTGTTTCACTGAAGGCAAACTGAGTATTAGCAACTTTCCCAGGGTTACTAAATTAAAATATGTTTAACTGGAATTCCAACCCAGGTCTCTCCTCACTATAAAACTAATATTCTTTCCACTGTACCACACTAGTTAGTCAAAATTACCAGTTTGTGTTGTGCTGGCATAGATTTTAGGTGGAACATAAGTTGATGTAATCAGTCAAATAACCCCCATCCTAAAAAATATAAATGCTAACTCAGTTTTGTACATAAAAATTAGTGTAAAAAGTTCTTGGATCTGGAGTTATATTGAGTAGGAGCTGAGTTTGCATAAGATAATGAACTTGGTCATATCTGAGGAGTTGTTTATAAATTATCAATATAGTTTAGAACCAGTCTTTGGAGAAAGAGTGACTGTTAAAGCAAAACTCATGAGGGAGAATTGCCTAAGACTGAACTATATAGGATATAAACATAAAAGACAAAGTCTGTTCCCTCAGTGAGTTTAGAGTTTAGTTGAGAAGACAGGGCTCATACACAAGAAATGAGAAGGGTGTATGACCAAGTGTGAAACTATGCAATCAGACCAACAGGTGGGGCTGTAGGGGTTCAGAAGGCTATTTGGAACATTTCAAGGATCTGAAGGATATTTGATTTCCCATTTTCCCATCAGTTTCTTTGCAGCATCTCCAGGTCAGCAGAGAGTAATGGCTACATTGGATGTCAAGATTATTGAACATAACTCCATAAGAAGAGTAGCAAAGAAATCACCTTGTGTTTAAGGGAACTTCTTGAGCACCCCACAGATAGGATCACACAACTTTTAGCAACCAGGAGTTGAAAGCCACACCTGTTCCTCAGTTTCACTTTAAGCTCAGACCCAATTTTCATAAACTATGCATTCGTGGAGAGAATGCCACTGATGTTTTGTATCAATCCTCCTTACACTACCGTGTTAGTCCATCTTCCTAAGTTCTACTTAAAGCTGATTGACTAAGGCCATTCTTAAATGTTTATCTTGGGTATGAGTGGAAATGCAAGCCTATGGCATAAGAGAATCCATCCTAACTCCTCAAATTTAGATATAGTACCCTCAAAGGAAGATGTATTCTTTCTCTGGGACCAAAGAGTAATCTATGAAAGTGGGGATTGTGAAATCAAATGTTCTCCAGAGACTTTTAAGCTTGTAAGTCTTTTGGACTGAGGAAGGGACTGTGGGTAGTAGAACTAGACCAAGGGTAAAGCCCATGCCTCTTCTTCCTTCCTCCTTTTCCCTCCCAGCAGGCTCCTCTTTAGAGATGTTTTTTGTTACTGGAATTGCCACTTTACTCTAATTTCTTCAATGAATCCACTTACATATTAATCTGATAATTTGTAGAGGCCTCCTGGGGCATGACTAAGTGTTTTGACCTAGCTAAACAAAATTATTATGCAATATAAAGCCAGTACCAAGGACTACTTTCACTTATTCTAAAGCCTGTGAATCAGATAGATTCTTTAGGCATCTTATAACTTACTTTAATTGGGATAGGATGACTCCAGTTATAAAGTCAATCAACTCTACCCTTACATAAGAGCTCAGGATCATTTCCATGCTGCCACGAGGCATCAAAGGACGGCTTTTATGGAGGAAATAAAAGAAGTAGAAGAGAGGTCTAAGTCATCTTCAAAACTTTACATGACTAGAAGAGGAGGTAAACTTATAAGTTTTATGAATGGATAGCAAATGGACTATCTCAACGCTACACTAGTATCTACACTATATCAGAAGACAAGGTGAGATCTTCCATTTTGTTGGATGGCAGTTGGAGCAGAGACTGGTATTAGGGGGCCAATGTGCATTAGTATTTAACTTTCAATTTAACTCACATCATTAGCTGTCAAACTTGCAATTTCATGACAAATTAACTTAAGCCATTGGCCTTCAACAATATAAAACTGGGAAATGCTCTTTGTTCAGTAATTTCTCTGATTGAAAAAAAAATACTATTTTGCAGAGAGATTATGGAGGAAGGTGTTGAATCTCATTGAATGGAGTTCAGATTTTGCCATGAGAAATACGATGCAGTGGCCAGGATTGTTTTGTTTAGTTAGAATTGTTGGTATTGCTCTAGAAAAGTTGCTCATACCAATGAACTTAGAAAGTTCTTGGTGATTCAACATTGGAAAGAGTCTGTGTTGGTGGAAATATTCAGAATAGAGTTGAAGAAAATAAAAAGATCCATTAAAGAGGAATTTGGTTCCTGAAAGGTTGGATGGATTTAACAAGAGCTTAGATTCAGCTGAATGATTGATGGGACAAACACTCAGTTACAGAACATGGAAAAGAACCATTTGTGAAGGAATGATGAATGAGAGTAAGAACTCATGTAATCATAGATAATTAAGGATTCACATCCCTGGTTGCAAGGCCAACAGGGTTGAGATAAAGAATATCAGAATTACAAAGGACTTGCAGGTCCTCAAACCTATGTGACCCTTTTCTTCTTCTGCATTGATGGTAATAGAGGTAGTCCAAAAAGGGACAAAAATTTGCTAAAATTCTCTCTAGTCAGTAACTTAAATGTTGGTTCACTAAATGTGAGATCTTTGAACAGTTTTCAAAAAATTTCTTCTGAGAAGTATTTTAAGAAAAGGGTGGTGGTGGCTGTGTGAGCAGAGAGAAGGGGAAATGTGAGCACACACACGCACACTCACACAGGAGAGAGAGGTTGTGAAGGCAGAAACAACTGACAACACATTGGGAGATGTTCAAGTGAGAAGTTGAGGATGACATTGGAGTGGGGAGCTTGAGTGACTGGGAAGATAATGGTGCTTATGACAGTAATAGAAATGCTAGGAAATAGGAAGGTTTTGAGGAAAGACAGAATTATCTTTTAGACATTGAATTTGAGGTCACTATAGGACATTCAACTTTCAGATTACAAAAGTAATGTTGGTGATATCAGAATGGAGGTTAGAAAAGAAACTAGAATTGTATATACACATCAGGGAATGATATACATAGAGATGATCATTTGACTCATGGGAAATGAGGAAATCACCAAGTGAGCTAGTACTGAGGGAAAGCCGAAAAGATCCTTGGAGGTCACCCACAGGTAGTAGGAAGAAGTTGAATGAAGATCTTGCAAAAGAGACTGGGGAATAGTCAGGCAGATAGAGTAGTGTCAATAAAACATAGAAAGGACAGAATACTCTGGAGGAGAGGGTGAATCACTGCATAAAAAGAAGCAGATAGGGGCAGATAGGTGGTGCAGTGAATAGAGCACTGACCCTGGAGTCAGGAGGACCTGAGTTCAAATCCAGCCTCAGACACTTACTACTTACTAGCTGTGTGACCTTGGGCAAGTCACTTAACCCCAATTGCCTTGCCTTCCCTGTTCAAAAAAAAAAAAGCAGAGAGGTGAAAAAGGATCAGACTTGAGAATAGATTTGGAATTATGGGGATCATTGGTAATTCTAGAGGGAGGAGCTTAAGCTGAGTGATAAATTTAGAAGCCAGGTTGCAGAGGATTTATAAGCTTGGAGAGGAGAGGAAGAGGTCAGGTCCCATGTGTAGGCAGCTTTCTCAGGGAATTTAGCAGAGAAAAAGGCAAGAAACATATGATGATGTGATCAAAGAGAAGGCAGCTGTTTGTTTGTTTTATTTTTAAATTAAGATGATGGAGATGTAAACATATTGTAGGCAGTAGGGAAGCAAATGGGAGAGATTGAAGATCAGAGAAGTAATGGAGATGATAGTGTAGAAAGTCTCCTAGAGAAGATGTGAGTAGATGGAATCAATAGTGCCTGTAGAAGAAGTTGACAAGGCAATGGACTACCTCTTCGTGTGAGACATAGTGAAGAAAAACACAGTAGGGGAAGATGTCTAAGGTGAGGTGGAGGGAATGACATGTAGTTCTTGATGAATTGAAAGGAAAATGCCCATTGAATGGGAAACAGTATGTTTCTAAATAGTATGAATGCATATGAATGTAAAGTAATATACTATAATGTATATGTACTATAAGAGATAAGAATTGTGATGAATATAAAGAAACATGTAAAGATTTACATGGATTAATGTAGAATGAAGTAAGCAAAGATAAGAAAATAATATATACAGTGACTACAACAATGTAAACAGAAAGAATAACCACACAAAAAATCAAGTGAATGTTGCAGAATTATAAAGAATGAATGTGGCTTGAAATAAATACTGTGAGAATACACTTCTGCCCTATGCTTTTGGGTCAGAGATCCACTTGTATACTACATTACACATATTTTTGGACTTTTTCAAGTTATTGATTACTTGTACTGATTTTTTTTCTTTCTCTTTTTTTCTTTAAGAGTATAGTCTTTGGCGGTGGCTAGGTGGCACAGTGAGTAAGAGCGCTGGCCTTGGAGTTGGGATGACCCGAGATCAAATCCGGCCTCAGAAAATGAGCACCCATCCTGAAATAATGACTAGCCGTGTAACCTTGAGCAAATTACTTAACCCCAATTGCTTTAAAAAAAAAAAAAGAGTATAGTCTTTGTTATATGTAATGACTCTGGAAAGGGGAAGGGGATGAATGCCTGGAGAAATCTAGACAATGTAAAAATAAAAGATATCGATACAAATTTACTTTAAAAACAAATATTGTCCCAACGAAGAAATATGAGAAGATACTCCCCACCCTATTACTTTGTAGAGGTGAAGGGTGGGTCCTAGATGTGATATTGAATATACTGTCTAATTTTTTTTTCTAAGCATTGAGCAATTTTGCTGATTTCCCCCTAGTATCATGGGTATACTGATAGCTAGCTGACAGAGTTTAGAGCAGCAGTAATGGTGGTCTTATTGTTTAAGGAATCCATAGATTTAACAACAGTCAATAAATATTTATTAGGCACTTGCTTTGTATGAGGTTCTAAGCTAAGTGCTGGAGATAAAAAGAATGACCAAAGATAGTCCTTACCTTCAAAGGAGCTCACAGTCTAAAAAGAAGTTAAAAAACAAGGGAATGGTATCTGATAAGGGAGTGGATATGTATGTGTGTAAGTGATGAAGTTCTATAGTCAGGATGGAAAATGAAAAGGTTATTGTCTTGCAAAGTCCTCCCTAAATGTTAAAGGCTTTGAGAAGAGCTCTCAAATGTCCACCCTCCACTTTCTCTACTCCAATGAAAGAAGGGGCCCCAGGAACAAAGAATATTGAAGAGGTATGAGCTTCAGAGTTGATGCCATCTTTCAGGATGATGAGTTTCTAGAGAACATGAAGTCTAGGAGAGCATACAGGAATGAAATGATTATTAGAAGATGGAAAGCTAACAACACATTAGCAAAATATTTAACTCTTTTCTCTCTGGTTTCAATTACTATAATATCAACTATATAGAAAGACCGTAAGTCTTTGAAGCACTCCTCCAAAAGCCTGGGTACTGAGGATTCCAACAGGTTCAAAATGGTATCAGGTGTTGAGATTGCTGAAACACCTGACCAATCTCATAGAGTTAATGCATCCCTTGTGGGTGAAGTGAGCAAGTTTGGCCCGGTTCATGCACAAACACTTCCAATGATACAATATCAGGAATAAGAATATGTAATGATTAGGCAGAAGAGATCCTATTTGCATTTGTGTCACAAATGATTCTGATTGGAAATGAGAAACAGAAAGAATCATTCATGGTTCAGATAACTACGTAGCAGAGCTAAGAGTCTGTGCCAGAGTGCAGGCATGCTGATATACTCCCAACTATGGCTAGGCAAATGAAAAACTTCTTGAGATTTTCTCTAACTTAATCCCATCCATATCTTGGTCATATACTTGTATAATACCTTCCCCACTGAACTGCGATTTCCTTAAGATCAGGATCCATCTTTTGCTTTCTTTGTATCTATATCACTTAGCACAGTGCCTGGCATATAGAAAGTACTTACCAATGCTTGAGTGCCTATTAACTTTCCTATATGCAGAACAAGGTGCTTCTCTGTGCAGCAAGAATGAGCATTCCAAAAGAAATTGAAGCTCACTGTAAGCTGACTATTTGTGAATGGCAGCATAAACCAGAGCCCAGATCAAGAATCATTAATTTGTTTTTATGAATTTAAAAAAAGTTATGTTAATATGTTTTTTTACATTAAAACATTTAATGATTATCTTCCCCCAACACACACACACACACACACACACACACACACACACACACACACACACTTCTTGAGAGGTCTTTTGAAATATAATAAAATAATTAAGAAAAACTAATAATACAATGGCGTTATCTGAAAATCCACGTAATATTTCAAATCTGTAGCATCCCTCCCATATCTCTATTTTAATTGTTCCTTTAAATTGACAGCAATCTGTTTTTCTTCCTTTTATTCCCACTCCAGTGAGGAAAAAAAAAGAAAGAATAAATAAATTCCATTTTAACAAATATGCATAGTCAAACAGAACAAATTATGTCATTGGATGAATACAAACATTGTATCTCCTTCTGAACCTAAAACACAAGTCTAATTATGTCACCTGTCTGCTCAACAAACTCTAATGGCTCCTTGTCACCTCTAAGATCAAGTACAAAATGCTCTGTTTGATATTTCAAGCCCTTCATATCCTAATTCCCACCTACCTGTCCAGTCTCCTTACTTTAGAACATATGTACATGCACATACATATTTTTTACATGTTTCCCCCTTTAGATTGTAGGCTTCTTGAGAGCAGGGATCATTTTTTGTTTTTTTTATCCCTAGAATTTAGCATAGAGTGTGGCATTAAGTAGTTGCTTAATAAATATTAATTGATTCATTAAATCCATCACTTTTCTATTATGGATAGAATATTTAATCACATGAACTATGGAAATAGTAAATGTCATAATCTTAATCACAGTTGTTAACTAAAACCTTTGAAGTTGTTCATTTGTAATATTGTTATCAAAAAGATTTAAAAAAGAAGAAAAGGTCTTACACTTACAGAAAATATATATAACAGTTCTTTTGTGGCAGACAAAAAAGTATGAGTGTGAGAAACTAGAGTGATGCCCATCAATGGAGGAATGACAAATCAGTTGTAATATAGGAATGGGATTGCATAGTATTATTGTAATTAAGAAATGAGGAAACAGATTATTTCAGATACATGGACAAACTTATGTGAAATGGTGCAAAGTGGAGCAAGAAGAACCAGAAAAATTATTTGATCTGTAACATTAAAAATTATAAAAATAAATTATTTGAGGATTTTTATAAACTAATGAAGCAGAACCATAACAATAAATTCATATTAATTAAGAGTCTGAATCATAGATAGGTTGGGCTTTTTCCCTTTTTTTTGTACTTTTTATGAGAGTGATCCTCTTGAGATTGGAGACTCTGATGTTTATGTCCCTAATTTAAGTGATTATGCCTCAAAGGTAATTCCTAGCCTAGAAAAAGAGATCCTTTTATACATTCCCTCAGAATCACAGGACATACTCCTGCTTCTGATGGTGATAGGTAGCAAAAAAAAATCCATCTTGGAAAGGAAATGCTTTTTATGGATTCCCTCACCTCCATAGAATCAAATTGTGCTCTGGAAATCCAAATGTATCCAGTAATAATCAGAGATGTCTGTCTAAGGCCTATGAGCCCTGCAAATTAGTGATGATTTTGTGGTCTCTCTTCAAGATCTCCAATAGATACCAAGATTGCCATAATAACCTTCTTTGTCCAAGGCACCTGATGATAAGGACTAGACTCTAAAATATTTCTTGAAAGGATGATTAGATAGGACAGACCCATAAGGTCTTTTAGGACCTGACAAGAAATTTTTGTCAGTCAATCTAGAGAAACTTAGAACCTTTACTCAGGCCTTCCCTGTCACTATAGATATTCAGTGAGTCATGGACAAAACCAAAAGCATACTGAAAGTAAAACTTTTGCATATATCCAGTTGGGTAATACAGCATTAAATGCATTCCTATCCTCACAAAGGAAAAAAAAATGTGAAACCTTGATGATAAACAATTCCTATATAATATTTCAAAATGATTCAGAGATGCCAAGATTCTTGGGAATCACCTTTTGAGATCAACAGCGACTATGACTCAGAATAATAGTGAGGAAAGGGGTGAAACAGATAGAAAGTTAAAATTGATCATCTGTAGCATGGTAATTGATCCTGAAGGGTGATATCTGCTAGATAGCAATTACAGAAGTTATGGAACTAACTTGTGCTTTGCCACTGAACTCTTGCTCATCCTCAAAAGCAATCATTCAAATCCTTGGTAACTGGTAGAGGCCCTACTACCCTACCAGACAATAGGATTTACAGCTCAAAAAGAGATCTGGTTTACGAATATGGATTTTTGGAGGAACACTTTGGGTAACAATCAATGTGCTACCCCATGATGAGGGAGAGTGGCCATCATTCATCACCAGGCTACAACCTTACTTACAGTTGATCTTTAAACTATTATCTGATGACCAGTATTATGAAGTCCTAGATATAAAAGAATTTCTTTCTGCACACTATACCTGTGACAGGTGCAACACAGTCTTCATGCATAATCAGAATGAAGGCTGTTTCTATTTTTGCGTTATCATCAACACACCAAATGGGGAACAGTTGAGCTGTTTACTGCAGGGCCTTTTGTCATTTGGATGCCTGTCTGAATCAGCACAGAGTTTTGGCAGAGTCCAGAGAATTAGCTTGCCAGGATCAAAAATTTTGTGAAGGCTATAACAAGACCATGCGCCCACTAAAGATCACTATCGTGAGGGTGTGTGATGCATTATCTGTTATATATATATATATATATATATATATATATATATATATATATATATATATATATATATATCCAATATGATTCTGAATGCATGAAAGAGATGGGAAGCACATCACAATGTTATTTACGGTGCACACATGTATAAGCCTTCCTGGGAGTGGGAATTTAAGGGCGCATACTATATGGAACCATCATCAACTACAGGAGCAACAATTCATCAATACCAAATTTAAAACCTTTATATGAATTGCCTATAATTCAAAATCTCCTGACATGAACTTTATAGTTCAATGGCTCCTTTCTAAGAAAATGGAACCACAGGCTATATCACAGGTGGGGGCAGGTGATAGAAACTCATGTGTGTATGGATTAAGGCCTTAAATGCTCACTCCATTGACCCTTTATATTAATTTCTTTTAAACAAAATGGATAAAAGAAATAGGAAAAGGTCCTATCTGTACAAAAATATTTACAGCAGGTCTTTTTGTAGGAGCAAGAAACTGGAAACTAAAAGAATGCCAATTCATGATCAAGAAATGGATGAATAAGCTGGAATATATGAATGTAATAGAAAACTATAAGAAATGGAAAAAAGATAATTTCACAGAGACATGGGAAAACATCCAAATTGAGGCAGAATGAAGTGAGCAGAACCACAAGTTACTATCAAATTAATATTGTGAAATGAATGATGTTGAAGACTTTTATAAAGTGATTAATGAAATGAACAGAATCAAGAAAACAATTTATACAAGAGCATCAACACTGTAAAGATAAATAACTTTAAAAGCTACAAGAAATCAGATCCACATGATTACCATCCGTACATCTGCAAACCAGATCAAATTACCCTTGAATGGTCATTTAGTCCCTCTATAATCTGTAGGCCTGGAGTTCAGGAGGCAGCCACACAGCAGTAGCTTCAGTGGTCACCACCTCTGCTATCTCAGGGTCAAGGACCAGACTACACTCTTCTCTCATCCAGTTCCTACAGAGTTCCCCACTGATCTTTTTCTTTCTCTTTGGCCTTTATGGGTTGAAAAGGCTAGAAACTGCCACAGCTGCCAGTGAATCAGTCCCCTGAAGTCTGCTCCAGTCAGTCTATGACACAGGTCTGGGCCAGTGCAGCCCACACAAGACTGTGCTCAGCTCCCAGAACTGTGCAATAGACCCTTTTTGTTAGCCTGCCAGGCTGTCTTCAGTGGAAGATTTGTTTCTCTCTTTCACTTTGTGGGTTCCGTAACTCTACAATTTATTTAGAGTCATTGGGAAGGAAAGGAAAGAAAGAAAGAAGAAGGAAGGAAAAGGAAGAAAAGAAAGATGGTTAGATAGATAAACTTTGACATGGTCATGCATCTCCTAATGTCACCACCCTCAGAGTAGATAAAATCATACATAGGGGCCATAGCTGTTCTCTCAGGGAAACACAACATACAGGGATATTTTATGATCAGTACATCCCACTTGTAACAATACCATGAGATTATAGATTGTGCCTTTGTACTTTCTCATCCCTTTGCACAAGCTCAGCCTGCTCATCATGCAGTAGATAATGAGGTCCTTAATATCTGAGGTACTCCATGGTATATATTAATCCTTGGTATACTTCTGAGAGATCATTGTCATACCATCATCTATGAGGTCAAAGTAGAAAACATAACAGGGAATTAATTAAAAGACATACTTGAAAAGCTCTGAAGTTTCCATCATAGTAGCAGTATTGGGAAAGTTGCTCCATTGCTCACATTTTCCCTCTAGGGAATTCAGAAACAACTTGGTAATCTGTCTTCTGGAGTGGTTCACACTGATATGGGAAGGGTTGATATTTATGCCTTCTCTGCAGCTGTAATCCTCTATTATTGAGCCTCCTGGCTCAGCGTCTTACAGCAACCAGAGTAACCAGAAGCCTGCTGTTACTGGCATTGATGGAGAAAAAATATCAATCACTAAGGAGATGAGTGGAACTTTTCAGAAACTGCCAAACTTCATAAATCTTAGCTAACTGGTATCCCTTTCATTCAGAGACATTCAATTATATAGTGTAACAGATCCCCTTCAAAGCAGTTGTTTATCATCATGTCTGTAGGATTCTTTCTCTGTCTTTCTCCACAGGTCCTAAATAGCATAAACATCAACCTACTGTCTACTCTGGATGGTAGAATGGGGAAGAAGTCCCAGTACACAGGGGAACAACTTTACCTTTGTTATAGTCTATCTCTAAGTTTTAAGCACAAGATAGCAGGTAACAGGCTGGTAAAGTTATAATTTTGCTTCTCCTGAACCTGTGCAACATTCTGAAAATGTATTGCATTTGTGAGACCCTCCCTTCACCCTCCACAATAGACAACTTCAGGTCATGCCTTATAGAAAAAGAATTGCATGATGCATAAGCAAGTAAAATAAATTCCTTCATCAGTCACATATATATATATATAATGCACATATATACACATATGTATACATACATACATACATACATGGAGATCTTCTTTCTCTGTTTTCAGGGGTAGAAGGCTATGGGTATAGAATATAAAATACGCTGGTAGTCATCATTGATGAAATAATTGGTTTTTCTGAATTGCTTTTTCTCTTTTCAAAAAAATTCCCATTAAAGATTGGTTGGGTAAGGAAAGGAGGAAGGACATATTTGGAAAAGAAAATATCATAAGAGCAAAAGATATGAATAAAGTTGTACAGTTGTAACGTGGACTTACTCTCCCAACCTATACACATTAGCAATCAGGTTTCCAGGACTAGGTTTTCCCTATCTCCATCTAGTGGTATCCTCTAAGGATAGTAAGGGTATCTTTCTCCAATGTTATTGGCCAGAACCCTCATTCTGCTGTTTGCCTCTCAATTTTAAGATTCAGTGACTAGTACCCCATTTCTATGTAACAAATTAACATCAATTAGTTTTTATGAAAGGATAATTACTGTGAAGAGAGAACAAAAACCAGTGTTACAAACATCTCCTCCAACGTATGGGGACAGATTCTCTCCTATACCACCTCAATCCCTGGGGGAAGTGGGCTCAAACTTAAAAGATTACTATATAGCATTGTCACACCATTATTTTTTTTTCAAAATTTGACAATGAATTACTTTTTCACCCTTTTGGCTGTCTTTGATCTATGCTGGATTAAACAAGTCATAGGGAATTCATTCCTCATCTTCTGATCTGGCTACCAAACCAGACATAGCCTATGGCTCACAGACTCATGGTTCCTCACTCTATCGACCTGTTGAAGCTCCCAAGGTAATAGCCATTGCCAATATTCCTTCATCTAAATGCAAGAAAGTATAGGAAAAAAAACAGAAACAGAAGCAACAACAGGTCCATGTATTCATAAACCACATTATGGTCACCCAGGAGGGAGATGAAAGTTCAAGTTATATTCTCTCCCCAACTCAGAGAGTTACAGCATTTATTACATCCAGCAGAAATTTTTAACACCTATCTTCTCTATATCACAAAATTATTTTCACTAATAATGAAAAATGAAACAAAAAATAGTGATGATGATAGCCAGAAAAAGTTGTGCCATGAAAATTTTCTTGTATTGAAATTTGTATATATAATAATGCTAGGAAAAAAACCAACAAATATTACAGTATACAAAAAGGAGGAATAAGTAACAGATTAATAATTTTAATTGCATTAATGTAATGGCTCAGGGTTGTTTCCTCCAAAGAAGAAGTACCTCTGAAATTCTGGGCAGATCCCTATCATCAGACCCTGGAAATTCTTATGTTTGCTTGTTAGGGTATGGATTCCTCTGGGGAGGTGCCAGGGATTTCTGGCTCCTCCCCCTCCCCCACTTCAAGAACTCTACTGTAGGTCCCAGGGCAGAAGAACATGAAGTTTTTATTCTTCATACCAATACCGAAGTGCTACACCTGAACCAATCTCAGCAATTCACTCCTCTTGCTTTCATCAAAGACCTGCTAAAAAGGCAATTCCTTTTCCTTACACTTTCCATTTTCCTCAGAGCTGCCCTCTCCAAAGTACCATCTTATTGCTTGCTCTGGGGGTAAACTGACCCCATTACCAGACCCAGGGCATTCCCCCAAGCTAGGGAGGAAAGGTCAGAGCAAAGAGACTTGTTTTGATTGGTTAGTTCCTTTTGAATGCATTTGGTTCCTCCACCAATCAACAGTTCATCACTTCACCATCTGGAAAGCAGACAGAAATGAGTTACAGAAATTCTACACATGCTTCATATCAGGCAGCAGTGTCCTTCCATTACATGTCACCTTGTCTTTTTTTAAGGCTCCCCAGTCTCTTCAGCTTGCACAGGCAGCATGTAGAGCAGGCTGAGCATATTCTGAGGCTAGAGCTCCCATTAGTCAGGTCCTTACTTTATAAGACTTAAAAGAAAGAAAGAAAAATAACCCATTCCATTGACATCTTCAGGAATGACTGAATCTGACTATGATGTAATGATTTATATAATTATATAAAAGTTATGATATAGTAAAGACAACATTGGCATTGGAATCAGAGAACACAGGTCCAAATTCCATCTCTGGAGCTTATTGTTTGTGCAGCCTTAGGCAACTCACTTAACTTGCTGTGTCTTCAGTTTCCTCATATCTAAAATGAAGAGGTAGGGCTGGGTTTCCTTTATGGTTCCTTCCAACTTTAATCTATTATCTTTTTATTTTCTACAAAATGAATGTATGAAATTGAACAATGAGTTGATAGTTCAGAGAGGCTATTAGTAATCCAACATCACAAATAATTAGAGCTATAATTAATGCTATCATGCAGATATAATTGAATCCTACCATTTCAACAAGCGTTTATAAAAGTCCTCACTCCTGAATTACCATCCATTTTTTCTTTCTACTACACAAGGCTACATGACCAGGAAGCAAATGAAATTAAATATCTATTAAGCAGCTACCATGTTCTGGGTGCTGTACTTGGAACTAGAGAATGATACATAATTAAATAGTCAGGTCCCTGACTTCAAGGGCTTATAGTCTAAGAGAGATAAGGCAAGTATTACATAATTTTAATGAAAAATAAGATGTGCTAAATGCAACAAGAGAGTTGAGAAGTGCTAAGTAAAGTCTGGAGTTAGAAGAACCTTATCAACTAAGGCTGATTAGAGGGGGCATGATGTAGGAAGTAGCATTTGAGGTCAGTCTTAATGGATAGTCAAGAAGGATTTCCAGGCAGGGAACAGTGAGTGAGCAAGACAGAGCCAGAAACCACCAAAAAGTCTTTGGGTTGGATATTTACCCTCATTTATACTCCTGACTTCATTGGGATCTGGGGATATAATAAAAGGAAAGCCTACTTTTGTGCAAATAAACACCCTAATCGACTCCATGTGAGAAGAGAAATGTTTTTCTTTGGAATTATAGCCATCAGGGGGAAAAAATCCCCAATGGAGGTAATTTTCCTAATCCTACTATTTCCTAGTAAGGTGCTATAATCTTCCACCGTCAGTGGTATACAAAGACATTGGAGATGCAAGGAAGGAGGAGAGAAGAAAGTGCTTGTGGTACCTAGCAGAGACAAATGAGAGTAGAACTACTGGTGAGTTTTGTGTTTAGGGGGATAGTTAGAGCCATTGGAGAATGCTATTGTGTCAGGAAATTAAGTTTCCCTAGAGTGAGGATATTCTCTATGGGACTGAGGTACAGAAAAGCTTTAAGAAGACACAGATCAGATTGTGTAGGTGGATAGTTAGGCAATATCCTAGGGCTCTGTACTTCGTTGATTCTGTGACTGTAAAACACAGCCAGCCAAAGAATCATTGGAGCCTAGAGAAGCTATATAATCAGGTGGGGGAAAGCCCTGTGAGTCATCTTGAACCTCCCATGACTAACATCTGTTCCTATTGAAAAAGCTTGTGGTAAATGATCTCTCTGCTCTGAAGCTCACATAATCATTGGATTGTTGAGATAGAACTCGCCTGTTTAACTTCCCTTGAAATTCTGCTTTTATTAATGTTTAGAATGATACTGCTTAAATTTAGAAAGTTTTCCTATGTGTCTTGATTTCTATACCAGTGCAGGTCACAACCTCTCTACCGTGCCTTTATAAATGGTTTGATGATTGTCGTTGGCCAAAAAAACTCATCACCTGGAAACCAGCCTTCCACAGTGAGCATCTAGCCCCTTAAGGTTTCTTACTAGCAGACACAAGACAGACAGTGCCTTAACAGATCTGGATTTGATACCTCTCTTTTGTTTGTAAGACTTGCCAGACCTTACAGTTTTCTTAAGATGTCAAGTTACATGGGCCCTTAGGTATCAGCTCCCCCGAAACTTTGAGAAGGAGGAGCCTAGTGTAGGGATGAGAGAGAACTGGCCTGGAAGTCAGAAGGTACCTGGACTGATAAATCTTGCCTCTGACACTAGCAGACATTTTACTTATTTGTAAGTGTTTCCTCATTTTCCTTATCTGTAAGCAAGGAGGGAGGGAGCAGAAATGGGAAAAGAATTAGTACTTATTTTCCACTATATGCCATGTGTTATGGGCTAAGTGCTTTACAGTTATTATTGCATAATGTTGTAATGAGGAACAAAAGAATAATGAAAAGCACTTTGTGAACTTTAAAGGGAACACAGGCTCCTAGGCAGGTAGGTGACTCTGGGGATAGAGCACTGGACCTGCTGTCAGGAAGAGCTGAATTCCATTCTGCCCTGAGATGCTCACTGACTATGTGATCCTAGGCAAGTCACTTAACCTCTCTCTGCCTCAGTTTCCTCATCTGTTAAATAGTGATGATAATAATAGCTCCTACCTTCCAGAGTTGAGAATCAAATGAGTTAACACATGTAAAATGTTTACAAAACTAAAAATATTATATAAATGGCAGCCATCATAGGCTTAATAGTTGGAAGGGACCTCTGAGGCCATCTAGTACAACCCTTACTTAGAAGTATCAGATACAGTATTTGAATGCAAGCCTTTTTGGCTCCAAGCCCAGTGCTAAAGCACTACCTATAAATGCCAGTTACTATTATGATACTTATAATTTCTATGGCACATAATTGGTTTAGTGAGGCAGCCAGAAAGTGTAGTGGATGGAGTGTTGGCCTTGAATTCAGGAGGACCTAAGTTCAAATGGAGCATCAGGTACTAGTTGTGTACCCTGGGCAAGTGTCTTAACCTCAGTTTCTTCATCTATAATATGGGGATGATAATAGGACCTACCTCCTAAGCTTTCTGTTAGGATAAAATGAAATAATATTTTTAAAGCATTTTGCAAACTTCAAAGGGCTATGCAAATACTAGCTGCTGCTGCCCTTTACTACTACTACTACTTTACTTCTGCTGCTGCTACTCCTCCTCCTCCTCTTCCTCCTTAACATAGTCCTTTAACTTCTAGAGGTATTATTATTTGAAATACATTTTACAAGTATTATCTCCATTTAACAGAGGATGAAACTGTATCGAAGAGAGGTGAAGTAAACTGGCCCAGAGTCAAACAGTAAGGGACAGGGCCTAGAATCCTCCTGAGTCTAAATCTTATGGCCTTTCCACTCCATAAATCACTGCCTTCCCTGACAGATGAGAAAACCAACTTGCCTATTTGTGAAGTGACTTCACCAGCATTACAAAATGAGCACAGGAATTTGAATCTCTACTCATGATCAGGTCCTTCCTCCACCAAATTTAGGTGCCCCTACCATACTCTTTCTCTGATGTTCCCTAGAAACATGGTCACCAAGGGGAAATTCAGGAGAAATAATTTACGAGTGGGAATGAAGGGTGTTAGAGGTGGGACCATCAAAAAGAGGAGGGAGACCTGGCCTCTAAGAACCCAGAATCTCCTCCATACTAGGAGGAGACATCAGAGAAGGACTGTAGTGGGGAACAGAAATATTCAAAGCACCTTATTAAAAGCAAAAGAATGAGAGGCACAAGATAATTTCTGAGGTTCCTCCCAACTCTAAATCCTATAAATTTAAAGCACCGAGCAAATTGGAAGTGGGGAAGGGAAATGGACCAGTGTTGGTTTGTGTTTTAAAATAGATCAAGAGACTTCTGATGAGGGGAGTCAATATTTGTTCTTTCTTCCTTTCACAGGTGATTCTGCCCGTGATATGGAGTATAAGAACCAATCAATGGTGACAGAGTTTCTCTTCTCTGTATTCCCTCAGTTTCAGGAAGGGGGCTTCCTGTTCTTCATCCCTTTGCTCCTCATCTACCTGTTCATCATCATTGGGAACCTCATGATTTTCATTGCTATCAGGCTGGATGTCCGGCTCCATAATCCCATGTATAATTTCATCAGTATCTTCTCCTTCCTAGAGATTTGGTACACTACAGCCACCATCCCCAAGATGCTCTCAAACCTGGTCAGTGACAAGAAGACCATTTCCTTCACTGGTTGCCTCCTACAGATGTATTTTTTCCATTCACTTGGAAACACTGAGGGTATCCTGCTGATGACTATGGCCATAGAGAGGTACATTGCTATCTGTAATCCCCTTAGATACCCAACCATAATGACCCCTAAACTCTGTGCCCAGTTGAACACTGGCTCTTGTGTCTTTGGCTTCCTTATCTTACTCCCTGAGATTGCATGGATCTCCACCCTACCCTTCTGTGGTTCCAATGAGATTCATCAGATCTTCTGTGACTTTACCCCTGTACTTAACTTGGCTTGCAAAGATACCTCTATGATCCTGGTGCAAGATATAATCCATGCTATTGCCATTCTTTCTACTGCCCTAATCATTGCCCTCTCCTACATTCGAATTATCACTGTGATCCTAAGGATACCATCCACAGAGGGTCGTCAAAAGGCTTTCTCCACCTGTGCCAGTCACCTTTCTGTCTTCCTATTGTTCTTTGGCAGTGTGGGACTCATGTATCTACGTTTTTCGGCTACCTACCCTCCATTCTGGGACACAACCATTGCAGTCATGTTTGCTGTCCTTGCCCCCTTTTTTAACCCTATTATCTATAGTTTGAGGAACAAGGACATGAAGGAAGCCATCAAAAGACTTCTCTGTACAAAAGAAACACAGTAATATATATATATATAAACACATACATATATACATGAGTACTACTTTACACACACATCCAACTATATATTTATATACATATCACATGTACGTATGTGTATGTATGTTGTATGTGTATATATTTATATACATATTTTTGTATACATATATACACATTGCAGTTAAATCATACCTAATGCTATACACGTTACTGAGAATTTTATATACATATTCTGTTGATGCTCCCTACACCTCCATGAGGGGTGCTGTTAAAAAATTTAAAAAGCCCAATATAATGTTTATTTTTGCCCTTACTCAACCCTGTAACTGAGGGGAGATAAGTGTAACTTTGACCCTGGGCACTGATATTTAAGGGGCAACAAAGTCTTATTGGATGCTGTTTTAAATAGTGTACATTAAAAAAAATTACATTTTCATTTTGACTATATTTTCATCTCTTCAGCTAGATAGAAAAAAATGAATTTAGTTTCAAGTTTGGCAAAGTAATTAAACCCAGAAGCTACTAGATGGCTAAATACTGGGTAAACTCCTCCTTCAGTACTCCCTGCCCTTTTCACTTTTGTAGTCACAACTTTCCCAGAAGTGGCTTTATTTTTTTTCCTGGTGGGACTCACAAGGACCAGTGTGTCAGGGTCTCTATCTCTCATTATAGACTACTATCTTGATATATCTCGCACTGCTCAATAGAATTAATTTAAACTAATTTTGCATTATTTTCACAAGATAAACTACCAACCTGCTTTAAAGGCAGGTTTAAATCTACTTGACCCTGTCACTGAAATGGCTCATTATAACTACTTTACAATATTTTTTCTTCTTAATAAATCAAATGAAAATTAATTTTTAAAGCAATTGGGGTTAAGTAACTTGCTCAAGGTTACTTGGCCAGTCATTATTTATGTGTGGGTGCTCATTTTCTGAGGCCTGCACCGATCCTGGGTCATCTCAACGCCGGGGCCAGCTCTCTTACTCAATGTGCCACCTAGCCGCCCGTGAAAATTAATTTTCTTTTTTTCTTTAAACAAATTTTATTTACATTTTTGTGTTTATATAACCTAAATTTCCCACTATATCTTTTCCCAACCGTGTCTCTTTCCCAGAAAGTCCTCCTACATAACAAAGCATTTTTTTTAATTAAACAAATGCTTTATTAACTTCTGGTTTACATCATTCATTTCCACCAGATTATGAGTTACATTTTTCCCCCATTTTTTCCCTACCCACCACTCCAGAATAGCAGTCCCACTAGATATCCCCTCATCCAATCTGCTCTCTCCCACATCTTCTCCCATATCCCCTTCGACTTTGCCATTAGGGCAATGTGAATCTCTGAGCCCCAATGCCTGGAAATCTTATAAAACATTTAATTTTAAAACTTCGAATTTCAGATCCATTCCCTTCCTCCCTTGTCACCCACTCCCTCTGAGAAGATAAGCAATTCAGTATGTGTTGTACATATATAGCTATGCAAAACATTACCATAGTAGATATATTGTAAAAGACTGCTTATATTTCCCTCCCACCTGTCTCACCTCCCACCTGGTCCATTCCCTACTTTGATCCTGTCCCTCTTTGATAGTGGGTACTTCCAACCTCCCCTCCCCCCAGAATGCCCTCCCCTCCATCATCCCCCTCTCATCCCCCTTTCCCCTACTCAGGAGAGTGAGTGAGGGTAAGATATTCCATTTAGTATGTATGTGATTCTCTCCTTGAGCCAACTTCAATGAGAATATGCTTTTGCCTTTTTGCCTTCCTGTTCTTCCCCTCCCCTGCAACTACTTCCCCTTGCCTCTTCTACATGAGACAGTTTACCCTACCCTGTCTCTCTCCATCTCCTCTTGCCACTTTCCTCTCTTACCTCTTGACTTCACCCCTTAAGAATCATCCCTTCCTTGGGGTGGCTAGGTGACATGGGAGCCAGAAGGATCCGAGCTCAGATCCGGCCCCAGACACCCAACACACAAACAAAAACCCAGCCACGTGACTCCGGGCAAGTCACCCAACCCCAATTGCCCTCCAAAAAAAAAAAAGAATCATCCCTTCCCATCAAATTCAACCTGTGCCCTCTATCCTTGTATACCTGTGAACATATGGAACATATGCCATGTACCCTTCTTCAATTATTTTCATAATGAGAGAGGTTTCATCAAATACAGTTATTGTTTTTCCATGTAGGAATGTAAATAGTCCAACTTTGATAAGTTCCTTTTGATTTCTTTTCCTTGATTACCTTCTCAAGCATCTCTTGCTTCTTGTGTCTGAATGTCAAATTTTCTATTCAACTCTGTTTTTTTCATCAAGAATGCTTGAAAGTCCTCTATTCCACTGAATGACCATATTTTCCCCTGAAACAAGATACTCAGTTTTGCTGGGTGGGTGACCCTTGGCTTCAATCCCAGCTCTTTTGCACCCTGGAATATCATATTCCATGTCCTCCAGTCCTTCAGTGTAGAAGCTGCCAGGTCCTGGGCTATTCTGATTGTGTTTCCACAATAATGAAATTGTTTTTTCCTGGCTGCTTGTAGTATTTTCTCCTTGATCTGGGAGTTTTGGAGCCTGGCTATAATATTCCTAGGAGCTTTCTTTTTGGGATCTTTTTCAGGAGGAGATCAGTGGATTCTTTCAACCTCTATTTCCCCCACTGGGTCTAAAACATCAGGGCAATTTTCCTTGAGAATTTCTTTAAGGATGATTTCTAGGTTCTTTCTTTGATCATGGCTTTCAGGTAGTCCAGTAATTTTTAAATTATCTCTCCTGGATCTATTTTCCAGGTCAATGGTTTTTCCCATGAGATATTTCACATTGCCTTCTATTCTTTCATTTGTTTGGATCTGTTTAATAGTATATTGATTTCTCATAAAGTCACTAGCTTCCATTTGCTCCAGTCTAACTCTGAAGGAATGAATCTCCTCAGTGAGCTTTTGAGATTCTTTTTCCATCTGGCAAATTCGACTTTTTAAGGCATTCTCCTCATTACCTTTCTGAGCCTCTTTTGCCATTTGAGTTAGTCAATTTTTTAAGGTGTTATTTTCCTCAGTCAGGCTGTTGACTGTCATTTCATACTTTTCTTGCATCTTTTTCATTTCTCTTCCCAAATTTTCCCCCACTTCTCTTATCTGCTTCTTAAGGGCCTCTATGGCCTGTAGCCAGCTTGTATTTTCATTTGGGGGTTTTGGTGCAGGAGTTCTGACCTCACAATCCTCCTCCATGCTTTGATCCTCTTTGCCCCTAAAAGAGGAGTCCAATATTGAATTTTTCTGTTTATTTTGTTTCATTTGCCTAGGCATGTTGCCACTTAATTACTTGATTTTTGGACTTGTTGCCACAGTAGGACTCTGCCACCAGACAGGGGAGCTTCCGCCCAAACGTGGGGTCTTCACAACTTCCGCCAGTTGTGTGGCCTCTGTAAAGCCTCCACCCACTCTGGCAAGTTGGATACCCACCCCAAACTTCCCCCCCAGACCCCAATCCAGATCCAGGCAGTTTAAAGCAAGAGCGATTAACCCCCAGACTGATTGCTGGGTCTCCCTACAGTTCGCAGACCAGGAGCTAGAGCCACTACTGATGCTGCAAAATGGCTTCTCTGCAGCTGTTTCTTCAGCAGCTTTTCGCCCCCAGGGGAGGAAGCCACGCATTCCCCAAATACTGGTCCCAAAGTCCATAGGGCACTAACCTCTCACTTTGTCCTAGGCATATCTGTGCTGATAATTCTGGAATCGCCACAATTGCTGGTGTTCTGGGGTCCCTCCAGCCGGCTGAAGGCCCGGCCACCCTGGGGCTAAAACCGCAGACCTGGGCTCTGCTCTGCGCGAGCTGTTGGTTCCCAGTGCACTGTGCTGCCTGCTCTCAGAGCACTGAGCTGGCCACTCCCTACAGGGCTGCTGGGCTGTCCTCAGCAGGATGTTAGCTTCTCTATGTCGTTCTGTGGGTGCTGTGGCTCCAGAAGTTGTTCGGAGTCCCCTTTCACATTGTTTGAAATTTGTGTGGGGCAGAGCACATTGGAAATGCTGTTTCTACTCCACCATCTTGGCTCCCCCGAAAATTAATTTTCAACATTCAGAATTTCACCCTACAAACCAACTTGGTGTTGTTCATTCTGTAATCAAATCATCAATCAGAAAGCATTTATTAGGTTCTTAGCATGAGCCTAGCATGGTATATAGGCCAAGGGTGGGGCAGCTCTAAGGATACATGTGCCCTTCTAGGTTCTTGGATATGGCCTTTTGACTGAGTTTTAGAGAACAAGTTCTTTTATTAAGGGGATTTTTTCTGTGAACTTTGGATTCAGTATAAGGGCTGCATTTGAAGACCTAGAGAGCCACATGTTGCCTCAAGGCCACAGGTTCTCCACCCCGGTATAGATACTGGGGCCACAGTTACAAAAGTGAGACTGTCCTTACCCTCAAAGTGCTTACATTCTTCTGGATGAATATTATATATCCATAAATAAAACCTAGAGACAATAGGATTGTATAGTGGTCATAAAGACCCCTGAAATCTCTGGTATGTTTCTGACACGTGGCATTAGAGAGAAAATGTGGGAGAATGTAAAGGCTGTGTTTAAATCCTGGTTCTGTCACTCATTGGTTCACTGACCCTGAGCCAATCATTTGAATGCTCTGAGCTTTAATTTCCCGATTCTCAAAATTATACCATAATGTTTACTGCAAAGGGTTGTTAAGATGGAAGCACTTGATAAACATTAGTGCTATGGAAAATTAACAATAATAACACATATATGTATATATATACATATATATAGTATTTTCAGTATAAATTATTAATATTCCATGTTTTTATGGCAAAATGTTAAAAAATGTTTTCGGTCAGAACCTATGCAGGCTCAAGCAATAAAAAAAAGGGTTGAGTTTCTTAAATTTGTGTGTGGTCTCTAGGCTAACTTGTCATTTAATTATTATTATTGTTCAGTCATTTCAATTATGTTTATGTCCAACTCTTCATGACCCTATTTGGGATACTAGAGTAGTTTAACATTTCCTTCTTCAAATCATTTTATAGATGAGGAACCAAGGCAAACAGGGTTAAGTGACTTGCCCAGGGTCACACAGTTCATTAGTATACTAAGTTAGATTTGAACCCAAGAAGATGTCTCCCTGAATCCAAGCCTGGCACTTTATCTACTGCTCTACCTAGCTGCTGTAATTTGATACCTACATTCATATATGTATATACACATACATATTTGTACACATGTTTATATACACATGAGCACACACAAGTGTGTATAAGTGCATGTACATTTGTACCTATACACACATGTGCATATAGATGCACGTACATACATATATGTGTATATGCAATATGCACGTACGTATTCATGTACATATATCTTAAATATGCACACATGCATGTATATGTACATTTATGTATCTGTAGTTTCTTAGATTTGAAAGGAGGCTTTAGCTTCAGATATGGCTCCTGAACATTTGCACATACTACAAGGCAGTGAGTCATTCCAGCATTCCATCCTGGATTCTTTGTTGAAGTCTTGCAGTCCTGTTTAGAAAGTATCACAAGGCTATCTTCTTCAGCATTCCCACCCTTACTTGGTCTCTAGAAGCAATTGGTGATGTGATTTGCCCCCCAAGATCACACTGGTTCTTCTCAGTATCAGGACTAGGATTTGAACCAAAGCCCCTTGACGCCAAATCCTACATTCTTTCCACTGTACCACACTATTCCCTAGTGTGAAAGGTTCTACTTGCATACCATGAGATTAATGTCATGTCCCAAATGAAGACAAATGAGGTCAAGTGTGCAGATCTCCCAGACATTACCGCTTGAGTTTGCTCTGCTGCCCTGAATGACTTGATATAAAGTGTATTCCTTCCCCTCTCCCTAGAATTCAGGAGACACTTGTGAATAGGAACACGTGATGATATTTGGAATCTGCATGATGAGCAACATCACACACTCACCCAGGTCCTCCCTCTATATTTGTTTTGGTTCAGTAAAGCACACATTCTTTTGGAGTGCAAATTATGTCTCATTCTCAGATCGCAAATGCATGGCAACACTTTGTTATGGTGTGTCTTTAAAAAAATTAATTTCTAGGGGCGGCTAGGTGGCGCAGTGAATTGAGCGCCGGCCCTGGAATCAGAAGGACCTGAGTTCGGAGCCGGCCTCCGACACTTACTCCGCACAAACAAAAACCTAGCCGTGTAACCTTGGGCAAGTTACTTAACCCCGATTGCCCTAAAGGGGCGGCTAGGTGGCGCAGTGAGTAAGAGCGCCTGCCTCGGAGTTGGGATGACCCGAGATCAGATCCGGCCTCAGAAAACGAGCACCCACGCATAAATCAAATGACTAGCCGTGTAACCTTGAGCAAGTTACTTAACCCCAATTGCTTTTTAAAAAAAAATTAATTTCTAGAGTAGACTGTTGTCATCTTTCATTCCAAGCTCCTTTACAGACATTGTAACAAAAAACAGAAGACTGACTATGTGAAAAACTTGAGGCATTTCAAGGGAGTTTTAGTGTTTTGCAGGGCAGATTTTAATGCATATTATGAAAATGCAAATAAATTAATCCTTAAAGATCTAGTAGCCAAGCATTAACCTGATTAATGGAGTTGGGGTGTTACAGTATGGGAATACTGAGAAGCTAACCAGCTGGAAAACCACGGCAGGCAATCCAAGGTTTCCTGTGGACTAGTAACCATACTCTACTGGGTACTGTCCCTTTCATTTCTGCATTACCATAAAATGAGAAAAGATACAGTACAGTTACGGAGAACAAGGCAGAAATTCTCATACTTGGAACTAGTTGGAAAAGAATTAAGAAAACTAGCTACCTTCTTTTTTATTAAGTTGCATGCTGTCAGGTCTCATGATAGAAATCAAAGCTTGGCTTGTGTATGAAACTGTTGAAAATCCTTTTGAAATCTAAGAGGTACAGACAATGCAAGGCATACTCAAATTAAAGAAAGGCTTAAGGTGAATTAGAAAAATTTATGTCCAATCTTAGGGGAAATCTTAGGTTCTATTAAGCAGTTTTCTGGGGAATTTTTGTTTTTTTTGGTTTTGAACAGCAAAATGGTATAGTTATATTAGTAATTATACTTAGCTGCTGTTACACATTTCTTTAAATTTTGCTCTCTCAAATCCCCACATAACACTGGAGCCTCTTCCTTCTTCCTGTGTTTGTTATGCTACTTTGGGTCACATGCTATTCAAATTCCAGTTTGAAGTATCCATTCCAATGAATCTCTATCATAGATTAGATCAAATAACAATGAAAACTTCAGAGCAGGGCAAATAACATCTATATAAAGCAAGTAGAAGCATTCTCAGTCCTAAGTATTAAGGGAACACACACTTATTAAAATACTATATGCCAAACACTGCAAAGCACTTTACAATTTTATTTGCTTCTCACAAAAACCCTGCAAGGTAGATGCTATTATTTTACCTATTTTAAAATTGAAGAAACTGAAGCAGGCAGAGGTGCAGTGACTTGCCGAGGATGACACAGCTAATAAATATATAGGCCTGATTTTAACTCAGGCCTTCCTGACTCCTGGCCCAGTATTATGTCTATTGTGCCATCGTGTTGCCTCAGATGACTAGAAACTGATTTGCTTGATGCTTCTATCAATCTCAGCACTGTGGTCTAGAGAATATTTACTTTTCTGATTGCTAGCAATGGTTTAGTACCATTTACTCCTCTCGGCACTGAAATGTATGACTCTTTTTTATTTGTTTCTTTTTCTGTGTTGTCATCTAGGGAATACCACCGACACATTTTCAAACTAGAAAAGACTCTAAGCCCTCTCTCTCTCTCTCTCTCTCTCTCTCTCTCTCTCTCTCTCTCTCTCTCTCTCCCAGCTCCATCTCTCTGTCTGTCTCTCCTTCTATCTCTATCTCTCCCTCTGTCTTTCTCTTTATCTCTGTCTCTGTCTCTGTCTCTGTTTTCCCTGTCTCTGCTTCTCTCTGTCTCCCCTCTCCCCAATCTTGACTCTTTTTTTTCCTTCTCCCAGTAATCTTCTTGATGTTTCCTATCTCACCAACCCCAACAAGAAGCCAAATGAATTTTGAAACTACTCTGGAATGATAACCTATGGAATCAGAGTCTGCATTGGCACAATCACTGCACTGCAAAACTACACTTAACTCAGTAAGGGTGTAATGGCTGAGACAACATAGATTCGTGACACTAACATATTTTTAGTTACAAATACAAACAAGATTCTTTCTAATCTTTATGTGGCAAGCCATGGCCAAAAGTTCATCACCTACTGGTGAACTTTTTTTTTCTTTTTCAAAGAGATTGAGGTTAAGTAACTTGCTCAAGGTTACATGGCCGGTCATTATTTATGTGTGGGTGCTCATTTTCTGAGGCCAGATCTGACTCTGGATCATCCCAACTCTTACTCACTGAACCACCTAGCAGCCCCACTGCTCCACTTTCTATTGATGAGTCTCTCAGTACTCAGGCTTACTGATTCTCTGATAGAAAACATTCTCTATAATTCAACTTTTCCAGTAGCAGAATGTGTGTGCTCGTGCCAATGGAGAGAAAGCACTAGAATAAGGACTGAATAATCATTCTGTAGAACATAGGATTTTAGTTGTGACATAATGGAGTCCAGGAGGTACTGATAAGGAGGGAGAGCTTTCCAGGTGTAGCTGAAAACTAGTGAAAATGTCTGGAGTCAGCAGATGAGGGGTCTTGTTTGAGGAACAGTGGGGAAGCCAGGATTACTAGATTGTAGCATGTATGGTAGGCAGTTGTATTGCATGTAAGATTAGGCCTTCCACAAATGAAACTGAGAAATAATGTTCTGGAGTAAGCAATTTCTTTGATGGAGGAGAGTACCCTTTTGCCAGGATATTATGAGGGATACAAGGGAAAATCTTTAATGGATGGAATTCAGATTTTCTCATCAGAAATATCATATGTTTGCAATAAAGATAGGATTTTGTTAGGATAGTCATTTGGATCAATTTAGAAAGTCTTGGAGATTACAGCTTTTCATACTACAGTACTGTTGGACATATTCAGCATAGGGTTGAAGGAAATGAAAGTATCCATTAAGGAGACATTTAGTCCTTACAAGTTTGGATAGAGTGATAGAGCTTATAATTCAACTCAATGGTTAACTGGATGAAAGCCAAGATTTAGAACATAGGGAAGAATCATTTGTGAGGCAAGGGAGGCAGAAAATGAAGGATAGACTATTGAGCTCAGGTAATTAGCAGTAATTAGGGATCCACATCTCTCATCTGTGGAAGTTCTAGGGCTAACATAGTTGAGATAAAAGACTATCAGAACTGCAAGAGATTTTAAAAGTCATCTGGTTTAATCTGTAACTAAATAAGAATGGTAAAATCAAATAAAACAAAAGCTTCCATGAAGATAGTAGTAGATAATATGATATGATGATGATATGAATACAAAATGACAGCATAATATGATGGGATGAGAAATAGTGCAATTCTAAAGGAATACTCATGACTTCAATGCAAAGCTGGGCATAGGAGAAGATGACAAAAGTATCTTGCAAAATATGGCTCAATGGGAGGCTAGGTGGAACAGTGAGTAGAACACCAGCCCTGGAGTCAGGAGGACATGAGTTCAAATTTGGCCTCAGACACTTAACATACAAAAAACTAGCTGTGTGAGTTTGGGCAAGTCAACCCCAAATTACCCTCCAAAAAAGCAAATAAATAAATAAACATAATGTGGCTCATGTGTAAGGAATGAGGTAGCACAAGGCTTACAGAAACTTTCCACTGACATATTATGATGATTTTCCTTGTGATAAAATTTGAGACATTCAGGCGAGTCCATATCAAGCATAAAAGTACATCACAAAAACTCAATTTTTTAAATGGGTAGCAAATGGCTTCTTATTGATGAGAATATTGCTGAATAAACTATCAATCACTATGCATTTAGATCACTGACTGATTAAAGATCAAAAGCAATACAAAACTAAAAGAAGAAAAGTGAGAAAAAGACATAGCATATAATGAAAACAAAACTAATCTGCTCAATTTAAATAAGTCATCAGCATTAAAAATGGGGATTCTATAGAAGAATGGTCACAGACGTTGATTCTAATAATTTCATATAGAGGTTTAAATGATGTAAAATAATTTCTATAATGCCGTGACCAAAGAATACCGGAATTCACATTAACCATCAAATATCAATCTCTACCAAGCAGAGAGAAATGGCCAACAAAGGTAATGGGACTGTAGAATATAAAGACATTTGAAAAATCTTTTGGACAAGGATGATGGAAGATTAAGAGAAATAGTATTTTGTAAAAGAGTGAGAAGATAGAACAAAAAGTTTCAAGAAAGTATGTTGAGTTCTAACAAAACAAAGTCATTCTTTGTGCACTTAGTGGAAAAAAAAACTGGATGGAAGACTGGACAGAAAAAGACAAAAAATGGGAACAATTGATAAAGATTTTTGTGACAAACTCTTTCTACAGCAAATACTGCAGAGTCAACATATTGTGATTATAATGTTGCAGTCCCTAGTGTACTTCCTGAGTATGAATGAGTAGAATTGAATAAAATAAAAATGACAATAAGTCATAAAAGATCAAATACTTAAGAAGCCTGTCCTGGAGGTGGTAAAAAATTGAAAGCGGCCGCCGCCGCCGCCGGGGAGGAGCCGCTGCCACCCGGGACTGGGCCCTTAGGGAGGAGGAGGCAAGAAGATGGCTGACGATCCCAGCGCTGCCGACAGGAACGTAGAGATCTGGAAGATCAAGAAGCTCATCAAGAGCCTGGAAGCGGCCCGCGGGAAGATACTTTGATGAAATTAGCCAAGACACCGGGAAGTACTGTTTTGGAGTTGAAGACACACTAAAAGCTTTGGAAATGGGAGCTGTAGAGATCCTGATAGTTTATGAAAATCTAGATATAATGAGATATGTTCTTCATTGCCAAGGCACAGAAGAAGAGAAGATTCTGTATTTGACTCCAGAGCAAGAGAAAGATAAATCTCACTTTACAGACAAAGAGACAGGACAGGAACATGAGCTGATAGAGAGTATGCCACTATTGGAATGGTTTGCTAACAACTATAAGAAATTTGGAGCAACGTTGGAAATTGTTACAGATAAATCACAGGAAGGCTCCCAGTTTGTGAAAGGATTTGGTGAAATTGGAGGTTTCTTGCGGTACCGAGTAGATTTCCAGGGAATGGAATACCAAGGGGGAGATGATGAATTTTTTGACCTTGATGACTACTAGGTAGTCGACCTGGGTCCGGCAAAACGTGCCTCGCCCTCCAGCATCCAACCCAAGGAGCAAATGCGTGGTGGAAACAAAACAGATCCCTGCCTTATGATTGGAACATTTACAGAACTTGATCCATGAGCATTGGATATTGAAAACAAAACAGAAACAAAAAAACCCAACCCTACACTTTGATTTGTCATGGTGTCAGTGCAGCAGCAAACTACTAAGTTCCTAAATGCCACTTTGGACTAATTTAAAAAAGAATCGCAGTTTTTACTTTTACTCAATGGTGAAATTGGTTGCTCTTGTATTTTATGAAAAAAAAATGATTTTTTTAACCTTCATACATAGAAGCAAAAATACTTTAACTGCTGTAAAACCTTCAAAAGTTAATAGAAGTGAGATCAGATTGGTTTGTTTCTTATTTTGATTGGAGAAATTTTCAATTGCTTCATTTCGCGTGACCCATTTACATGGCATTTTCAGCTTAGACTGCATAAGAAGAAATACATGTGGTGAAATATTGGAACCATTTCTCTCTTGGTCTCTGTTTAATGTTGAAAGGGTAAAATAACAGAAGGCAGCGTCAGCTTCTTTCCCCTAAACCCACACCCCACATGCCCCAAGTGGTCAGTTCAGAGGGTACAAGTTGCACTGCACATTCAAACTGACTTAGGAATCACTGGGTCACTGGACTGTTTACTCACATTGGTTGTGCAGAAGCATTTGTGTCCAAGTGTCAGGAGCTCTCATCACTGTATGCTCGAAGGGAGGGTGTCCAGGATCTTAGCCTGCTAGAAACTAGTTTGGGGGTAGCGGGGTGGGGGGGGGGGTGGGGGGGGGGGAAACAATGGGGCACTTGTGCTGGGATTGTGAGAAATAAAACATGCAATTTAAGTGGAAGCAAAGTAATTTAAAGAAATTTTTTATTTTTTACACTCAGGTCTATTCCTTGGTAAAGGGAGGTGGTTGTGCTTTCCTTGTGTTGGGACAGCATGAGATTATGTGAATTTTTTGATTTAAAAAAAAAAAAAACGAACTGAAAGATATTTCACAGGGACAACAGATAAGAAGTGTATGCCTGTGCATGTGATTAGAAACCCCCAAACTTTCTGGTGGGCCTTGGAGCTTCTTTTTAGAATTTGGGACGCACAAGCATCACTCACATGGGAAGTCGGGACGAGGGGGCTGGGGAGGAGCAGGACCCAGCTCCTGGCATCAAGGACTTAACCATGTTGGATCCAAAAGTGGCCCCCAAAATATGAAGCCTGAGCTTGACTGCTGGGGAGTAAGTTGGCCTTTTACCCAGCTCATGTGCAGTGCTGTGGAATGCCCAAGAAGGTAACAGTGGATAAAGTGTAGAATGTACCCCGTTATAGCAATGAATAAAGTATTCCAAATGGACTTTGAGCCAGTGGTTTTAAAAATCAATGTGGTATATCCCCCACATACTGATGTAGAGTAGTGGGCTTCATTTGGTTTTCAGATTGGGTACTTTTCACACTTTAGTGCCTGACTGCTTCTTCACTGACTTTTGACTCAGTCACTCGTAGCTTTATTGGTCTGAACCAACTCCTTGTTCCAAGGTTGCAGACTTGCTTATCATTCCAATAATCCTGTTTCACTTGAATGAAGGGAGTATGTCTTAAAATGTAATGCTTCTGGTTCTCACACTGTACTCTGAGGTCCAAATGACTGTCTGTCAACGTGTAACCTGATGTGTCAATCTCCCAGTAAGAGTAAATGTTTGGGTGTTCACTGGATTGGGAGGCTTCACCAGAACAGGCTTTTGCTTTGGACTCTGCTGTTTATTTGCAGAAAACCCAAGTGTCAACAAACTTGCTCTCTTCGCAGCAGTACCTTAGGGTATTGCCATTACAAATGGGTCTAATGTGATATGACAAGACCAGAAAAATTGGATGTCAATTTACATATTTGAATATGCTGCTTGTTGTTTCACATGATACATTTAGGGTATGCCGCTCCTTTTTTTGTAGTTTTTATTTTTACTATTTAAGTTTGGAAATGATGCCAAATTTTTGTATTTCTTTAATCAATGTGTTCTCTTCGGTGATATATATTGCATTATATATTGATGTGTGTATCAATATATACTGATATGTGTTACACTTACACATACACATACGAGGGGGTGGAAGTCGTAGCCTTCCCAGTCTATATAGCCTCTGCAGAGAGACCTTAAGCAGCAAAATCTTGGTGTTGTGATGTACAGAAATGGAGAAGAGCATTAAACCATATTTAAGAATAAAAACAATTGAAGGCACTGAATAACTCATTCTTACAGCATAAGAAGCAGGTTGAGATAAAGCATGGGAAGAGAATAAACATTTTTTAAGTTTCCTACTAAGTGCCAGGCATTGTGCTAAGGACTTTACAAATATTATCTCATTTGATCCTCACAACCCTATGAGGTAGCTACTATTACAATACCCATTTTATAGTTAAAGAAACTAAGACAGACAGAGATTAAGTGACTTGCCCAAGGTCACATAGCTAGTAAGTGTCTGAGGTTGGATTTGAACTTAGGTCTTCCTAAATACAGGTTCTGTGCTTCATTTATAACACCACCTAGATGCTTTAAGATAAAGTATGGGAAAAATCTGAGTCCTTATTTTGGAAACAATACTTTGGATCCTGACTCTGCTACTTTTTGTTTGTGTGACTTGATCTCTCAGTTTATCTGTGACATGAGGAGGTTGGATTAACTGACCTTTAAGGTGCCTTTTAACTCTAGATAGATAATCGAATTTTCTTATTACCAGATGACAGAGAGCTAACAACAGCTATCAACCAATATGTGAAGTTTCCTATTCCCATGATTTTCATGAGAATAATCTTTAAATTCATGAGGCTATCCTCAGTGAGTAGATTAGAAAAAAGACAGGTAGCACATCACATGTAAAGACAAGCTCCACGTGCTTACATAACCTAGATATCAATTGTCACATCTTAAACAAATTAAAGTAGCAGGGAAGAAATTAGCTTTCATGTCTATGGATACAAATTTTTAATTATGCACATAAATGTAATATAATCAAAATTAGAAGGGAAATAGGCAATCAGCAAAAGATATTTGTAATAAATTTCTGTGATAAAGATCTTAGATCCAAGATCTAACAGGGACTGATTCAAATTTATAAAACTAATAGTCACTGGTCCACAAATATAAGTAGCCATTTTTCAAAGGAAGATATACAAGCCACAAAAAACATATTAAAAAATTTTCTGTCACTAATAATAAGAAAAATTAATATTAAACTAATTCTGAGGTTCTACCTCATACCTATCAGATTGACAAATGTGACTACAAAAGGAAATGGCAAATGTTAGAAGGACTGTGGGGGGAGGGGGAAAAGAATTATTGGTGGAGCTATGAATTGATCCAGCCATTCCAGAAAGCAATTTGGAACTATGAGCCAGAAGTTACTAAACACACAAATCCTTTGATCCAGTTATGAGGCCTATATCCCAAAGAAAGAGGAAAATGATTAAGATATCCAAAAATATGTACAGAATAGATAGCTCTTTTCATTATAGCCAAAACATGGAAAGTAAGGGGACATCTTCCTAGAACAAATTGAAGCTTACCCACTATGTAGTATAATAGAATATTATTGTGCCATAAGAAATGATAAATGTATAGTTTCAGACAAATTGGGAACACCTCTGTGAACTGATACAGAGTGAAGTGAGCAAAACTTAGAGAAAAAATAATATAATGATAATAGCATCATAGAGAAAAAAACAATTGAAAGACTTTACAACTTTTATTAATGTAATTATAAACCACAAATACAAAAGAATGAAGATAAAACATAACACTCAACTCCTGACATAAATATGATGAACTTTAAATTCAGAAAAAGAAATGAATTTTTGGAAATGTCAATGAGGGAATTGTTTTGCAAGACTATGCATTTATGTACTGAAATATTTCTTATATTTTATTTTTTAATGTGCTAAATAGGAGGGCTAGTGAGAGGGACAAATTAATTTTCATAGATGATAAGAAATATATAAATATACTCTTAAAAGCAGAATTTTTTTTAAATGTAACCAACTTTTAATTGCCAAAGAGCAAGAAAATAAAACTAATAATTTTTCCTCTAAATGTAACCATGCAAGGTCCTTATCTTCACTCACAATCAGAATCTCTAGTATTATCCATAAGAGAAGGCCAGGATTTTGGAAAATATTGTAGAAATTTTAAAGGAGTTTTACACCTCTTTGAGATAAAAGGAGAGAAGTGAGAATTGTCATAGCTAAAGAGCTGTGTACATCTCTCAGAATAATGCTTGTTTCTCCCTCAAGAATTTGGATTTAGTTTTGAGATTTCTCATGATTTCTAAGCTTAATTTCACCAGTTTTTAATAGTGATATAAATGTGGAAAAGTAGCTGGTGTTCTATAGAAAGTTTTAAAGCTGAGTAATTTAAAATTTGGATTTATATTGAGTTTGATAAATTATTTGGGGGAAAGTATTATTCAAATAGTGTTGATCTGTGCTCTGAATATAACTGCTGATGCTACATCTTTATAGCTATAAAAAAATAAACTGATCTACTGGTTTCCGAGTTCAACTATATAAATGCCAAAATTGGTGAATAAACAGAATGACTTTCCATGTAAAATGATTTGGAGATGCATTCAACTGGATTAATGTTATTTGACTAGTGATAAATTTTGTTTTCATATTTCACATTTTAAGCCTGTGATGCTGTTTTATGCTCATGGAATGTTTATTGTTCCTGGAATGTTGAATTCAGAAAATATTGTATAGAAGTGCTGTTGGAACAATAACTGTAGTATAGTGCATTTGTACCATTGGGGGTTTAACTCATATTTTCATATGAATATTGTGATTTTAAAAATTTGAGTCATGATTTAGTAAGGAGGTTTTTCATGGGAAAATGTGATTAGAAAGGTAAATATTCTGTGAAAAGGAATAATATAATACATTTCAAAACTAAAAAGCACGTATGTTGGAGCAAACGATTACCAGTGACATTACACATTAAAACATAGCTTTGCAACCTCTCAATTGATTGAAAGGCACAGATAATACAAAATCAGGTTGTGCTTTTTTGGACTGGGGGGAAAAGATTTGGCAGAGCAACGTGTGTAATTTAAGACTTTCCTTATCTTCCACCTCCTTACCTTGTTCGGAAGTTTCTCAGTCATACCCATCTCTTTGTGACCTCAGCTGGGGTTTTCTTGACAGAGATACTGGAGTAGTTTGTCATTTCCTTCTCCAGTTCATCTTACAGATAAGGAAACTGAGGCAAACAGGGTTAAGTAACCTGCCCAGGGTCATAGCTAGGAAGTGTTTGAAGCCAGATTTGAACTCACAAAGATGAGCTTTCCTGACTCCCCTCCCCTGGTGCTTTATCCACTGTGCCACCTACCTGCCCTGTCTTCCATACATACGCCAAAGTTAAATGATCACTTGTAAGTGTGGTGGATGAATAATAGTAGTAGAGAAAACAATCTGAGTTACATGATTTATTAGTAAAACAGGCATAATAAATGAATCATTGTGCTAAGCAAGAAGAGTAGAATCAGAAGAAATTTGTATACAATCACAGACACATCATATGTGTGATGACCAACTATGACAGACTGGACTCTTTTCAGCAATGCAGTGATATAAGTCAATCCCGAAAGACTCATGAAGGAGAGAATCGCGACATCCAGAGATATAACTAGAAAGAACTGAACTTGAATCCTGATGGAAGCCAACTAATTGATCTTTTTCTTTTCATTGTTTGGTTTTATTTCTTCTTTACCACTTTTCATCCCATCTAGTACAATACACCTTTGTAATTGAACTAATGTCTACTATGAATGTATTTGCAGATCCTATACTGGACTATATGCTGTCGTGGGGGGTGGGGAAAGGGAAGTAAAGGAAATTTGAAAATCAAGGAACTATTGAATTGAATCTTGTTAACTGAAACTAAACTAATAAATTAATTTTAAAAAAATAAGTGAATCATTGGACTTCCCAGCCAGTCCAGAGACCCTGACTAAATACAGTGAGACAGATTTTTGCATAGTAAAAAAATCAAATAAGAGCAATTAGTTTAAAGAAAACAATGAATTAGTATGTAAAATTAGGAAATTAGATTTCTAATTGGAGGGAAGATTAGGAACTTTTCAAGTTGGGAGGGGGAGAGTGAACAGGTGAATTTCCCTGAAATTCTCCCCATATGTCTGTATTCAATCAAAGGAACACAGAAACAATAACTAATTGACCAGTACAGGGTCAGTTTTCAGATAAGACATATGGGTTGATTGAGATGTATAATTGTGAGAAAACTCTTTGTCTGAATGTTCAGATCTGGGTTTCTGATTAGCAATAACCTCTAGGTCCTCAGTTAAGGGTCTCTAAGCAACAGATGGAGGTGGTTCAGCTTCCCAGCCATGCAGGGCTAAGTTCAAACAATGCAATAAAGTTTTCTCACATTTCCCATAACTGAATAAAATTTTCTCACCAGACAGAAATGGGACAAGACCCATAATTGAATAAAAAGGGAACTGAGCTAAATCCAGATGAAGTCAGTGTGGTTTACTCAATTACCATAAGAGAAATAACAACAGATATCTTTATTGATTAAACTTTGTGTTAAAGTTTTTCTATTATTATTTTTTACAAATGATTCTAGTACCGACCATTTCTTATAGTCATGCAACTGAGAAAAGGATGTAGAGAATATAAAATTTCAATGTGCTTAATGACAAAGCAAGTTATTACTGTAAAGATTCTTCTCCAATAAAGTATCTCTCATGCATATGTAAAAAAGCATGTAAGATTTTTTGAAAGATATAACAACCAAGAGAACTTTGTTCAATGGTTCTGATTATTTATATTAAACAAGATGTAAAATATGGAGATATATCTTTGTAAAAAGCATTTTGGTATACACAGAAGACTATCTATTGCAATATCTAAATGAAATAGATTTAATACATTTATATTTCATAAAATAAGCCCTGTAAGCTCCTAAATGGGATCTATAATAATGCAAAATAGTCTGACCTAACTATCCACACAAATGAAACCAAATGGATGAAGAATCACTGCTGACCAGAATATGATATGCAATTAGACAGATAACCTAAGAGTTGGTATATCAGTTATCAAAAGTTCATATAGACAAAATGAACTGTATTTATTTCTCAAATGATACATGGCCAAAGCATATGAACAGATGGTTTTCTAGGGAAGAAATAAAGTCATCTATATCCATATGGAAAATTCTCCAAATCACTAATTTTCTACTGAAAAATGCAAATTAGTGTGACCTAACTCTGAAGTTCCACTTCACACTCATCAAATTGTCAAAATTGACAAAAAAGGGAAATGAGAAATTTGGAAGTAATATGGAAAAGCAATTACACAAATTCATTGTTGGTGGAATTGTGAGTTGGTCCAGCCATCTTCCAAAGCAATTTGGAACTCTGTCTGAAAGTTGCTAAATCCCTGCCCTGGTGAAAGGGAAGTAATGCCATTCTTTTAGCTTCTGGCACTTGTCACCTCCAGAACTCTCTAAACACCCCTCCTAGAATTCCATCCTGAGCACAAACCCCAGAGGACAATGAAAGCCTATCTCATCTCATTCCTCAATGATCAACAAATTTCCCCAAGCATAATCTCCCCATCCCAGTGATTCTGAACCTTAGGCCATCATCATTCAATATGCCTCTCCAGTCTCCTCTGCCTGACCTCTTATTCCTATTCCTTTAAACTCAATCACCCAAATATCTCACTCTAAAGCTACCCAGCTCTTCCATTGTGCTCTCTGGAATGCTTGTTCCATAGACAACAAACTTGCTTTTATCTTCAGTCTTTTCCTTTCCAACTCCCTCCATCTTATGGCACTCACTGAGACCTGCTTCCCTCTCAATGACACAATTTCTTTGGCCTCCCTTTCCAACTCTGACTGCATGTTCATTCATTCCCCACTTCACTTATTCTTACAAAGCTTTTCTCATCTATTAACAGTAGTTATCCTCTTTATCATTCATTTGGCACTTTGCCTATATTGCCTTCTAGCCTTATTAATGTTTTCATAGTTAATTCATTTATTCTATTATTAAACCAACATGTGTGAAGCATCAGTTGTTTATACATTTTTCTCAGTATTGGTAAAGGTACAATGTTGTTGTTGTTCAGTCATTTCAGTTGCATCTGACTCTTCGTGACCCCATTTGGGATTTTCTTGGCAAAGATGCTGGAGTGATTTGCCATTTCCTTCTCCAGATCATTTTATAGATGAGGAAGCTGAGGAAAACGGGATAAGTGACTTGCCTAAGATATAGTATTGGGTAATACATAGTACTGCTGTTCATGTATCTTACTGTCTAGAAAAGAATGAGACATAAACCTTTGTAACTATAGTTCTTACAGATACATGATCACTGGAGTAAATAGGTGTAGAATAAAGGGAAGGATGTCACTGCCCCTGTCTAATATTCAAGTTCCTCCCTTTTCTAAGCCCCAGTCAGCTAGGTTATCCTGCTTAATCCACCCTCAGTCTGACCTCTCTTTTTTAGGTTACCTTAGGAAGTTCCATGGAACAGCTTACATTTGAGTTGAGTTTTAAAGGATAAGTAGGCCTCTAACAGGCAAAGAAAGAAAAGGAAGGCCTCCGGGAACAGTCATGTGTGGGTGGGGAAGAGATGTAGTTGAGTTCTATCTCCAAGTATGTAAAGAAGCTCTTTAAGATCTAGGTAACTTCTGAATCACTCACATCCTTCATCACACCTCTTACCTATTAGATACTAAATATGTTTGTGGACTAGAAAACTTGATTTTGATCAGTCTTCAAGCCCACTTGGCTCATCAAATTTATTCCAATATTCTCTTTTATTCAGTCAAAATAAGGATGTTGTACTTCCTTTCCAAAGATCTGGGGTCAATTTTAGAAGGTCTGAGAGTCTGAGAAGAGAGAAACAGGGAACTGAAGTCGGGATGCTTCTAATTACAAGTTAGAACATTTTTTTCCTAGTTAGTCTCCTCTTGGGAGAAATTGTTTTTCTTTTATCTTTTCACCTGAGAAGATTCCCACAGGAGAGACGATTGTTTTTTTTTCCTCTTCCCAATCCGCCTCCCCTTGTTCCACCAGGAATAGCAATCATATCTACATTTCCCTGCCTGGTGGAGAAAAGAGATAATTTGGATGGAAGGACAAAGTGTAATCACTGCAGAGGAAGTGGGAAGGAGGGTCATCCTGTCATCTGTGTTTAAAGATCAAGAGGGGATACTGAAGGGTGGGAACAAGGGAATATCTTCTTCCAGTGTCTCTCCAACCCCTGAACCAAGGTCAGTGGGTCTTAGCAAGAATGATTGCTTTACTTGGGAGAAGGCAACTCTAGAGACTTTGCATAGAATTTGGGTTCAGTGAGTAGATTGAGGTGAGGGTGAATTCTAGGTAAATACTGGACAAATAAGCCTGGACAGAGCAACCAGCATGAGAGATGCTGACTGGCGCAATGGCTTTAGTTCCTGAGGTAAACACAGAGCATATGGGGTATTCCTTTGGGCTCATAGATGAGGTGCTTTTTTTTTTTGAAATTCAGACCAGCAAACAATTATTAAGCAGCTACTATGTATAATATACTGTCTTAAGTTATGAAAAATTTAATGACTTAAATTAGGGACCAAGAAGCAGACCCAAATGAATGCTATTGGAAGCCAACTTGGCCTACTAGGACAACTCTTCCATTTAACTGTTCTTCAAGGGACCAAGGGACCAGATCGGTCATTTATTCAGTCCATATAGTAGAAATAAGGACTTTCTGGAATTAGAGGTCCTGGATTTAAATCCTACCTCTGATATTTTTCTTTCTGTCTGTCTCTGTCTCTCTTTCTCTGTCTCTCTCTCTTCTCTCTCTTTCTCCGTAGGGAATCGAAAGTCCAAAACTCCCTGGGCCTCAGTTTCCTCATCTAGGCAGTGAAGTGGTTGAGCTTAGATGATCTGTAATGGGCCTTCAAGCCTCAGGTCTATGATTCTATGATTCTATAACTTTGGACTGTGTTTTCTGTATTCTGAGGCCTGTATTGGGAATGGTAGGGAAATACTAAAGAGCAAGGAATTTGCATATGGGAAGATCCCCATCTAACAGGAGGAAAAAGACACAAAAAAAGAAAAAAAATTATGTAAAAAAATAAAGATGATTATAGTTTAATGACATGTACAACTATGTGTGGGCTACTTAGAAAAGATGTTTATTAAGGTCAGGTTGTTTTAACCATAGAAGGGGTGAATATTGAGCATGGCTAAGAGGAAAGGGATGGGATTCAATAGTAAATATGAGGGAAAACTTGGGGGTAGGAGGTTCAGTAGGCTAGAAATGCTGGTTCATATAAGACCCATTATAATTGGTATTGGCACTTTTGTATAGTTAAAATTTGAAAAGTGCATTACGTCTAGTATTTCATTTGAGCCTCAATTGGAACTTCAAGGAATCACAAAGATTGTTTAGTCCCAAACTCTCATTTTATGTTATTTTTTTAATATAGTACTTTTGGGGGGGAGGGCAATTGAGGTTAAGTGACTTGCCCAGGGTCACACGGCTAGTTTTTGTGTTAAGTGTCTGAGGTTGGATTTGAACTCAGGTCCTTCTGACTCCAGGGCCAGTGCTTCACTGAGCCACCAGATGCCCCCCCCAACTCTCATTTTAAACAGAAGGAGATTGATGCTTAGAGAGTTTAAATGATTTACCCAAGGTCATAGAATAGTAAATGGTAGAGCCAGGCTTTGAACTCAGGACTTCAGAGAGAAGGAAGAACTTCCTAGAGTAGCCCAGAAATGAAATAAAGATGACTTAAACACCTAAAAGTGTTCAGAAGCAGCTTGATCTAAGAAATATAGTAGAGGGGATTCAAGCTTCATTTAGGAGTTGGATTAGATGACATTTGAGGCATATCTTTGCTAACTAAGGGACTAGAAAGCCTGGCTAGAGTGGTAAATATATGCTCAGTGACCATAGGAGATCAGCTTGGTAACATCTGAAAGGAAGGGGTATTGGAACCCAAAATAATAATCTTAGAAACTGATATGATGACCCACAAGGAGTCAGTATCCCTTCCTGAGCAGGTTAGGCTAAAATTAAGGGAATATTAGAGGAAGATGATTCTGACAGCCAGCTAAGTGGTACAAAATGAAGTCAAAAGAGCTGAGGGTGAATACTCTCATTCAACTTCTCTGAGTCAGTTTTCTCATCTATAAAATGGGAATACTAGCACCTACCTTTCAAGTTTTTTATCTAATGATACAACATATGTATATTGCAAACCTAAAAGTGCTATGTAACTGTGAACTATTATCATGTATAGTATTAAATTCAGCAAACAATGACTAAGTTCCTACTGTATGCGAGGGATTATGCTAGGCAGGAAGACAAAAATAGCATAGTTCTCTACTTAAAGAATGTAGCTTGTGTTCAAATTACTAAAAGTAAAGGTAAAGCTTGACAGAGTGAAAGAGGATCATGCAATGTGCTCTTGAGGTACCTGAGAAGAGAGACAACTACAAGGAGGAATTGACCTTTGAACTAAGCCTTGGGCCCTTAAAGGATGAAAGGATGAAGGAATAAATCCTGGGCATGAGGCAGGGGGATGGTTTTCCTGAATGTGTGAAGAGAAGAAACACTATGTTGAGCTCCAGAAGCATCAATAAATATAGGATTCCAAATTGGAACAAGATTGCTGAGTGCCTTAAATAGAATAATAGCACTTACCTCACAGAGCCAGATTGCCAAGAGTCTCAAATAGAATAGGGATAAGGCCTGGACCTGGGATTTCATCTCTCTCCCAGTATAGGATGGCCCCTTCTTTTTAACCTATAATTATGGTGACTTGCCTAGGGAACCGAGAGGTTATAGGGGATTTACGCCCAAGACATACAGAATGTGTTGGCAGCAGGGCTCAAATCTGGAGCTCCCTGGTTCCAGGTCCAGCTCATTATCTCTTGCAATTTGTTACTCCATTTATACGTGCCTAGAATAGAATGAGTATAAAGAGATACAGGCAAAAATATTTATTTTAGAGCAAATCACTATGTTAGACAATGAGTTACATACTTTCAAGGAATTTCCAATTTACTTGATGTGATTAGTGAGATGCATACAACAGATTAATATCAGACAGTAAGAAATGCTGAGAAAGATAGCAGGAAGAAACTAGACTTGGAATCAGATGACTTGTCTTTGAGTCTAGACTCTGCTGTTTACCAGCTTGTGAGTCTGGGCAAAGCCCTTTTAGGGGTTCAGCTTCCCCTTTTGCACAATTAGGTTTTCCCAGAAGGGCAATCTTATTAGCAAAACGACCTCAGAAGTCTATGCAAACTGTCAGCCTGCTGTTGTTGAGGCTTTTGAATGATTGAATTCCTGACTCTGCTATAGTATCCATGAGATGGATGCCTTGCACAAAACAGGTGCAATTGTTAAGGTTAAATTCTCAAACCCTGAGATACTTAATTCCTCCTGTGCCATTCCCTTAGTACTATGTTTACTTAGTCTCCCTGCTTGGTGTCTAAAAGACTTATATCCCACTTAATCTGAAACTCCCCATCTGGGACTGTTGGCAATTGTTCCAGGGAGAGCTGTGTCGCCGCCTGTCTTTGAAAGTGATGGGTCTGGGAACTCGAGGTGACCATTATGTGGGTAGAAAAAAACATAATCTCTCTCTCTCTCTCTCTCTCTCTCTCTCTCTCTCTCTCTCTCTCATTCTCTCTCTTTTTTTCACACACACATACATACATTATACACATAACACATACATATATATGTTTTATTAATGGCTGGAAATGTTTCTAATTAGAGAAAAATATATAGGATTTATGTATATGGGTATATGTATACACATGTGTGTAAGTATGTATGTATATATACACATATACATATGTATATGTGTTTCTCTGTGTGCCTCCTTTGCCTGACCAGAAAGAGCCACTTTGAGCCATTAGTTTAAAAAAAAAAAAGTGTTCCTTCCTGCACATTTCTTGGCTCAAACTTTCAAAACCTGAAATCCAAAGTCCAGCTTGGTGGCTTGCTTTATAGATCTTGAAGCAGTCAGCATAATGCTAATATCATCAGACCCACTCTTTAGGAGCTCAACCAGAGCCATGGTTTCTAAGGTCTCTTTGTGGACCCGGCATTGTGTGATTGTAAGAGAAGTGACACAGTGGTGCAGAGGAGAAACTCAGCTGAGGGAAAAAAATCTCTTTCAGATAGGACGGTCATGGAGCACTCCCTAGAGGAAGTAGGATTTGAACTGAGTCATCTTGCAGGGTAATAAATAGAAAGGATGGATAGGGAAGGAGATGTAAACAGAAGTGTGCTATATTGAAAATGTTTTAGGAATATTGCCCTGAGGACAAGGCACGGGATGGATTAACAGAGAAAAACTGTAGTTGGACAAGTTCTGAGGCTATTGAAATAGTGTATGTGTGAGTTAACAAGGGACTGAATTAGAGTGGTAGCAATTCAAATGGAGAGAAAGATGGTAGGTCTCTAAACATTGCAAATAAAGAATCAGGAAGTCTTAAAATCAGTCAGATGGATTGTGGATTGATTCATAAATTTGGAGTTTGGAGGACTTCAGTTCAAAACCTATTTCAGACACTAGTTGTGTGACCCTGGGGCAAGTCCGTATACTTTTATTGGCCTCAGTTTCTCATTTGTAAAATGAATGTAATGACCATATAAACTTCACAAGGTTGTTTACTTGCTCTTGCTCTATCTTTGAAGTAAATATCCCATTGTAAAAGCTAATCAAATGATTAGTGTTTAAATCAACTGGAAAACTATTTATAGGAAGACTATAACTGGTGAGGGGGCTCAAGCCTATGGCAAAGAAAAGAGACTTCTCATCCTCCAGCAGGTACCTGAGAAACCTGTGGGAAGAATAAAGTAGTATAAAAGGTCTAGCTCTCAGTTATCAGGGCTGGAGTCAACCATATTTAATTATTATTAATTGATCCCTGATTGCCAGTCAATCAATCAGTAATTATTTATTAAGCATCTACTATATGATAAATAATAGAGATAGAAAGAAGAAAAAAGACAATCTCTGCTCTCAAGGAGCTCACAATTTAATAAGAATGCAAGATGAAAACAAAATTAGATATACAGAGAAGTGAACAAACATTTATTAAATACCTCTTACATGCCAGAACTATGCTAAGTACTTTATAAATATTATCTTATTTGATCCTTATAACAATTCTTTCAGGTAGGTGCTATTATTATCCCCATTTTATAGATGAGGAAATAAAGGCAAACAGAAATTAAGCAATTTTTTCATGGTCATACAAGTAGTAAGTGTCTAACATTGGATTTTAAGTCAGATCTTTCTGACTCTGGGTCAGAACACTATTTGTTATGCAACCAAGGTGTTTCTGCAGCAACAGGATACATTAGAGATTAATAGAGGAAAGGCAGTAGCATTAAAGGGGTTTCAGAAAGGCTTCTTTTAGAAGATGAAACTTGAACCTGAAGGATGCAAGGAAGCCAGAAGGTGGTGAGGAGGAAGAGGAAGAGAAAAATCCAAGGATGGTAGACAGCCAGTGAAAATGCCTGGAGTTGGGAAATAGGGTGTTGGGTTCAAGGACTACCAAGGAGGGCAGCACTGTTGCATCACAGAGGAGACTAGGTTGGAATAAAGATAGGAGGAGATCAGGTTTTAAACACTTCAGTTGCCAAAAAGGGGATTTTACATTTTTTTTTTAAACAAATACTTTATTAACTTCTGTTTTACATCATTCATTTCCGCCAGATTTTGAGTTACAATCATTTTCCCCCCATTATTCCCCTACCCAACCTCCCAGAATAGCAGTCCCACAAGATATCACTTCCTCCAATCTGCTCTCTCCCATACCTTCTCCCATACCCCATCGACTTTTCCATTAGAGGAAGGTGAATCTTTGTGTCCCAATGCCTGCACATCTTATCTCCCAATTATAAGCAAAAGAGCATTAATAATAGTATTTATATATATTTGAAACATTTAATGTTAAGACCTCGAATTTCAGATCCATTTCCTTCCTCCTTGTCACCCATTCCCTCTGGGGAGATAAGTAATTCAGTATATGTTGTACATGTCTAGCTATGCAAAACATTATCATAGTAGATATATTGTACAAGGCTGCTTATAATTCCCTCCCACTCCTCCCACCCCCCACCTGGTCCATTCCCTACATGATCCTGTCCCTCTTCTATAGTGGGTACTTCCAACTTCCCCTCACCCCAAGGATGCCCTCCCATCCATCATCCCTCCTCTCATCCCCCTTCCCCCTATCCTGCTGCAGGTTGAGATATCCCATTTAGTATGTATGTCATTTTCTCTCTGAACCAAATTCAATGAGAATGTGGTTTTGCCTTTTTAGCCTTCCTTATTCTCCCCCTCCTTTGCAACCACTTCCCCTTGCTTCTTCTACATGGGATAGTTTACCCTACCCTGTCTCTCCCCATCTCCTCTTGCCACTTTCCTCTCTCACCTCATAATTTCATCCTTGAGTATTCTCCCTTCCCAACAAATTCAACCTATGCCCTCTATCCATATATAACTGTAACCTTATACACACACATTCACATATGTATTCATATGACCACACCCCTTCTTCCATTATTTTCATAGTGAGAAAGATATCATCAGTCACAGTTATTGCTTTTCCATATAGGAATGTAAATAGTTCAACTTTGATAAGTTCCTTTTGATTTCTTTTCCCTGATTACCTTCTCAGGCATCTCTTACTTCTTGAGTCTGGATGTCAAATTTTCTATTCAACTCTGGTGTTTTCCTCAAGAATGCTTGAAAGTCCTCTATTCCACTGAATGACCATATTTTCCCCTGAAACAAAATACTCAGTTTTGCTGGGTAGGTGACCCTTGGGTTCATTCCCAGTTCTTTTGCCCTCTGGAATTTCATATTCCATGCCCTTCGATCCCTCAGTGTAGAAGCTGCCAGGTCCTGGGCTATTCTGATTGTGTTTCCACAATATTGAAATTGTTTCTTCCTGGCCGCCTGTAGTATTTTCTCCTTGATCTGGGGATTCTGGAACCTGGCTATAATATTTCTGGGAGTTTTCTTTTTGGGATCTTTTCAGGAGGTGATCGGTGGATTCTTTCAACCTCTATTTTGCCCTCTGGATCTAAAACATCAGGGCAGTTTTCCTTGAGAATTTCTTGAAGGGTGATTTCTAGGTTCTTTCCTTGATCATGGCTTTCAGGTAGTCCAATAATTTTTAAATTGTCTCCTGGATCTATTTTCCAGGTCAGTGGTTTTTCCCATGAGATATTTCACATTGCCTTCTAATCTTCGTTTGTTTGGATCTGCTTAACAGCATCTTGATTTCTCATAAAGTCATTAGCTTCCATTTGCTCCAGTCTAACTCTGAAGGAATGAATCTCCTCAGTGAACTTTTGAGATTCTTTTTCCATCTGGCAAATCTGACTTTTTAAGGCATTCTTCTCCTCATTGCCCTTTTGGGCCTCCTTTGCCATTTGAGTTAGTCTATTTTTTAAGGTGTTGTTTTCCTCAGTCAGGCTGTTGACCTCATTTCATACTTTTCCTGCATCCTTCTCATTTCTCTTTCCAATTTTTCCTCCACTTCTCTTATTTGATTTTTAAAGTCCTTCTTAAGGTCCTCTGTGGCCTGCAACCCACTCATGTTTTCCCCTGGGGCTTTTGGAGCAGGACTTCTGACCTCACAGTCCTTTTCCCGCCCTATGCCCCCAAAATAGGAGTCTAGTTGCATTTTTCTGTTTCCTTTGCCTTGGCATGTTGCCACTTAATTGCTTGACTTTTGGGCTTGTTGCCACACTATGGCTTTAAGGCCAGATAGAGGAATTTTCGCCCCGAACGTGTGGGGGGCAACTTCCGTTTCTGGCAAGCTGTAAACCCACCCACGACTTCCACCCTAGATCACAATCCAGATCCAGGGAGGTTAAAGCAAGAGCGATTACTCCCCAAGACTGATCGCTGGATCTCCCCACGATTTGTAGGCTGGGAGCCGGAAATGCGTATGAAAACTACAAAATGGCGTGTCTCCTCAGCAGCTTCTAGCTCCCAGGGGAGGGAGCTGACGCATTCCCCAAATACAGGTCCCAAAGTCCATAGGACACCAACCTCTTACTTTGTCCTAGGCAAGTCTATGTTGATAATTCTGGCGTCTCCACAGTTCCTGGTGTTCTGGGGTTCCTCCAGCCGGCTGCTGGCCCTGCCGCCCTGGGGCTAAAACCTTGGCTCACGTGGACCTGGGCTCGGCTCGGCTCCTGCGCTCTGCGAGCTGCCGACTCCCAGACCACTGCGCTGGTCCTTCCTGCAGGGTGCTGGTCTGTCCTCAGCGGGAGGTTAGCTTCTCTGTGTCGTTCTGTGGGCTGGGGCTCCAGAAGATTTTCAGAGTCCTTTTTTACATAGTTTGTGGAGAATCTGGGGGCAGAGAGGCTTGGACGAGCTGTTTCTATTCCGCCATCTTGGCTCCGCCCCCCGGGGATTTTACATTTGATGCTAGAGAGGATAGGGAGTCACTGAAGTCTATTCAAAAGATAAAATTTTCTTCATGGGAAATTTGATTTGCTGAGTGAGTGAAAGATGGACCATATTGGGGAGAGATTTGAGAGAGTGAGACCAAACTGAAGGTTAATTGCAATAATTTTAGTATGAAGTGATGAAAGCTTGCACCAAAGATGTAGCAATATCAGAGCAGAGAAGGTGGTAGATACCAGAGTTGCTGTGAAGGCGAAAGTGATAGGACTTGGCAAGGGACTGGATGTAGAGAGTGAGGGAGAATGAGGAGTTGAGAATGAAACCTTTAGGCTTTAAAAGTCGGTGAGTGGATGGATGGCACTGCCCTCAATAGAATCAAGGAAGTTCAGAATTAAGGAGAGTGAGGAATAAAAAGTAAATATAAGATGGGAATCCAGATGACTAAGAAAATGGGGTGATATTAAAAATTGAGGTGCTATTACAAAAAGAAGTCAAGATGGAAATCAAGTTTGGGCAGCCAGGATGAGTTCATTTTAAGACATACTTAATTTGTGGTAAGTGAATGACCAGGATCTATGAACAAAAATGACCAGGATGATGGTTAAAGACGTGTGAATGGAGTTCAGTAAGGTCAGGAATGAAGATATAGATTTGCAGGTAATTCACATAGAGCTGAGAGTTGAAGTTTTGAGGGAATCAGATTTCCCAGGAAGTGAATGTAGAGTGAGAAAATAAAAAGGTGATTTGGGGAAAATTATCCACGTTTCATTTCAGGAATGGAAAAGAAGAGAACAAACAGTGAAATAATTGGAAAAGTTGTCAAAGGGATGGCAACAAAAGTAGGACAGTATAGTTTCAAGGAAGCCAAGGAAAAATAAAATTTTAAGAAAAGAGGGGTATTGAGTATATATATATATATATATATATATATATATATATATATATATATATATATATATATATATATATATATATATATATGGAGAGAGAGAGAGAGAGAGGGAGCAAGGGTAATTAAGATGAAAAAGGCATTGGATTATGATAATTAGGAATTGATTAATGACTTTCAGTATAATGAAGAAGTAGAAGTAGATTCTAGGGATTTAAAAATAATAACAAATATATGTAATGCCTTTATTATCTCATTTGCATCTCACAAAGAACCTTGAAAGATAGATGCCATAGGTATTACCATCACCATTTTGCATATGAGGAATTCGAGATGCTGGGCAGTTAAATGAATTATCCAATATTAAACAGAGTAGCATTTGAATCCAGATCTCCCTGCCTGGAAGGCCAACACTCTGTCTAGGAGATAACACTGCCCATTCATTAATGTCAAGGAAATGAAAATGATGACCATACATTTCTTGAGAAATTCGAGAGTGAAAGGAAAGAAGAAAATAGGACAGTAGCTTTATGGGACTGCAGTACCAAATAAAAATTCTCAAGATAGATCTTTGTATATTTAAAGGCATATGAAAAAAAGGCACTGGAGAAGGAGAAATTGAAAATGTCATAAATAGCATGCCATAACCGATGTGACAGTGTCTTGGTGGAGGCAAGAGGAATTGGAGGGGGTCAAAGATTTAAGTGAAGAGATTCGATTTTCTTTAAGAGGGACAGTTTTGATCTAGGAGGAAAAAGAGAATGTTTGGGGTTCTTGGTAAAATAGATTTTCTCAGTAAAATGAGAGTCAAACTGTCAAGAATAGAGGTCCTTGGGGTAATAGTGGGAAGAGACTTAATTGATACAGGGGATAGAGTTCTGGACCTTGAGTTAAGAAGACCTTAGGCCAAATTATTCCTCTGGTATGTAATAGCTGTGTGACCCCAGGCAAGTCACTTAACTCTCTAAAGCACAGGAGTTTTATTTTGTTTGGTCAGTTGGTTTCTTTGAGACAATACAATACAGAGGATAGGACACTGGACTTAGAGATATGAAAATGAGTTCAAATTCTGCATTGAATACTTAGTGACCCTGAGCAAGTCATGCAACCTGTCTATGCATCAGTTATTTCATCTGTAAAATGAGAGGTCTTGACTAGATGGTTCCTAAAGTCCTGTTCTATATCAATGATCCTATAGCATTAACCTAGCCTGCTAGGGTTCTCAAAGCACTTCACAATTTAAATCAATTTGATGCTCAAAACAACTCTTGGAGTTTTTACAATTATATTATTATTCTTATTTTGCAGATGAGAAAACTTGAAACTGAGAGTGATTAAGTGACTTGTCCAGGGTCAGAATGTCTGAGGCACAATTTGAACTTGGTTCTTTCTGACTCCATGTCCAGCACTCTATTCACAAAACCAACTACATAGTATTTGAAGTTTGCAAAATGCCATCGTGCTTATTTTACAGGTGAGGAAACAAGGGCTCATAGTGCTCATCTGACTTGCTCATGGTCACATTGAGAGCAGGTTTTGTAGGAACATTTCCAACTCACTGACTTCAAATTTTGCACCCTTTCCAGTCTGCCTCACTGTCTATACAAAGAAGTTTTGGATAGAAATGGTGAATTCAATAGTAGGGAACAGTAAAAGAATGGAAAAAAGACAAGATCATTGCAATGTCATCACACATATAGACATGTACAAACAGAGAGAGATTTCGGGATACAGGTCTCTCTCAAAGATACACGTTATGTTCTTGTTTTTAAGGGTTTTTTTTCCTCCTGCACATTTCTCTTTGTGTGACATTCATTTGTTTTGTTCCTGACTCTTTCCATTGGGAGGTTCCTCTAAACTTGCCACCTGTATCTCCTTCTTGTGCATTTCTCCGAATACAGGACAAAGACCAACACTTAGAAAAAAAAATTGTCGACTGACTGACAGCAGAGTTCTCTTAGTGTGTCTTCGTGTGTCCTTAGCAGTCACCACTCTCATGTCCTCCTTTGATGTGGAGAGCAGAAATTGGACTACTGCTCAAGAATTCATCTTTTCTGCTTTCCCCCATGACTGGGGAGATGCTGTCATCTGCTTTGTTCCATTGCTCTTCATTTATGTCTTCATTATTGTTGGAAACTTAATCATTGTCATAGTTGTCCAAATAGATACCCACCTCCACACCCCCATGTATTTCTTTATCAGCTCCCTCTCTTTTCTAGAGCTTTGGTATACCACATCCACCATCCCACTCATGCTTTCCAACCTGCTTAGTGAGAAAAAAAGCATTTCCTTAAATGGGTGTATGGTGCAGTTGTATTTTTTCCATTCCACAGGCATAAGTGAAGTGTGCCTTTTGACAGTTATGGCCTTTGATCGCTATTTGGCTATTTGCAGACCCCTCCATTATCCAACCATCATGACTCCCAGACTATGCATCCAGCTGACCCTGGTCTGCTGTGTCTGTGGCTTCATCACACCCCTGCCTGAGGTTGTGTGGATCTCCACTCTGCCATTCTGTGGCTCCAATCACCTGGAGCATGTCTTCTGTGACTTCCTCCCACTCCTCCGTCTGGCCTGCACAGACACCCGGGCCATTCTCATGATCCAGGTGGTTGATGTGATTCATGCTGCAGAGATTGTCACAGCTGTGCTCCTCATCCTCCTCTCTTATGCTGGCATTGTGGCTGTGATCTTGCGCATCCGTTCAGCGGAAGGTCGTAGAAAAGCATTCTCCACCTGTGCTTCGCATCTCATGGTCTTTGTGCTGTTCTTTGGCAGCGTGGCACTTATGTACCTGCGTTTCTCGGCCACATATTCTTTGTTCTGGGACACAGTGATTGCACTGGCATTTACTGTTTTGTCCCCATTTTTCAACCCCATTATCTATAGCCTGAGGAATAAAGAGATTAAAGAGGCTGTGAAAAAACATATGGGTCACTCAAGGATCTTTTCCTGTAAGACCAAGTGATACATCATTTTTTGATTGATATCATCACTGTCAATGTCCTTCTGTCAGAACTAATTATTACCTATCAATGTCTTCTCAACCTGTGAATCCTAACTGGAAATCAATATCTGATTGTTTTTTTTTTTAAGCATCATTCACATAGATATATTAGTTCTGGCTAAGATCACTAAAATCAAAGCTAAAAAAAAATAAGCAAAGAAAAAAATTGTAAATTCACACTTAGTAAGAGATACTGAATTGTTTTGGTAAAAATGCCAGATGGCTGGTCAAATTTTGGCTATTTCCCTGCTGTATATTTCACCCAATTAGAAGTAATGTCCCAAATATAGCTACTTCAACACTCACCCAGTTTCATGATTTAACTTTAATAATAAACAACATTTATACAATAGTTTATGGTTTGTAAGGTTCTTTGCATACATTATTATATTTGATATAACAAACCTATGTTATTGTTGTGTAACCTTTTCCTACAAATTATTTTTCTATATGAATTATTATTATTCTTTGCTGGGTCTAGGGTAATAACAATTTATAGAGAAGGTTGAAGAAATTTCTCTTAAAAAAATTTATGTCATCTAAATGTCTCTTTATATTTCTCCATTGCCCCTCTCAGAGATTCACCCCATACAACAATTTTTGTTTTCATGGAAAAAAAAAAACAAAACAACTAATCACTATATCAACAAATAGATCTGAAAATATACATAACGTTCCACTCTGTGGACCTTTCATTTCTGGAAGAAAAAAAAAAGGATCAGGTGTTTTCTGTCTCTTCATTTTGACTGTGCTTGTTTTTTGTAATTTTGCTACATTCATTTTGATTATTTTAATTTTTGTTCACATTTTCATTGTTGTAGTCATTGTATATATTGTTGTTGGTTTTTTTTTTTTGCTTGGCAGAGCATTTCTGATGACTTCATGCCCTCTTTCCCTCATTGGGTGAGGAAAACTGGCACTTACAACAGGCTAGAATATAGGGAAGGGGCAGGAACTGTATGTGAGGTCTCAAGTCTAGAATTCCCTATTTCCTTCAGTTGTCCTTGACACAGAAGTTTCCTAGTAGTTCCTGGAAATAAGGAATAGACAGTTACAATGGGAGGGGTGTTGACTCAGATTCTGAATATAGAGGGAAGTGTCTAGATTCACAAATGCTCTATTTTCTTTTGTAATTATATATTATTTCCTGTTCATTGTGAGTTTAATTTGCTCAGAGTTGCTGCTAAATTGTGGCTAGGTAGACAGGTGAGTAGGGTTGGGGCAGAATAGTCTAAGCATTTTCTGGCTATGTGCCCTCTAGTGGCCAATGGGGATACAACAGTATTTTAGCCTGTTTTATCTTGAATAAACTAAATAGGAACTGAGGTAACTATTGGGCTGGATGCTCAACATATAAAAAAAAGAAAAAATCAACTTCCATCTGTGGATACATAAGTCCATGAGCCCTGGGAATAGCAATGTCCCAAAGGCTCCTGGACCTGGAAGCTGTAGTCATCATCCCAAGGAGCAAACATTGGAGAAGAGGCCAACCATTCCTACAACCACTCCAACCAGCTGCCAATCAACTACCAGAAGGGAGCAAATGTACCAGCTGAAGTAGGTGTTCTGCATGAGAAGTAGGATGTGGCATGTACCCATTGAGACAAATCACCTCTACCACTTTGACCACTTTCTAATCCTAGTCTAGGATCCAGAATCTAAACATTCCTGGAAATGTAGTATCTCTCAGTTCATCAGTCCTATTTCTAGTCCATGTCAACATCCATCTTCAATAAAAGGAACCCTCATGGAAAAGAGAACTGTCATTCTTTTCACCATTAGCACCAACTACTAATGAAATGATGATGATGGACAGCTAAGCTGCTAAGCCCCAAAGCCCCTGAAATAACAATACCCCCTCCCCAATCCCCAGACTACCAGATCTACCATCCAAAAATGAACCTTGTTAAAATGACACGTGGCAACTTCCTCTGCAATAACTGCAACTTCTATCTCCTCAACAACCACAACTGTTAAAGAACTGGAAATAAAAGTTCTGGCCACCAAAGATGGCACCTTGGCACCATTAAATAGCTCAACATCAAAAAGAGATATGGTTTTATCCATTGAAATTACATTAAATAAGATTCATTACCATATGCTTTGCTGCTGTACTTTAAGGACCACAACATATTTCCATAAGATTCGCAGCTAAAATTTCATATATATTCTATCTCTCCCTATTATAAGTTAATTTGAGAGCTGGAACTCTCTTGACTTAACTACTCGCTTCCCCAGCACTTGCCGTGGTGCTTTGCACATAGTAAGAGCTAAATAAATGGTTTTTCATTCATTAATTCATTCATTCATTCATTTATACAAAATGCTCTTGCTGGATAATTAATACAGTGACACACTGTTTTTTGTAAATTTAAAGAAGGAGCACATGAGCTGATTCAAATTGCTTGCACTATGGCAGTGCTCCAAGTGTCACATGTTTTATATAGAATGCTACAACTTAATTATTCCTATTTTTCAGACAAGGAAACAATGGCTCAGAGAGGATAAATAGCTTTCACAGGATTACGCAGCTGATACAATATGTCACACTGCCTCTTAATAATATATAGCAGCACTTAATAAACACATGTTGAATTGGATCCTTGTTTTCTCATATTGATAAGATTGCTTTAAACAATGCTCCATTTTAGAGTAAGAGGCAATGAAATATGAGATAGATGAACGGATAGATGGATGAATACAATATATATTCAGTGCCCACTGGGTACTTGGTACTGAACTGGGCACCGAGGATACAAAGACAAAAGTGGGACAGCAAATATTCCCAAGAGCTTATATTCTAGTAGAGAGAAACAATACACAAACAGGATTAGAGTAGGAAAGGAAGTTTTTTTTCCTGTCTTGGAAAGCACAGGAATGGTGAGTTGAGTCATAAAACAGTCAGTTGTCGATTTAATTACCATTCCTAGAGCAAGAGGCGAAAAGCAAGAGTGTAAGGTGTGAGGTTTTAGATTGGAGAGGAGGGTATACACTTGGGGCAGTGTGAATGTCAAAATGTCCAAGATGGATGAATCTGAAGTGCAATCTAGAGCCAATTAGGGAAAGGGTGATCCATATGTTGCTGTATCAGATGGAAAGGGAATTCATCAGCAGGTCAGATGGCAAGATGTCAAAGTATGTCTGGGATGAATGGATGTTGACATTAAAATTTCTTTTTCAAAAAGGCTATCTATGAAGGCTTAGAAGTATGACATATGTGAAAAGGAATAACCTTTAAATCAGTTAGTACTGATTACTTTTATTTATTTTTAGTTTTATTATAGGATTAAGTTCCCATTTTTTAGGAAAAGTTAATCCTAACAGTTAAGCCAAACTAACATAGATATTCTCTTAAGTCTAGGTTACCTATAGATTTAGAGGATAGATAAGACTTTATCATTTAATAGCAGATAATTTAGAGTAAGACATACATCTTTGTAGGAATAAAATAATCATAAAGGCCGACAACTGGAGAAGGGGAGGGGTGTTGACTCCTACCCAACTGTTCTAAGTTCCTCTTTCTAGTATTAGTGGATACATTCCCCTTTTTCTTCAGCTAAAGGTTACATTCCTCTTTCACAGTTCAATAGGCCCCTCTAAAAGTAATACTTTTAATTGCAGAATGTTAGAGCTACAGGGCAAAGATTTCTAAGGCAATCTCATTTAGACAGGTTGATAGACACAGGCCCTAATCCAATAGAATATCATATTTAATCGTTATCCCACCCCAGTTATTCCTCCAACATGCCCACACTCCAAATGTTGTCAACAATATGAGTTTGGGTTAAGAAAGCTGAGGAGAAATGAACTAGCCAGATGACCTGCTTTGTCTAATTTAATTATGTTCAAAACAAGTTCCCTAAGACTGCTATAATTTTTAATTACTCTTTTCTATTATAAAAAAGGCTCTTAAATTACTCTTTCTGTCTCTCTCCTCTGAGGAGTCAGATGATATGATTTGATTGGCAATAGTCAACCTTGATAATTAAAACATTATATTTGACTCAAACTTTTCTATTTCAGATATTAATTTAGCATATGAAAGGAACAGGAATATCCACACTTCAAATCACATATCCTTGAAGTATTGGGATCCTGAAAAAGTGATCCTAATCACTTAACAGCAAATGGTAGTTGAAAGAGTTTTGGTAGAATGAATGATTCACCTGTGCAAGTTTAAATTAATAGTTATGAGTATAGAGCATGGAACGTTGAATGACAGGCTGAGAAATCTGAATTTTGTTTCATAACCAATAGAGAAATCAGTCAATCAGTCAATATGCATTTATTAGGCATATATTATGTTCTAGGCACTGTGCAAAGTGCTGGAAATACAACAAAGGCAAAAACAGTACCTACTCATGAGCTTATGGTCTCATAGGGATGGCAGCAGGCAAACAATTATGTACAAAAAGGATGTAGATAGATATATTGGCTAAAAACCATAGAGGAGGAATCAGGATTAAGGGTGACTAGGAAAGGCTTCTTATAGAAGGTGAGGTTTTAGTTGAAACTTGAAGGAAGCCAGAAAAGCCAGAAGGAAGTGATGAGAAGAGAAATTATTCCAGGAATAGGGGACAACCAGTGAAAATGCCAGGTTTGATAGAAGGCATGTCTTATGTGAGGAAAAGCAAGGAGACCACCATCACTGGATCAGAGTATGTAGGGTAGTGTTGGTATAAGGTGTAAGAAGGCTGGAAAGGTGAGGGGAAGGGCAGGTATGACTTTTAAGTCAAATGTGGATTACATATATATTTTACATTACATATTTATATTTTATTTTATTTATTATATATAATATATATTACATATAATTTGTAATTTATTTTATATGTTTTTACATTCAGTATGACTTTGTTTTCAGTTTTAAATTCTCTCCCTCTCACATATTTCTTCGATGAGAAAGTAAAAACAAAACAAAACACCAGAAAAAAAACCCCACCAAAAACCATTATAGACATGAATAGTAAAGCAAAACAAATTCCCACATTACTCATGTCATTGGGTATATGTGTGTGTTTGTGTGTGTATATTATACATTATATAAATGTATATTTTTATATATAATGTTAGCTATATAAATTTACCCTATCTCTGTCACCTGTTTGTCTGGAGAAGGATAGTATGTTTCATCACGAGTCCTCTGGAATTGTAGTTGATCAATGGGTTGATCAGAGATTTTAGGTCTTTCAGAGTTGTTTGCCTTTAATATTATATTGTTTTTGTAAAAGTTGTTCTCCTGGTTCTTCTCACTTTGCTTTGCATGATTTCTTAAATCTTTCTAGGTTTCTCTGTAACCATGACCTTCATCATTTCTTACAGAACAATATTATTCCATTACATTCATATACCATAACTTATTCAGTCACTACTCAATTGAGGCACACCCTCTTAGTTCACTAATCTTTGCCACCACAAAAGAACTGATTTTATAGATAAAGATATAGAACTATATACAGATATAGATATAGTACATAATGATCTTGTTCTTTCTTTCATCTCTTTGAGATGTAGATATATTAGTGGTATTGCTGGATCAAAGGGTATGTACAGTTTATTTTTTTAATTTTGTCATTTATTTTTTTAAACAAACAATCATTTTTCTTTTTAAAATTAATTTTTTAGTTTTCAACATTCATTGCCACATGATTTTGAGTTACAATTTTTTCTCCCCATCTTTCCCTTAACCCCACCCCAAAATAGCAAGCTTACTGAATACTCCTTCCTCCTATCTGTTCTCTCTTATATCCCTCCATTACCTCCCTAATTTTCTAATAGGGCAAAACAGGTTTCTATACCCCAGTACCTGTATATCTTATTTCCCGGTTGCATGTAAAAAACAACAACAACAACAACAATAACAATAACAACAACCAAAAAAAACATTTGTTTTTAAAATTCTGAGTCCCAGATTGTTTCTCTTCTTCCCTCCTCACCCACCTGGGAAGATAAGCAATTCAGTATACATTGTACATGTGTAGTTATGCAAATCATTCCCATAGTAGCTATATTGTTAAAGACTATATTTCTCTCTATCCTATCCCACCCCCAGTTATTCTATTTCCTCTTTTGACCCAATCCCTTTTCAAAAATGTTTGCTTCTAACTACCCTCTTCCCCAATCTGCCCTCCCTTCTATCATTTCCCCCTTATCCCTTATGCCCCCCCGCCATTTTTCTGTAGGGTAAGATACCCAATCGAGTGTGTATATTATTCCCTTCTTTCGACAAATTCAATGAGAATCAGGTAGTCTCATTCCCTTTCACCTTCCTGCTCTTCCCCTCCATTGTTAACTGTTTTCTGTTGCCTCTTTTATATGAGATAATTGACCCTAATATATCTCTCCCTTTCTCCTCCCAATAAATTTTTCTCTCACCTCTTAATTTTATTTTTTAGATATCATCCCTTCACATTCAACTCTTGTGCCCTCTATGTATATATGAACATGCATATGCCCACATTCACATATATATTTATATACATATAAACCCTCCTATACATACATACATATGTATGTGTACATATATACATATATATTCTTCAACTATCCTCACACTGAAAAAAGTCTTATGAGTTACAATTATTGTTTTTTTCCATGTAGGAATTTAAATACAATGTAAATACTTCAACTTTAATAAGTTCCTTGTGATTTTTTTTTCCTGTTAACCTTCTCATGCTTCCCTTGCTTCTTATATTTGAAAGTCAAATTTTCTGTTCAGCTCTGGTTTTTTCATCAAAAATGTTTGAAAATCCTCTATTTCATTGAATGGCCATATTTTTCCCTGTAGCATTACTGGGTAGGTGATTCATGGTTTTATTTCTAGCTCCTTTGGCTTCCAGAATATCATATTCCAAGCCCTTTGATCCCTTAAAGTAGAAGCTGCTAGGTCTTCTATTATCCTGTGTTTCCACAATACTCAAATTGTTTCTTTCTGACTGCTTGCAATATTTTTCCCTTGATCTGGGAACTCTGGAATTTGGCTATCATGTTCCTAAGAGTTTTCTTTTTGTGATCTTTTTCAAGAGATGATTGGTGAATTTTTTCAATTTCTATTTTGCCCTATGGTTCTAGAATATCAGGGCAATTTTCCTTGAGAATTTTTTGAAATATGGTGTCAAGGCTCTTTCTTTGCTCATGGCTTATAGGTAGTCCAATAATTTTTAAATTATCTCCCCTGGATCTCTTTTCCAGGTCAGTGGCTTTTCCAAGGAGATAGTTCACATACTTTCTATTTTTTCATTTGTTTGGATCTGTTTTATAGTATTATCTTGATTTCTCATAAAGTCATTAGCTTCCAATTGCTCCAATCTAATCTTGAAGGAGTTATTCTCTTAGTGAGTTTTTTACATTCCTTTTCCATCTGGCAAATTCGGTTTTTTAAGGCATTCTTCTCCTCATTGGCTTTTTGGGCCTCTTTTGCCATTTGAGTTAGTCTGTTTTTAAGGTGATATTTTCTTCAGTGTATTTTTGGGCCTCCTTTGTTTTTCATGATTTTCTTGCATTGTTCTCATTTCTCTTCCCAATTTTTCCTCCACTTATCTTACTTGCTTTTCGAAATTCGTCTTGAGCTCCTCCATGGCCTATAACCAGTTATATTTTTCTTGGAGGCTTTGAAGCAGGAATTCCAACTCCACTGTCTTCCTCCTGCTCCATACCTTGATCCTTTTTGTCCCTAGAAAAGGATTCTATGGTCTGTTGTTGCTTCTGTTGCTTGCTCATATTGCCAGTCAATTACTTGACTTTTGAGCTCTTAGCCATGGTAGAACTCTGTTTCCAGAATGTAGAGAGCTAAGTCCCAAATCACTGGGGTTTTGCAGCTGCCAGAGCTATTAGATGGGTACCCCCTCTATAGCCCCCACAAGCTCTGGCTCACTGGTCACACACCCCAGGACCACTGCCCAAGACCACAATCCAGATCAGAGCAGGTTAAAGTGAGCACAATTACCTTCTGAATGGGCACTTGGTCCTTCTACAATCTGCAGGCCAGGAGCACTGGAAGTAGCCACACTGCAGTGGCCGCATGGCTGCCATGCTTTCAGCAGCTTCTCACCCTGGTGGCAGGGGCTGGACTCCCCTCTTCAGTGCTCCCCTATTCCAACAGAGTTCCACACTGACCTTGTACTTTGTCTTTGGCATTGATGGTTTGAGAAGTCTAGAAACTGCCATAACTGCTGTTCCCTCACTCTTCTGAAGTCTGCTACAGCATCCACTGTTTGGAGCTACCCTGGGGCTAGAAACACAGACTGTGGCTAGTCTCCCTGGTTCATGGGATAGACCCTTCCTCTTGGCCTTCTGGGCTTCCTTCAGTGGCAGATTTGTTTCTCACTGTCACTTGTGGGTTCTGTAGCTCTTTAGAGTGATTTTTTTACATGTATTGGAAGTGATTGTATCAGGAGCCCACACCAAGTTTGTGCTTCTACTCTGCCATCTTGGCTCTGCCACTGTCATTTATTTGTTTGTTTGTTTGTTTATTTGTTTGCTTGTATGTTTTCCTTTTTGGAAGGCAATTGGGGTTAAGTAACTTGCCCAAGGTCACATGGCTAGGTTCTGTTTTGTTTTTTCGTTTGTATGTGCCTTAAGTGTCTGAGGCCGGATCGGAACTCAGGTCCTTCTAACTCCAGGGATGACACTTTACTCACTGTGCCACCAAGCCACCCCCTGTCATTTATTTTTTTTTAAACAAATGCTTTATTAACTTCTGTTTTACATCATTCATTTCCGCCAGATTTTGTGTTACAATCATTTCCCCCCGTTATTCCCCTACCTAACCTCCCAGAATAGCAGTCCCACAAGATATCGCTTCCTCCAATCTGCTCTCTCCCATGCCTTCTCCCATACCCCCATCGACTTTTCCATTAGAGGAAGGTGAATCTTTGTGTCCCAATGGCTGCACATCTTATCTCCCAATTACAAGCAAAAGAGTATTAATAATAGTATCTATATATATTTGAAACATTTAATCTTAAGACCTCGAATTTCAGATCCATTTCCTTCCTCCCTTGTCACCCATTCCCTCTGGGGAGATAAGTAATTCAGTATATGTTGTACATGTCTAGCTATGCAAAACATTATCATAGTAGATATATTGTACAAGGCTGCTTATAATTCCCTCCCACTCATCCCACCCCCCACCTGGTCCATTCCCTACATGATCCTGTCCCTCTTCTATAGTGGGTACTTCCAACCTCCCCTCCCCCCAAGGATGCCCTCCCATCAATCATCCCTCCTCTCATCCCCCTTCCCCCTATTCTGCTGCAGGTTGAGATATCCCATTTAGTATGTATGTCATTCTCTCCCTGAACCAAATTCAATAAGAATGTGGATTTGCCTTTTTTTCCCTTCCTATTCTTCCCCTCCCTTACAACCACTTCCCCTTGCTTCTTCTACATGAGATAGTTTACCCTACCCTGTCTTTCCCCATCTCCTCTTGCCACTTTCCTCTCTCACCTCATAATTTCATCCCTTGAGTATTCTCCCTTCCCAACAAATTCAACCTATGCCCTCTATCCATATACACACACATTCACATATGTATTCATATGACCACACACCCTTCTTCCATTATTTTCATAGTGAGAAAGATATCATTACTCACAGTTATTGTTTTTCCATATAGGAATGTAAATAGTTCAACTTTGATAAGTTCCTTTTGATTTCTTTTCCCTGATTACTTTCTCAGGCATCTCTTGCTTCTTGTGTCTGGATGTCAAATTTTCTATTCAATTCTGGTTTTTTCCTCAAGAATGCTTGAAAGTCCTCTATTCCACTGAATGACCATATTTTCCCATGAAACAAAATACTCAGTTTTGCTGGGTAGGTGACCCTTGGGTTCATTCCCAGTTCTTTTGCCCTCTGGAATATCATATTCCATGCCCTTCGATCCCTCAGTGTAGAAGCTGCCAGGTCCTGGGCTATTCTGATTGTGTTTCCACAATATTGAAATTGTTTCTTCCTGGCTGCTTGTAGTATTTTCTCCTTGATCTGGGGATTCTGGAACCTGGCTATAATATTCCTGGGAGTTTTCTTTTTGGGATTTTTTCAGGAGGTGATCTGTGGATTCTTTCAACCTCTATTTTGCCCTCTGGATCTAAAACATCAGGGCAGTTTTCCTTGAGAATTTCTTGAAGGGTGATTTCTAGGTTCTTTCATTGATCATGGCTTTCAGGTAGTCCAATAATTTTTAAATTGTCTCTCCTGGATCTATTTTCCAGGTCAGTGGTTTTTCCCATGAGATATTTCACATTGCCTTCTATTCTTTCATTTGTTTGGATCTGTTTAACAACATCTTGATTTCTCATAAAGTCATTAGCTTCCATTTGCTCCAGTCTAACTCTGAAGGAATGAATCTCCTCAGTGAACTTTGAGATTCTTTTTCCATCTGGCAAATTCGACTTTTTAAGGCATTCTTCTCCTCATTGCCCTTTTGGGCCTCCTTTGCCATTTGAGCTAGTCTATTTTTTAAGGTGTTGTTTTCCTCAGTCAGGCTGTTGACCCTCATTTCATACTTTTCCTGCATCCTCCTCATTTCTCTTTCCAATTTTTCCTCCACTTCTCTTATTTGATTTTTAAAGTCCTTCTTAAGGTCCTCTAAGGCCTGCAACCCGCTCATGTTTTCCCCTGGGGCTTTTGGAGCAGGACTTCTGACCTCACAGTCCTTTTCCCGCTCTATGCCCCCAAAATAGGAGTCTAGGGTTGCATTTTTCTGTTTCCTTTGCCTTGGCATGTTGCCACTTAATTACTTGACTTTTGGGCTTGTTGCTACACTATGGCTTTAAGGCCAGATAGAGGAATTTTCGTCCCGAACGTGTGGGGGGCAACTTCCGTTTCTGGCAAGCTGTAAACCCACCCACGACTTCCACCCTAGATCACAATCCAGATCCAGGGAGGTTAAAGCAAGAGCGATTACCCACCCAAGACTGATCGCTGGATCTCCCTACAATTAATTGCAGGCCAGGAGCTGGAGCTGCCTCTGAAAACTACAAAATGGTGTGTCTCCTCAGCGGCTTCTACCCCCAGGGGAGGGAGCCGACGCATTCCCCCAAATACAGGTCCCAAAGTCCACAGTACACTAACCTCTTACTTTGTCCTAGGCATGTCTATGTTGATAATTCTGGAGTTGCCATGGCTGCTGGTGTTCTGGGGTTCCTCCAGCCGGCTGTTGGCCCTGCTGCCCTGGGGCTAAAACCTCACCTCACGCGGACCTGGGCTCCACTCAGCTCCGCTTCCTGCACGCTGCGCGTTAGGCGCTGCCGGCTCCCAGACCACTGCGCTGGTCCTTCCTGCAGGGCTGCTGGGCTGTCCTCAGAGGGAGGTTAGCTTCTCTGTGTTGTTCTGTGGGTGCTGGGGCTCCAGAAGTTGTTCAGAGTCCCCTTTTACATAGTTTGGGGGGAATCTGGGGGCAGAGTGGCTTGGATGAGCTGTCCCCTGTCATTTATTTATTTTTTTTTTTGTTTTTTGTTTTTTGTTTATTAAGCAATTGGGGTTAAGTAACTTGCTCAAGGTTACACGGCTAGTCATTTGATTTATGCGTGGGTGCTCATTTTCTGAGGCCGGATCTGATCTCGGGTCATCCCAACTCCGAGGCCCAAGCTCTTACTCACTGCGCCACCTAGCCGCCCCTTTAGGGCAACTGGGGTTAAGTAACTTGCCCAAGGTTACACGGCTAGGTTTTTGTTTGTGCGGATTAGGTGTCGGAGGCCGGCTCCGAACTCAGGTCCTTCTGATTCCAGGGCCGGCGCTCTATTCACTGCACCACCTAGCCGCCCCTCCCTGTCATTTATTTTTAACATTCATTTTGAAGCATCTTGAATTTCAAATTTTTCCCTCCCTTCAACCCCACTGCCACCCATTGAAAGAGCAAGAAATTTGGCTATGTATAGTTTAATCAGTTTTGGGGGCATAGTTCCAAGTTGATTTTTCAGAATGACTAAATCAGATCACAGCTCCACAAATAGTGCATTAATGTACCTGTTTTCCCACAGCTCCTCAAACATTCATCATTTTTTGTCTTCTAATGGTTGAGAAACAGTACCTTATACTTGTTTTAATTTGCATTTCCCTAATTAGCATTTTAGAGCATTTTTCCCATGTAGCCATTAATAACTTGGATTTTTTCCTCTGAAAACTGCTTATTCATATCTTTTGACAATTTATCATTTAAGGAATGATTCTTATTCTGCAGAGACAAGATAATTAAGCCAATGAAAGATGAAGTTATTGAAAAAATAGAGGAAGAAGAGGGTCTAGGATCAAATCTCAGGGAACATTCATAGTTAGCAGATGAAATATGTATGATAATCCAAGCCCTTTAGCTTGATGGTGTTTTCTTTCCTACCTTATAGGAGAAGAAACTATGTAGGAAAAGGAAACTGAGAACCAGACTCTAGTGACTGTAAAGAGTTCCTCTTCTCTGGCCTCTCCAGTCTTCAGGTTAAGGTTCTTCATTCCTTTCTTTTCATCAACATCCTCTTCATCACTGAAATTTGAATGATTTTCATAACTTTGTTAATGGTTATTCCTCACAGGTATTTTTCTTCCATTCACTTGGGATCTCAGAAGGGATCTTCTTGACCATCATCATTGTAGATGGACACCTGGCTTTCTATGCTATTCTACATTACAGAATTATTATGACTCCTTAGCTTCATACTTAACTAACCCTTTATCTATTGTTATTGTTGTTATTATTATTATTTTTTTCTTGTTATTATTGTTTCCTTCATCACTTGCCTCCCAGAAATTGTATGGATCTCCTACACATTGCCTTTTTGTGGTCCAAAATACACTGATTTATGATGGGGGCTGTTTTCAGATTGACCTGCATGAAAACTAGAAAAAAACAGTTCAGATGGGTGATATCATTCATGCAGTAGAAATCATTGACACCACCTTGTTTGTGACTGTTACCTACATCCAGACTTATGTGACAATATTTCAGAGTTGTATTGCCAGTTATGAAGGCGAAAGAAAAGTCTTCTCTACCTGTATCTTTCATCTCATCATCTTGCTGATATTCTTTTGTAGGTGTTAGTTCTGTATCTCTTTTCAAAGTTCTCTTTTTTTCCTTCAGTGGAACAGTCACTAATTTATTGTATACATTTTAATCTCCTTTCTTTAACCCAATTATTTACAGTCTGAGAAACAAGGAGATTAAGGAGGTCATAAAATAGTTGTACGCCCCTAAAGCATTTTCATTTGTCAAATGGCAAGTTAATAAAAATTTAATAGGTACTAAATAAGTGTAAATATTACTTCAGACCAAGTAATAAATGCTTTATATAAGTAGTGTGATATTATAATGTGAATAAAGATATTAATTGACTATTTATTATTCAACAAACTGAAGAATTTCTTCTTCATAATTGATTAATTTCTAATTATTTATAATGTATTATTTCCAGAAAATAATGTATTGTTGCAAGTACATAAGTAGCTTTGTTTTGTTCATTTCAAACCCCTTAAAAACTGTATTGAAGGGGCGGCTAGGTGGTGCACTGAGTAGAGCACTGGCCCTGGAGTCAGAAGGACCTGAGTTCAGATCTGGCCTCAGACACTTAATGCACACACAAACAAAAACCTAGCCGTGTGACCTTGGGCAAGTTACTTAACCCCAATTGCCCTCCAAAGAAAAACAAAAAAAAAAGACTGTATTGAAATCCAGATCCACTTCACCATAGCTACAGGACAAGTAGTTATGGACTAATTTTAACAATTTTATGCAGATGTAGCTAATGGTTTACCTGATTAGGATTTGGTAGATGGATATGGAGCAAGTAAGAAGCTTAATGACAGGGAAATCATAGGGGGAGGAATCTGGTGTTTTGTAGGAGATTCCTGACCAAGCAATACTGAAACATATCCCTTTCTATTTCTGTGAAGTTTTTTTTTGTTTGTTTGTTTCATTTTTTAGAAAACTTACAGAGTAGTCAGGAAGAACAAGGCAGACATTCCTATATTCATACTTAATTGAAGGTCCTAGGAAGGCAATTTAATGTTTTCATTCAGATTTATTTGAAAATTTTTCAGATCTTTCAATAGAATATCAGAGGTTGTACTGCATTTGTTGTCTGCTAAAAACCCTAGCATTCTGAACATCTCAAAGCATCTCTAATTAAAGGAAAGTGTAAAATGAATAGCCAAGGGGGTGGAGCCAAGATGGCAGAGTAGAAAGAGCACTTCCAAGGTGCTCTGCCCCACACAACTTCCAAATAATGTGAAATCAGACTCTGAACAACTTCTGGAGACCCAGCACCCACAGAACAACACAAAGAAGCTAACATCCCGCTGAGGAGAACCCAGCAGCCCTGCAGGGAGCGGCCAGCGCATCACTCTGAGAGCACACTGGGAACCGACAGGGCTCTGGGTGCTGAGTCCAGGCCCTCATGAGCCACAATTTTAGCCCTAGGGAGGCTGGGCCAGCAGCCGGCTGGAGGGACCCCAGAACACCAGCAGCTCTGGCGATTCCAGAATTATCAACAAAGATATGCCTATGACAAAGTGAGAGGTTAGTGCCCTATAGACTTTGGGACCAGTATTTGGGGAAGGTGTCAGCTTCCTCCCCTGGGGACAAAAAGCTGCTGAAGAAAGGCAGCACAGAAGCCATTTTACAGCATCAGTGGCAGCTCTAGCTCCTGATCTGCGAACTATAGGGAGATCCAGCAATCAGTCTGGGGGTTAATTGCTCTTGCTTTAAACTACCTGGATCTGGGTTATGGTCTGGGGCAGAAGTTTGGGGGAAGTTTGCCAGAGTAGGTGGAGGCTTTACAGAGGCCACCCAACCGGCAGAAGTTGTGAAGACCCCACTTTTGGGACCCAAGCTCTCCTGTCTGGTGGCAGAGTCCTACTGTGGCAACAAGCCCAAAAATCATGTAATTAAGTGGCAACATGCCTAGGAAAAAGAAACAAAATAAACAGAAAAATTCAACATTGGACTCCTATTTTAGGGGCAAAGAGGATCAAAGCATGGAGGAGGACTGTGAGGTCAGAACTCCTGCATCAAAAGCCCCAAATGAAAATACAAGCTGGCTACAGGCCATAGAGGACCTTAAGAAGCAGATAAGAGAAGTGGGGGGAAAATTTGAAAGAGAAATGATAAAAGATGCAAGAAAAGTATGAAATGACAGTCAACAGCCTGACTGAGGAAAATAACACCTTAAAAAACAGACTAACTCAAATGGCCAAAGAGGCACAGAAAGGCAATGAGGAGAAGAATGCCTTAAAAAGTTGAATTTGCCAGATGGAAAAAGAATCTCAAAAGTTCACTGAGGAGATTCATTCCTTCAGAGTTAGACTGGAGCAAATGGAAGCTAATGACTTTATGAGAAATCAAGATGCTGTTAAACAGATGCAAACAAATGACAGAATAGAAGGCAATGTGAAATATCTCATGGGAAAAACCACTGACTTGGAAAATAGATCCAGGAGAGATAATTTAAAATTATTGGATTACCTGAAAACCACAATCAAAGAAAGAACCTAGAAACCATCCTTAAAGAAATTCTCAAGGAAAATTGCCCTGATGTTTTAGACCCAGTGGGGGAAATAGAGGTTGAAAGAATCCACTGATTGCCTCCTGAAAAAGATCCCAAAAAGAAAACTCCTAGGAATATTATAGCCAGGTTCCAGAACTCCCAGATCAAGGAGAAAATACTACAAGCAACCAGGAAGAAACAATTTCAATATTGTGGAAACACAATCAGAATAGCCCGGGACCTGGCAGCTTCTACACTGAAGGATTGAGGGGCATGGAATATGATATTCCAGAGGGCAAAAGAGCTGGGACTGAACTCAAGGGTCACCTACCCAGCAAAACTGAGTATCTTGGTTCAGGGGGAAATATGGTCATTCAGTGGAAAAGAGGACTTTCAAGCATTCTTGAGGAAAAAACCAGAGTTGAATAGAAAATTTGACATTCACACACAAGAAGCAAGAGATGCTTGAGAAGGTAATCAAGGAAAAGAAATCAAAAGGAACTTATCAAAGTTGAACTATTTACATTCCTACATGGAAAAACAATAACTGTGTCTGATGAAACCTTTCTCACATTATGAAAATAATTGAAGAAGGGTATTTGGGCATATGTTTACAGGTATACATGGATAGAGGGTACAGGTTGAATTTGATGGGAAGGGATGATTCTTAAGGGGTGAAGTTAAGAGGTGAGAGAGGAAAGTGGCAAGAGGAGATGTGGAGAGACAGGGTAGGGTAAACTATCTCATGTAGAAGAGGCAAGGGGAAGTAGTTGCAGGGGAGGTGTAGAACAGGAAAGCAAAAAGGAAAAACCCTATTCTCATTGAAGTTGGCTCAAGGAGAGAATCACATACATACTAAATGGGATATCTCACTCTGCAGGAGAGTAGGGGAAAGGGGGATGAGAGGCGGGATGATGGAGGGGAGGGTATTCTGGGGAGAGGGGAGGTTGGAAGTACCCACTATCAAAGAGGGACAGGATCAAAGTAGGGAATGGACCAGGTGGGAGGTGAGATGGGTGGGAAGGAAATATAAGTAGTCTTTTTCAATATATCTACTATGGTAATGTTTTGCATAGCTATACATGTACAACACATACTGAATTGCTTATCTTCCCAGAGGGAGTGGGTGACAAGGGAGGAAGGGAATGGATCTGAAAATTGAAGTTTTAAAATTAAATGTTTCATAAGATGTCCAGGCATTGGGGCTCAGAGATTCACCTTGCCCTAATGACAAAGTCGAAGGGGGTATGGGAGAAGATATGGGAGAGAGCAGATTGGATGAGGCGATATCTAGTGGGACTGCTATTCTGGGGTGATGGGTAGGGAAAGAATGGGGTAAAAAATTGTAACTCAAAATCTGGTGGAAATGAATGATGTAAACCAGAAGTTAATAAAGCATTTGTTTAATACAAAAAAACAATGAATAGCCAAGTAAGACATATAAGCCATAAGGCCAAGAGAATTTACAATTAGGGAGAAAAACCTTAGGACTATGTGTCCCAGAGGTCTATCCTTGAATTTTAGGTAGAATATCTTGTATAACAGGGAATTTAATGGGAGAGAGTGCCCCAGAGGTTTACAACAAACATGACTTGAAGACATTTGCAAACTTTGGAGAGAGAAAAAAAAAGTGACCAAGGATAGGAGCCGAAGCAAGGAAGAGACCTGGCAAAATTAATTAATTAATTAACTAATTAATTAATAAAATGACTAAACCAGCCATAGACAACAACCAAGGAGCCTACAGTAGTGAGATCAGAGTCAGGAAATTAGTTGTAGAGAGTAGACATATATTATAACAAACAATAACCATTAGCCTATAACAAGATTTTGTAGCACCTTCTATGAGTGACAGATGTAGCCCTCTTCCACTGTGGGGGAGACATTGAGTTAAATGGGAACAATTCTGGTCCTTTCTAAGAGATGCATATGGCAAGAGAGAGTAGGCATATGGTGTAGCTAACAAAAAATGCGGCTGCTCAAATCAGTCCCTGATTTACCTCGCTACTTTGTTTTCATTAAATGCCTTCTATTAAAAATTTCATGCGTCAAATACATTTGGTTTACAAGTTAATATACTGGATAAGGGTGCAAGCCAGAGATTTAAATAATAAATTTACCTCATACAGTAACCTAAAGCTGAGAAGTGAGGGACCCCAGAGTCAGGTAGGGGTATGAGGACCCTACTAGAGTAATTTTAGGGTAAATTGGAAAGAAATGTCCTCCTTGAACCTTTAGAGGACTAAGATGCTCCTTTCCCTTTCAGGGAAACAAAATATTGATGAGGATGTAATACTATAGCTAGATATTTGTGTTTGCTTCCATTATGTTCTAAGTGTAATATCGTTTGTCTAAAGATAGCAGAGTAACATATCAGATATTCACAGGAGGGAAATTCCAAGAAAGAATCCAGCGATAAATCCCATGGTTTCAGAATGTCTTTATATAAAGGTACAAAGTATGAGTGACATAGAAGGTGTGTTGAGGATACTAATGCAAGGAGCTCACATTCTAATGATAGGGACAACATGAAAATTAATATGTACCAGGATAAATTGGACATAATCAACAGAGAGAAAACACTGTAATTAAGGAGGCTCAGGAAAGGATTCCTGCAGAAGGTAGGATTTTATCTGGGTCTTGAAGGAAGTCAGAGAAGGCAGGAGACAGAGATGAGGAGGAAGAGCTTTCTAGGTATGAGGAAAGTCAATTTTCCAAGTAGTTCTTGTCAAATAGGGAATTATTCCCTAAGCAAATTATGTTATCGGGTTTACTGAATGATGGATTGTTGAGTTCAAATTCTTTATTCAATCAGTTCCAAGCATTTAATTTTCTCCTTTTAAACTACTATCAAATATTTTGTTTGTTTTTACTGCTTTATTATATGTTCAGAAATCTGGAGGTGCTCTCCCATTGCATTCCTCTTTTTTCGTTTTTTCCCAATAGCTTCCAGATCTTGGTTCATCTAGATAAATTTTATTAGTTTTTCTAATTCTATGAAGTATTCCCCTAAGAGTCATACATATTTTCTTTTCCCCTTTAAAAACATATGACTGATTTTGCTATGCAAATGATGCTGCAATGAAGACCAATTTCCCCCTTAGGATATTCCAGATTTTTCTGTCATTTCTCATCTTAGGCGAATAATCTTTAAGTTACTTGATACGTATTTTCCTCTTTGAAAAATTCTTAGTTTACAGTTTTTCTAAACTGTTATCTTTACTTATAAATGTTTTCAAGGCTTCTTTTAATTGAGTTGATCTTTGATTTATTTTTCCTATTTATTCTGCCCATTTGATTTTCAGGGAAAAATATTTCAGGAAAATAATTTGATTCCCCATTGATTTCACATTTGTTTTCAGATTTTTTGTTATGTTCTTATTTTTCTATGGCATTTGTTTTACTCATTAAAAACTTGATAGCTATTTTTCTTTTTTTTTAAACAAATACTTTATTAACTTCTGTTTTACATCATTTATTTCTGCCAGATTTTGAGTTACAATCATTTTCCCCCCCTTATTCCCCTACCCAACCTCCCAGAATAGCAGTCCCACAAGATATCGCTTCCTCCAATTTGCTCTCTCCCATACCTTCTCCCATACCCCCATCGACTTTTCCATTAGAGGAAGGTGAGTCTTTGTGTCCCAATGCCTGCACATCTTATCTCCCTATTATAGGCAAAAGAGTATTAATGATAGTATTTATATATATTTGAAACATTTAATGTTAAGACCTCGAATTTCAGATCCATTTCCTTCCTCCCTTGTCACCCATTCCTTCTTGGGAGATAAGTAATTCAGTATATGTTGTACATGTCTAGCTATGCAAAACATTATCATAGTAGATATATTGTACAAGGCTGCTTATAATTCCCTCCCACTCATCCCACCCCCCACCTGGTCCATTCCCTACATGATCCTGTCCCTCTTCTATAGTGGGTACTTCCAACCTCCCCTCACCCCAAGGATGCCCTCCCATCCATCATCTCTCCTCTCATCCCCCTTCCCCCTATCCTGCTGCAGGTTGAGATATCCCATTTAGTATGTATGTCATTTTCTCCCTGAACCAAATTCAATGTGAATGTGGTTTTGCCTTTTTAGCCTTCCTTATTCTCCCCCTCCTTTGCAACCACTTCCCCTTGCTTCTTCTACATGGGATAGTTTACCCTACCCTGTCTCTCCCCATCTCCTCTTGCCACTTTCCTTTCTCACCTCATAATTTCATCCCTTGAGTATTCTCCCTTCCCAACAAATTCAACCTATGCCCTCTATCCATATACACACACATTCACATATGTATTCGTATGACCACACCCCCTTCTTCCATTATTTTCATAGTGAGAAAGATATCATCAGTCACAGTTATTGTTTTTCCATATAGGAATGTAAATAGTTCAACTTTGATAAGTTCCTTTTGATTTCTTTTCCCTGATTACCTTCTCAGGCATCTCTTACTTCTTGCGTCTGGATGTCAAATTTTCTATTCAACTCTGGTTTTTTCCTCAAGAATGCTTGAAAGTCCTCTATTCCACTGAATGACCATATTTTCCCCTGAAACAAAATACTCAGTTTTGCTGGGTAGGTGACCCGTGGGGTCATTCCCAGTTCTTTTGCCCTCTGGAATATCATATTCCATGCCCTTCGATCCCTCAGTGTAGAAGCTGCCAGGTCCTGGGCTATTCTGATTGTGTTTCCACAATATTGAAATTGTTTCTTCCTGGCCGCCTGTAGTATTTTCTCCTTGATCTGGGGATTCTGGAACCTGGCTATAATATTTCTGGGAGTTTTCTTTTTGGGATCTTTTTCAGGAGGTGATCGGTGGATTCTTTCAACCTCTATTTTGCCCTCTGGATCTAAAACATCAGGGCAGTTTTCCTTGAGAATTTCTTGAAGGGTGATTTCTAGGTTCTTTCTTTGATCATGGCTTTCAGGTAGTCCAATAATTTTTAAATTGTCTCTCCTGGATCTATTTTCCAGGTCAGTGGTTTTTCCCATGAGATATTTCACATTGCCTTCTAATCTTTCATTTGTTTGGATCTGCTTAACAGCATCTTGATTTCTCATAAAGTCACTAGCTTCCATTTGCTCCAGTCTAACTCTGAAGGAATGAATCTCCTCAGTGAACTTTTGAGATTCTTTTTCCATCTGGCAAATTCGAGTTTTTAAGGCATTCTTCTCCTCATTGCCCTTTTGGGCCTCCTTTGCCATTTGAGCTAGTCTATTTTTTAAGGTGTTGTTTTCCTCAGTCAGGCTGTTGACCCTCATTTCATACTTTTCCTGCATCCTTCTCATTTCTCTTTCTAATTTTTCCTCCACTTCTCTTATTTGATTTTTAAACTCCTCCTTAAGGTCCTCTATGGCCTGCAACCCACTCATGTTTTCCCCTGGGGCTTTTGGAGCAGGACTTCTAACCTCACAGTCCTTTTCCCGCTCTATGCCCCCAAAATAGGAGTCTAGGGTTGCATTTTTCTGTTTCCTTTGCCTTGGCATGTTGCCACTTAATTGCTTGACTTTTGGGCTTGTTGCCACACTATGGCTTTAAGGCCAGATAGAGGAATTTTCGTCCCGAACGTGTGGGGGGCAACTTCCGTTTCTGGCAAGCTGCAAACCCACCCACAACTTCCACCCTAGATCACAATCCAGATCCAGGGAGGTTAAAGCAAGAGCGATTACCCCCCAAGACTGATCGCTGGATCTCCCCACGATTTGTAGGCTGGGAGCCGGAAATGCCTCTGAAAACTACAAAATGGCGTGTCTCCTCAGCGGCTTCTAGCCCCCAGGGAGGGAGCTGACGCATTCCCCAAATACAGGTCCCAAAGTCCATAGGACACTAACCTCTTACTTTGTCCTAGGCAAGTCTATGTTGATAATTCTGGCGTCTCCACAGTTCCTGGTGTTCTGGGGTTCCTCCAGCCGGCTGCTGGCCCTGCCGCCCTGGGGCTAAAACCTCGGCTCACGTGGACCTGGGCTCGGCTTGGCTCCTGCGCTCTGAGCGCTGCTGGCTGATAGCTATTTTTCAAATTCCATATGTTTCTCAATCTATTTCCTTTGATGTGTTCATTATCCAATTTGATATACCTTCTAATTGTTCAACTTTCATTTCTGGGACAGTTTTTGGTTCTCTTTTATTATTTTTCCCTTTTAGTTACTGGTCTTTATTTTAATTTAAAACATAACATTTGTTTTTATATTGATGGGCTTGTACCTCTGCTTATTTATTATTCTTTTTCTGTTTCTGAATAACTATTTTATTTTAAGATACTTTGGAATCTTAAATTAATCTTAATCTCCCCCATTTCTTAATTCAAGCCTTCCGCATTTTTTCTTGATACAGTTATATTTTTTCTCTTTACTATCTCTTACTCCACCATTTACTAGAAAGTAGTTTATTACTTTTCTCTTGTTCTATAAAGTGTTCCTTTAAGAGTCATACATACATTTCCCCCCTTCAAATCATATGACTAATTTTGCTATGCAGCTGATAAAGCAACAAAGGTCATTTTTTCTTCCCTTTGGATATTCCAGATTTTTCTGTCATTCCTCATCTTGGATGAATAATCTTCATTCCCATAGCCACATTACGCAGACACAATTACCCAGTGGCCAATGTATGCTACATATTATAACCCATATCCTTCATGATTTCATCTCAGTATAAAAACAAATTATCATTTGGCCTCAGCTTAAAGACCTGAAATAAGGTAGAACCAATCAATAGAATGGCAGCTCACTCTTCTTATTATAAATTCCAAAGATTAGAATGATTCCCCATGCCTCAAAGCTAAATTTCCTTAGAATGCATGGGTGGTCAAGAATTGCATTGTTGGAATGAATTTCCACACTCACAGATTTGACCTCTCAAATTCTATTTGTTTTTTTTTTATTGGTATATAAAATTTATTTGTCTTTTGCAAAGAGTACTTGTCATAGCATGTATAGTCATAAAATGATTTGCCTAGATTGTGTAAGAAAGAACAATAAGCCTACAAAGGGAAACATTCTCCCAAAGTGTACCTGGGATTTTGTGTCATATGACAAAATGATTATATAATTTTATCCATGTGGTTCTATGTTGTACAGCTCCTGGCATAGAACAGTATAATTAGGTCCTTTTTCTTTTTGACACTCTTACATATCACTAATGTTATCACCCTCTAACCAAACAATAGCCTTCTTGGGAGCCAGGTCTCTTTCTCTAGCTTCAGGAGAGTTCCCATGTCAATGTATGGTGAACACATATTCATATCCTTTAAGCCTCTAGCATGAAACTATATATCTTTCCAAGGACATATTTCCTGCTTTTTCCGATACAGAACAAGCACCTCAATTGCTTCCCCAGGTAGCTCCCTTAAACAAATGGATGGGATTATTCAAATTACACACAACTATCAACTACTTTTGTAAGGATTCAGCCACACTTTCAGGCCTTAAACAGACTTGCACCTACCCCATTGTACTGGGCACTGAGGGTGGTACAAAGTTGAAATGAGAAATGTTTCTTGTCCTCAAGGAGATTAACTTATTACAGATAGGTGATATATACATGCATATACATATATGTCTATACATACATGCGACATATATGTATATGCATGGAACCATTGATTACAGCAAATGGAGAAATTTTGAATGTTATGTATAAGTTCACTTACCTTGGCAATATAATTTCCAGGGATGTACACATAAATGATGATGTTGATGTATACATTGCCAGAGCTAGCTCAGTGTTTAGGAGACTGCCTACCAAACTCAGAGTCTACAGAGCCATTGTGCTGACCTCATTGTTTTATGCCTGTGGAACCTGGAGAGTATAACAGTGTCATTACAAGAAACTGAATCAGTTCCATTTGAATTTTCTTAGGAAGATTATTATGATCACTTGACAAGATGAAGTACCAGATACTGAGGTACTTCTCAAGTTGAATTGTCAAGCACCTATTGCAGAGAGCACAACTCTGTTAGTCTGGTAATGTTATCCAAATGCCAAATGTACTTTTGCCTAAAAGACTATTTTATGGAGAACTCACAGAAGGCAGATAGATGCTCACATGGAGGCTAGAAGAAGCAAAACAAGGACACTTTCAAGGTCTCTCTGATGAACTTTGAAAGCAATTATGAGACATGGTAGACACTGGCACAGGACTGCCCAGCATGGCATGCCCACATCAAAGAAGGTGCTGTATTCTATGAGCAAAGCAGAATTTCAGTAGTTCAAAAGAAACATGAGACAAGCAAATTTAGAAATGTCTCCACTCCAAATGTTCATATGGACTATTTGTGCCTTACCTGTGGTAAAGCCTTCTGAGATCATATTGGTCTGATCAGCTAGGTCAGACATACTGGATCTTGACTCTGACATAGTGATGTCATTTGAGTCCTCTGTGAGAATGAAAAACAGTCACCATGTACATGCATGTACCCATATACCCAAATGTATATATATCATGTATCTACACATATGTATTATATAAGCAGATATATGCATGCACAATATGTATAGTACTTTAAGGTTTGAAACATATTTTATATATGTTGTCTCATTTGAGTCCCCACAAAAAAAAAAAAAAAACAACCTAGAAGCAGATGCAATTTTTATCCCCATTTTACATATGATGAGATTTGAGGCTAGGAGAGATTAAAGTGACTTGCCTGGGGCCACACAGTTAATAAGCATCTGAGGCAAGATGTAGACTCAGATATCCCTGACTACAAGTTCAGTGATCAGTCAACTAGACTATTTAGTTGCCTGAAAAGAAAAGACACATAGGGAAGTCTAATATGCAATATTACATGATGAATATGCAAATCAAAATGCTATATGAAGTATAAGATATGAAAGTTGTTAAGGACTAGTCACTCCCTTTCTCAAGTCTCCATATAGGACCTACTCTTTTCTAAGGCCCCATACTTATTGCCAGCCTACCCATCTTGTACCCTACTGAAAACATGGGAAAATTGATTTTTTGAGTTTTTCTAAGAACAAATAAAAATTCAACAAGTGATGAGAAAGAGGGAGGGTATTCAAGGTATAGGAATCATTTGCCTTATTTTTCTCATTAGTTCAAAAGTTCTTTGAGACTTTGGTCATTTCCCCCCCTTCTTTGCATTGCCCATAATGCCTTGTATTTACCAGGCACTGGATCAGTAATTCTATATTTACATTTTATGTTGCTTTCTTATTTTTCAGAGCCTCTGAGAATGTTAGACACATTTCTTTCATTAGACTTCCTCAATACCAATGGAGCTCCATGACTTACTTCCAAGAGGTTGGTGATAATTTTCGGATAGCTGAGGTTCTTAGAAAATAAGAACAAGGATCTGGGGCTTATACTCTCCTAATTACTAGGCAGAAACTTTTCTTTAATTAGTTCCATCATGGAAGGGATCATTTTCTTCCAGATCTTGAGTCATCTGTGTAAAATCCCCAAGAGAGACAATCATTGCCTTCCTGATGTCCCCCCTGAGAACCAACAAGTATGTTTGTATTTTCCCTGTGTGGTTATGAAGAGAAATAATTTGGATGCAGAGAGTGAAAATATTATGGAAGAAGGAAGACTCATCCTGGAAACTGAGAGCATAAAGATGAGAAATGAGGACACTCCAGGGTGTAAACAAGAAAGCATCTACTTGTAGACTTTCTTCAGCCCCTAAATCTGCTGCAACAAGGTCAGTAGGCCAGTGTAAGGATGGCTGCTTCACCTTGAAGTATGGGATGGTCATTGAGCAAGGATTACTTTCCTACGCAGAATCTAGGTCCAATGTATAATCAGCACTAGGAATGTGTTTGAGGTAGGTGCTAAGTTATGAGAATAGAAATCTGGGCAGAAGAGACATTGGGAGAAGTGCTAGGCTTGACAAAGGCTTTAAACCTTGAGTACCCAGAAACTGGGAAATTGTGATAGGGCCAGAGCTGAAGGAATTTTATCTCTAAAAGGAAAAGTCAAAGATGAACAAAATTCATTTCACTTTAATTCAACTAACAATTATTAAGCACTTGCTTTGTATATTTTAGGAGTCGACATTACAAGATACTCAAAGATTAAGTAAGGATCATAGGTTATCTGGTCCAACCCCTTCATATTACAAATGAGAAAACTGAAACCCAGGGAAATTAATCACATGGGTCACACAGGTGTATGACAGAGGAAAGATTATTAGCTTCGACCTCATGAAACTTAAGAAAGACAAATTCTGTGGGCAGAGTTCAAGTAGACTACAAGCTATTTGATCAGAAATAATTCAGTACATTTTGTGTTCCTGTCCATGGACATAGGTACTCAGCAAACCTAAGACATAAGATAGGATTGGAGCTAGAACTGTTGATATAAGAACCAGAAATAAATGTGTTCTTTTGTGAATCACCAGGAATAGTATTTTATTTCCTTTCCTTATTACCTTACAAAGTCTCTCTAAGGAATTAAGGGGCTATATTTGGCTCTGGTCACTCAGTCAACCATGTGGGACAGGAGTCAAGTCCTGTCTTAAGCAGAAAGGGGTGACTTTAAAGATGCTAAATCTATATCAATATATGTGAAGCAATTCCAATCCAACAGAAGGCACAAGAACACAAGAAGATAAGAATGCTTATGGAGAACTATGGAAACAGATGAAAATAATCATAATTTAAATATACATAAGATCAGAGTGAATATAAATGCTTTGATTAGAGAAAGGTGGGCTTAATGTAAAAAATATTCTTGAGTAAAATGAGTTTTGAATATGATGAAAAGGAATGCAGAATTTGATTTAGCAGATATGCGAGAGCATCTGATAGTAAAAATTTACCATATGAAGGTTTATAGGATACAGAGACTAGAATCACTTGAAAGAGTACTGATTCAGAAATAAGAGAACCAGGGTTCAAATCTTAACCCTAATACTTGCTAGCTGTGTGACTGTGTGATTATGGACAAATCACTTACACTCCCTGGACCTCAGTTACATCATTGATAAAATAAGGGAATCTGGCTAGATGGCCTCTGATCAGTTCTTCCTTTGTCACTTAGGCTAGAAGTATAGGGGTGATAACAAACCCTATCAAATTGCTTATTGACATGGAAGATTTGACCTCTTCCCTTTTTTATTAGGGTGAGTTCTGCTCAGTTCTACTCAGATAGCCTGGGCAACTCCTACTGCAGGGGGATCACCATATTGGTATTCACTTTAGTGCAGATACCTGATCATTTCTGACCTTAAGTAAGCTCCCAACCACCAACCTCAGCCTCCCATGTAGCAGGAATTACGAGTGTGCCACCACACCTGGCCTAGATAATTATCTTTTGAAGGAAAGATCATTTCCAGAGAATTTATTCAGGTAGAGCTTTTAACCTTTTTAAATGGTTAAGGTTAGATACACTTGGAGGTTGGTACAGGAGTAACCTGGTGAACATAGTGTTTCAGGAAAATTGGCTTGTGGTTACTGTTCAAGTGAAACTGGAGGCAAGCCCAATGATCCTGAGGATTTTGCAGTAGTCCAGGTATGCGTTCTTAAGGACCTGAATTAAAGGAGCAGTAGTATGAGTAGAAAGAAAGGGATAGTATCCAGACATATTGAAAGTAAAGCATCAACACAATCTGGTCACTAATTACATGTAGAGGATGTGGGATAGGAAAAAAGTGAGTTAAATTGGAAAATTAGGACCTGGAAGACTGAAAGAATGGTGGCAAAAATAAGAGGATTTAGGCTGGGGCAGGAAGATGAGTTCATTGAAATCATGCTGAGAGTTACATTCCTAGAATTTAGAAATATAGTATTGGTGCCTAGGAGAGTGGTCAGGACAGAAGATTTGTATTTGGAAGTCATTCACAGAGGTGGTAGCTAAAGACATAAAATATGAAAAATCAAGAACGATATGAATATAGAGTTAGAAGATCAGGTAGCAACCTGATTGAACCCTGGAGAGTGAACAACACATTTAGGAGACTGGAGATAGAGGAGGACAAAGGGTGAAGAAGATGGAGTATTCAAAGGGGTAAGAGCAGAAGACTGGAGAAGAAAGTTTTTGAAGGAAAAGGCAGTCAATAAACAGTATCAAAAGCAATATCAAAAACAGTTTCAAAGCTATAGGGAAGTCAGATGAAGTGAGGGCTAAGAAAAAGCCAATCAGAGGTCATTATTGACTTTGAAAAGCCCACTCAGCAAATCAAAAATTTAGGTTCCATTAAGTTGGAGAGAGAGAATGATGAGGAATTAGATACATGGAACATGACTTACAGAATCATTGAAGTTTTCAGAAAGGTAGTTGATGGTGGATCAGAAAGGTCAAAATGGGGAAATCCATGTATGCTTGAAGGAAGATGAGAAGTCCCTGGAGAGGGAGAGATTGAAGGTGTCAGAGTTGGAATCATGATCAGATAAAATATTTTGGAAAAAACAAGAGAGATTGAGTTGAGATTGTTATCTTTGGAAAAGAAAAGAGAAGCTTCTATGTAAGAAGGACAGAAAAAGAAGATGGGTACAAAGACAAAGATATTTAAAAGATAAGGAATGTTGATGGACTATCTTTTCAGTAGATTAGGAGACCAATCATCAGCTAAGAGTTGATATGAATCAGATTCATTGGTGTAGGGAACACTAAGGCAGATCAGCAATTCAACTGTAATTTAGGATATCAGAGAGTCCCTCCACCGCTCAAGAGGTGGAGTGATTTGTCCACACAGGTATAGAGTGTCAGAAGGAGGACTTGAACCTGGATATTCCTAATTCCAAGGCCAACCCTCTATCCAACATGCTATATTTCCATTTCCATAAATCTTCCCATTCTCCAGATCAGAAAACAGATTCAGAGAGTTTGAATGACTCTCCCATGGTTAGACAGTTAAGAAATTCTATCCCTGGGTTCAAAACTACATCTCTTGACTATAAATCTAGTACTCTTTTCCTAATACTCCACACCTTCATTCAAAGAAAGTTTGGAACAAGTGTAGAGGAAAAGAGAGCATAAATTGTGACTGTGGGGAGCATAAGCAATGACTAAGAGGAAACATATCAACCCTTTTATTATCCTCTCAAAACTTATGAATACATCTTCTAGATGCTCCTTGTTAATCCTCTTCATCTTTCTTTACATCTCAGTTACTTTCAATAGGTTTTTTAAATTAATTTATTAGTTTAGTTTCAGTTAACAAGATTCAATTCTATAGGTCCTTGATTTTCAAATTTCCTTTACTTCCCTCCCCCCTCCCCCCACGTATAGTCCAGTATAGTCCAGTATAGGATCTGCAAATACATTCATGTTAGACATTATTCCAATTACAAAGGCGTATTGTACTAGGTGGGATGAAAAATGGTAAAGAAGAAATAAAACCAAACAATGAAAAGAAAAAGATTATTTTAGTTTGCTTCCATCAGGATTCAGGCTCAGTTCTTTCTAGTTATATCTCTGGATGGCGCATCTCTCTCTTTCTTGAGTCTTTCAGGATTGACTTATATCACTGCATTGCTGAAAAGAGTCCAATCTGTCTTAGTTTGTCATTACAGATATGGTATGTCTGTGATTGTATACAAATTTCTTCTGATTCTACTCTTCTCGCTCAGCATCAGTTTGTATAAGTCTCTCCAGGTAATTATGAAATCCGTCACCTCCTCATTTCTTATAGCATAATAATATTCCATTACATTGATATACCACAACTTGTTTAGCCATTCCCCAATTGATGGGCACCCCTTTAGTTTCCAATTCTTTGCAACCACAAAGAGGGCTGCTATAAATATTTTTGTACATATGTGTCTTCCTCCCACTTCTATGATCTCTTTGGGATATAACCCTAGAAGTGGTATTGTTGGGTCAAAGGGTATGAAATTATTTATAGTCCTTTGGGCATAATTCCAGATTGCTCTCCAGAATGGTTGGATAAGTTCACAACTCTACCAGCAATGTGTTAGTGTTCCAATTTGTCTACATCCTCTCCAGCATTTGTTGCTTTCTTGTTTTGTCATCTTAGCCAATCTGACTGGAGAGACGTGGTATCTCAGAGTTGTTTTGATTTGCATTTCTCTAATCAATAGTGATTTAGAGCATTTCTTCATATGCTTATAGATATCTTTAATTTCTTTCTCTGAAAACTGCCTGTTCATATCCTTTGACCATTACTTTCAATAGGTTTTTGCAGTTTATATACACCTATATTAGTTTTCCCCCATTAGAGTGTGAGCTGCCCAGAATTGAGACTTGATCTTATCTTTATTCTATACCACTCCACATATAGTATAAGGATGATGCCCTATCTGGAACTTTTGAATCCACCAGAATAATTCATAATGCATTTCATATAGAGCATTGCTGACCAAAGGTAAGTTGTTTTCAAAAGTCCTGTATATCATTAGAACCCTTTATCCTCTTATATTTCCTTCAGATGGAGAACAGCAACTGGACAACTGCCCAGGAGTTTATCTTCTCTGCATTCCCCAGGGTCTGGGGAGATGCTGTTACCTGCTTTGTCCCATTGTTGTTCGTCTATGCATTCATCCTCATTGGTAACCTGATCATCATCATGGTTGTCCAGCTGAACGCTCATCTCCACACCCCTATGTATTTCTTTATCAGTACTCTCTCTTTCCTGGAGATCTGGTTTACCACAACCTGTATCCCACTCATGTTGTCAAGCTTGCTGAGTGAGAAGAAGAACATTTCCTTTAATGTTTGTATGGTGCAATTGTATTTCTTCCACTCCACAGGCATCAGTGAAATGTGCCTTTTGGGAGCCATGGCTTTTGATCGCTATTTGGCCATCTGCAAACCCCTTCATTATCCAACCATCATGACTCCCAGACTGTGCATCCAGCTGACCCTGGTCTGCTGTGTCTGTGGCTTCATCACACCCCTGCCTGAGGTTGTGTGGATCTCCACACTGCCATTTTGTGGCTCCAATCACCTGGAGCATGTCTTCTGTGACTTCCTCCCACTCCTCCGTCTGGCCTGCACAGACACCCGGGCCATTCTCATGATCCAGGTGGTTGATGTGATCCATGCTATGGAGATAGTTGCAGACATATTCTTCATCCTCCTCTCTTATGCTGGTATCATGGTAGTAGTCCTACGTATCCGTTCAGCTGAAGGTCGCCGTAAAGCCTTCTCCACTTGTGCCTCCCACCTGACAGTGGTTTCACTATTCTTTAGTACAGTGGGACTCACATACCTCCGTTTCTCTGACACTCACTCCTTAATCTGGGACTTAGCCACTGCCTTGGCATTCACAGTTTTGTGCCCATTTTTCAACCCCATTATCTACAGTTTGAGGAATAAAGAGATTAAGGAAACTATTAAAAAGTACATGAGTCAGCCAAGTATCTTTTCCCATAATGCCAGATGATGTGAACTTTGACATTTCAATGCATTTATGATCTTAGCCATTTGGCAAATCTGGATCTATATCTTCCATTATATTACTTACCCATGAATCTCTGTATTTTTTTTAAACATGATTTACCTAATGAATGGAAGGTCTTTTTTTACAGTTATTTTAAAAATAAAATTAATTTAAATAAACTCCAAAGATCAGAAATATATTTTTAAAAGAGGAATTACTTGATAGTTTTTATGAGATATTTTCAGAAATCTGCATCCCACAAAAGAGCATGACCTCTCTATAGGATTAATAAAATTTAAAACATAAAATAAAAGTTGACCATAATAGACAAAGCAACTGAAATTTTTTTTTGGTAATTTATTAGACAAACTAGTGAAATACCAGTTGACAGGCAATCCTATCTCGGAATTTGTAAGATGCTTTAAAGATACTTACTTGCCAGTTGCCCACAGCTATGGCTTAAATAGAGGCAAAAAGTTCATGTGATGAATTTCACTACTTGGGTCCTTCTTGTGATGAATCAATTAGGAAAGAAGATGGATTGGATATGTGGGAGTGCTGATATCCAAAGATAAATTAATGATCCTTCCTCCACTATATATAGTAAAATGGAAGGTAGTAACAGTCTCTATGGTGACCAGTCTCCAAAAACTAAATAGCAATGTATTAAAACATCTGGATCATGGAAGTGAGAGGGGGAGGAGAGAAGTCTAATGGTATCCTGTGTTATTACTCCTTTAGCTACAGAGTGACACCTACTACCCCATCTTTTGTTTGTGTTACAAGGTAATGCTAAACAGCATCTCTTTTTTTTTTTTTTGTTAGAGTAAACCACTTTCTTTCTCTGGAATTGCTTTCTTAGATAAAACAGGAAATTTACATAGAGGACCCCTAGAAAATCCTAAATATCCAGTCCAAGCCTGGGGAGATTGGAGTCTGAGGAGCTTTGTTGCTTTATGGAATTTTTTTTCCTCAAGAACACTGTGTCTCCACCTACCTTTCACCAGTCTGTTAGGGAAGGATGAGGGGGCTACATAACAGAGGTAGCACCAGGCATCCTCCTGTACCCCCCATGACTTAGGGACAGCCCTGCAGAGAAATGATTTAAAAAAAGAGAAGTAAGAAGTATACTTTTGAAAATGAGAATAGTTTCTGGTCTCCAGACAAAAGGCAAATGGGAAAAGATATTATGTCCTTCAATTAGTGCTAAATCTAAGAGGGATAAGACTTGTTCTGCTTGGCCCCAGAAGGGCAGAAATAGAAGTATGTGAAAAACTGATAGAGTAGAAAGGTCTTTGAACTTGGCAGTCACTATGCTAGTTTGAAATCTGAGCTCTATTACTTAGTATCTGTGCAATTTGGTACAATTCACCTAACCACTTTGGACCTCAATTTATACATCTGAAAAAAAAAGAGGTTATTTGGGTGAGATGACTTCTAAGATTGTATCTATATTCCTATGATCCTAAATTTCAGCTCAATGCAAAGCAAAAAACTAGCAATTAGAGCTATCTAAATGTAGAATAATTAAGTGACTTTGGTGGCATCTGGGTCATACAGCAAATAGAGTGTTGGACTTAGAGTTGGAAGGATCTGAATTCAAATCCTGCCCCAAATACTTAGTAGTCCTGTGGCCTTGGGCAAGTTGTTTAATTTTCTCATCCTCAGTTTCCTCATCTGTAAAATAGGGATCATAATAGCACCTACCTCACAGGTTCATTGTGAGGTTCAAAAAATGAAGAAGTGTAAAGTACATCACAAACCTTAATGTGCTATATAAATGCTATTATATATAATCATTGTTATTATTGGAAAGAGAATGCATATGTATATATGTATAAGATACGTATAAATATGTGTGGGGGGGTGTATAAAGTACCATATTTAAAGCTACTTTTTCAACTCCCACTTAGAGGATAGGTTCCCCAGAGGGGATCTTTTCCCCTCAAGGTTCTAGGGGAATAGTACTGATTCCTAATACTATAACTAATAAGTCCTCATAACTGTGCTTTCTCCTAGAATTATCAGTTGATATCAATGAGTCATTGAAATTTAATTAGTTTCTAAAAATGAGTATTTTATGAAGGTGGTTTAGTATGAACAGCTGGTACAAAACATTGCCTTCCGCCCCACCTCACTCCCACCTTGCAAAAAAAAAATGTAATACATTCTCATATCAGTAATAAAAAGCACTGGAGAAAGTAGGCTCATGTTTAAAGAGCATATGAGGTGAAGAGGCAATATCATTCCTGGACCCTAGAGGCCTTTGTCTTTCTTTCTTTCTTTTTTTTTTTTTTTCGTGGAGTAATAAAGTTTCACTTAGGGATGATGTAACTTTAAGCTGCCTTTCTTCAATGTGTCTAGCTTGTTATTGGTCCCTGATGTTGACACTACTGCTCGGAAGCCAATGAAAAAGTTCAAATCTTTTGGCCTTCTGAAGTTCAAGATCCTCCTCTGCCCTAGGGAGAAGGGAAGGGGGCGGGAGGGGGGAGGGGGAGGAAGGAGGAGGCTGAGGCACTCTTCTTTCCTCAACAAGTATTTTCTCTTCAGTGGCTTGGCTGGAAAGCCTTTGTCTCTAAAATGCCCAGATATTCCAATATAGCTTGACTCCAAACTTGCTTGCTGATTTTACATAAGCTGTAACTTTTTTAGATATAAATGCTGATTGTCCCTTATAAAATGCAAACTCCTCAAGATCAAGGATTGTTTCATTTTTGTCTTCATATCCCTAGTGCCTAGTTCAATGCCTGATACATAGCAAGGGCTTAATAACTGCTTGTTGATTGAGCTTTATTATAGAAGAGTGTCCAATTATTTGCAGATAGCCCTTTGGTGACCAGTGGGGATACTGCAGTCTTCAAGAAGGCTATAAAATATTTACACCAGACAAGAACTGTGGTAGATGGGGCATGGTGGCTCATGCAGAGCACCACCTGGTGGATGTTCAGCTATCATACTCCCTCACTTAATGATGGGGTATAGGCTCTGGGAAGCCCCTGGAACTCATTGAATCTCCACACTTGATGAGGCATTTGCCTGAGGCCATAAGCCTTTCATTATAGCTAGGCCCAAGTCTCTGTTACTCGTAACCTAGCTCAGTCCTCCATTGTCCAGCTGCTTTCCACCCTGGATTCTATCAAAATATCTAAACCCAAATTTGTTACACTCAAACTAGCCTAGCCTTCCATTGTCTGTCATCTCCAAGCAGCCTTCAGCTATTTCCCACCCTTAGTCCCATTCCTAGAGTCTGACCACAGATCCACCAAAGATCCTCTTTAGATTCCTCCTCAAGATGCTCCCCAATCTCCTCTTCTAGACCACCCCCAAATCCTCCCACAGTCTATCTGTAGATAAGATCCATCTTGCCTTCATGAATGGGCTAAGAATTCAATCTAGCACAGATTCACTCTGTGTCAGATTATCATGATCTGTTTATTGTCATTACAAGCATCACAAATACTTAGGCTCCTTAAGAGTCTGCCCATTATGGTGAATCCTTAAAAAACTTTGCTTTACTTTGGCTGAGAGAAGATGAATTGATTTCATTTGCCAGGACCCAATGTGTTGGGTCTCATGCACCCCAAAACCCTAAACTTCCACATTAATAATAAATAAAATACTGCCTTTCTTGAGAATTAAGGAAATCAGTGCAAAATCCAATCCAATAAACACTTATTAACTGCCTACTATGTGCCAGGCACTGTGCTAGATACAAATAAAAAGATAGCTATTTTTCTCCTCAAGTAGTTTATAATCTAATGGGGGAGCCTACACCAAAAGGAGGTGGGGAAAAGTTTGGGAGCAGGGGAGACATCAAAGGGTACCCAAAACAGATGCATCTTGCTCCCTTGAGTTTAAAAAAGATAGAAAAAAGGAAGCAGACAGGCCAGCAGAGACAGAAAGAAGTAAACCCCAAAATCCAGTTTCTACTCTCTGTAAATGCATTGGGAGGAGTTTTGTACTTTACCCAACAGACAGTGGGAGGTGGTTTCAGTCTAGGCTTGAGTTAGCAGCATGGTGACGGATGAGAGGTGATAATGTTAACCTAGGAGAGGCAAAGAGTTAAAAAAAAAACAAAACAAAACAAATAAACAAACAAACCTGGCCAGCAGGTACAGAAGGGAGGTTGGGAAAAGTCCACTGGGACTATTTACACTAGTGAGTGCCATTACTTTAGAGTCATAACCATCACATACAGGGCACACAGTTGGCATGCTTTCACATGTTAAGCTCCTTTCTTCAGGAATCTCTGTTTTTTCCTGCTCCTTTATTCTCCTAAACAAGCTTCTGGGTTCCAAACTCTTTTCCCAGGAAGCCCATTTTGTATCACTGGCATCTTAATTTCTACTTCATAGATGCTACCAGAAATGTCATCCTTACCAGGTATTGCAAACAAAAAGAACGTATCAGATAGGTGCTCCTGGTTTGTGATAATCTTAATAGCTCAGTTGACCATATCTTATCAGAACTGTAAATAAGATCAATTTTGGTGTGTGTAAGGTAGATTTTTGCTATTCTTTCTTACAGTTTAGTTCCCAGGATCCATGGCCATAAAAATCTCTATTTCCTAGGTTCATAACTTATAAACATCTGTAATGGAAATGCAAATTTAAAGATCTTCCCTGCCCCTAGCTTAAGTGCACCTGGAGCCTGTGGTGGGAGGCTTGTTTTTCAGGGAAGCCCAACCTTGATACTTTCGTGATTGGGCAGTGGGTCAAGGAGGTTGTTACAATCTTTGAGCCAGGAGAAGGCTATATAAACTCTGATGAGAGGCTTTGCTTTGGGGCTCACTTTGAGAAGTGTTGTGTGATTTGACCAGATGAGACTCTGGGAAGCCGTTGTTGAGAGCCCCCCGGCTTTGAAAACCCAGATGTTGATGCTTCCCTCTCTGGTAACTGTGATTTGGTATTGATGCATGTAATGTTGGGACAGTTTGGAAGCCTGTCTGATCTGTAAGTTCTTTAACTCTGAAGTTTGGGGTGCTGACCTTTTTCCCCTGAACTAGGTAATGTGTGTTTGTTTGATTAAAGTAAGCTTGTTAACCCATTCTGAATTGCTTTCCTTTTGAAAAGCAGATCTAAGAACCTGTGTTGGCAGTCACCCTGGGGATATTGGGGTGTTTGCTGCTACAAAATGGCGACGAGGGATGGGATCTGCTGAGTAAAAGGAAAGTATGGGGGCTGGGATAATTGTTTGTTTCCCAGTTGTGGTAGCTGTGATTCTGTGGAGCCATGGAGCAGGAGAGAAGAACGGCCTGCATGCTGACTTCACTGAGCTGAGAGCAGGAATGGTGAGCTGCCTGCATGGAGACCTGTGGAGAAGCCTGGAGCTGCTGCCTTCTGCTGGAGGAGAAGGAACCCAGGAGTTTGGAGTTCAGCCACAGGACAAGATAAGGACTGTGTGGCAAAGCTGGGGCACTGAATGTGTTTCCTGGTTGCATCCCACAGTTTGGGACCCAGGGGGAGGATGGACTTGTAACTATGATGGGTGGGGTGAAGTGCCATGGACCCCAAGGACCCCACTTTGGTTTTGTTGCCCTGCTCCCTCTCTGGACTTGGAAGCAGGGCTGGAGCAGTTCGAGGGGAAGGACACCCCCCTCCTCCCAAGAGAACTTTATGTGATAATGCTTTGTATTTTGTGAATTGATGTGAAAATGCAATGTACTTTGTTTAAGACCCAGTGGCCACTTTGGTAACTTTAGATGTACCTTGAAAATATGATTTAAGGGATGGTTAGTGATAATTGAAATGTAAACTGTCTATGCTATGGGCATACTTAGTAAGACTTTACTGAATAAGTAACCAATTGTACTTTGAGATATTGTTACAGATAAGAGACTAATTGAGCTAATCAAGACTTGCCTGCCCCATGAGTGGAAGGCTTGTACTTTGAAAACTTATGTAACTGATTGAGTTAACTTAAGAGTGACTATTTTTTGATTTTACGGATAAGTGACTGAGTTAACATTTGCCCCATGAGTGGAAGACTTGAACTATAGTATTTTGAGATTATATTGTGATTTTCTTATGTACCTGGAAAATGTGACCTAAGAGATGTTTAGTGCTAATTCAAATGTAAATTGTGTATGCTATGGGCATGAAAGATCTTGGGGCCGAATGTAATGGAAATGCAAATTTAAAGATCTTCCCTGCCCCTAGCTTAAGTGCACCTGGAGCCTGTGGTGGGAGGCTTGTTTTTCAGGGAAGCCCAACCTTGATACTTTTGTGATTGGGCAGTGGGTCAAGGAGGTTGTTACAATAATTGAGCCAGGAGAAGGCTATATAAACTCTGATGAGAGGCTTTGCTTTGGGGCTCACTTTGAGAAGTGTTGTGTGATTTGACCAGATGAGACTCTGGGAAGCCGTTGTTGAGAGCCCCCCGGCTTTGAAAACCCAGATGTTGATGCTTCCCTCTCTGGTAACTGTGATTTGGTATTGATGCATGTAATGTTGGGACAGTTTGGAAGCCTGTCTGATCTGTAAGTTCTTTAACTCTGAAGTTTAGGGTGCTGACCTTTTTCCCCTGAACTAGGTAATGTATGTTTGTTTGATTAAAGTAAGCTTGTTAACCCATTTTGAGTTCCTTTCCTTTTGAAAAGCAGATCTAAGAACCTGTGTTGGCAGTCACCCTAGGGATATTGGGGTGCTTGCTGCTACAACATCTCCACCATACTTGTACATCATTATGTAGTGATAAATAATATAAACATTTTTGCTTAAATTGTAAATATTGGTAGCAGCTATGCAGTGAGATATAATGATGAGATAATGTAAACTTTTGAGGTTATTACTGGCAATACACCTTTGTCTGTTGCCCTAGAAATCAAGCGGGCACTGGTCAGTGAGCAGGGAACCCTTAGGGTTGAATGCATAAGCTGGAGTGCTGTGTGTGCCTTGGTCGCCCCCCACCCCTGAAGGCTTGGAGGGGATCTGTGTTTTCTTCAACTGGCTCCTATTGAGGCTTGAAGGTATTTAGGGGACTGAACAAGCTTCGCCTGTCTCATTTGACCCCAAAGAAGGATGATTAGGGAATGCTGTAGGAGGTGGTGTTCCCATCATCAGTAACTCTTTTGAGAAAACCAGACTAGACTAGAATAAAGTAAGATTATTCACCCCTCTGCTCTCTTTCTGTCCTTCCTGTCTGGCCAGATCAATAGTGAACCTATACGAGCCGCCTTTCTGTGTGTTTACCTGTCTTACAAGGACCTAGGCACAAAGCATCTTGTACAAGGTTTTTTTTTCCTTGTGATTCCTCATTAAATTGTTAAAGATTTACAACTCTTATGTGATTCCTCATGTCAGATATTATATCTATTGCTCTTGTAATGACAATGATAATTTAAACAATAGCTAATATTCGTGTAGTGCTCTAAAAGGTTGCGAAGTCCTTTGCTTATGTTTTCTAAATCATCATAACAACAGTCATGTGAGGTAAAGTTCTGGTATTACTCCAGTTTTACAGACGAGATAATAGAGGTTAAGAGAAGTTCAATGACTTGCCTTGGGTCACAAAGATAAGTGTCTGATACAGTACTATAAACTCAGGATTTCCCAAGTCTAATACTCTATCCACTCTTTCACTTAGCTGAAGACGGACAATGGCCTAAGTCCTCTGACACAGGCAAAGCTTGAGAAAATGAAGAATTAAGTGAATGATATAAAGTATATAGTTACTGTTGACCCTATGACAGAGCCATCACTGCATAGTCCTGTGGGGTATTCTGCATCAAAAACTTCAGGTAGCACACAATGCCATCATATGTATAAGAATTCCCAGATACACGCACAAAATAAGAGAACACAGATACAAATATACAGGAGAGATTGTCAGTCTCCTCAGAGTTTCAGTGCTCTGCCGCACTGGAAATCTACCAGGTCACTTATTGTCTCTTCTGTCAAAACATTATCTTTAGACCCAGTATAATAATAATAGCTAATTTATAGACAACAATTCAGACAACTAAGCTTTCCCTGCTTTCTGTGTTTTTTTGTTTTTGTTTTTGTTTTTTTACAGTAACTATAGAGTGAGAAACAGGCTGATGACTTCCTTGGACAATTAGCCAAAATTGTTTATTTCTGTTCCCATAACTCATGTGCCCTGACTCCCTGATTGTGCTAACAATTCAAACCACATGATGCAGAAATTCAAATTATTTCCCAGATAGGCAGATCTAAGAGAGGTGAAGCATAGCCGTTCCCTTTAGTATCTCAGATGGAACTCAGAAGAACATTTCACTTTTGCAAATATATAAAAAGCATGAGGATGTTATATTAAAAAGTAGGAGATTCTCATGGACAGGAAAGCTGAAACATGTCAAATGAAAAGCAAAAGTTAACATTTTTCTCCTGCTCTTAAAATTTTGATATTTATACATTACTTATAATTGCCTTTAGAAGCAAGCATTTAAATTATTCAAAAGGTGACATGCATTCGTTTTCCTGTTTTGAATTTCACAGTGATCATACCCAAAACCATCATCATTGCTACCACTCTGCTGACCAACATACAAACAATGTATGCAATTATTGTCTGTTATTTGTTATTGAGGAAAAAGGAAATGACAAGGCATGAATTTATCAGTGTGAAAAACTTCCTACAGTAATTAATGGATTAATTAGCAATTTACAAGTATAACAGAAATACTATGCTCCAATTTAATAATGGTAATACCTAACTTTGTAATGGATGTTTCTTAACAAATAATTCTATTCCAATAAAAACATTTCTTATCCAAATAGATATGTCATTAAACACTAGTATTGAACCTTTTCTAAACATTGATATTGAACATTTCTAAAAAGTACTTAAATTAATCTGAGGATGAGTGTAAAAAGAACTGGAAGTGTTTAGCCTGGAAAGAAAACTCAGGTGGACAGGACAGTGATCTTTATTCAGGTATTTGAAGGGCTGCCAGACTGCCATATGGAAAAAAAAAGTTTAATCCCAAGAGTATAAATTCAAGAATAATGGGTGTAACTATGAATGTGAATGAGATGAGCTCACCCATAAAATAGAAGTGGATAGGAGAAAAGATTAGAAACTGGAATCTAACAAAATGCACTTGAAATAGAAAGATATACAAAATGAGTTAAATTAAGGGGCTGGAGAAGAATCTATTATGCTTCAGCTGAAGTTAAAAAGGCAGGAGTATCAATCATAATTTCAGACAAAGCAAAATAGAATTAATTAAACTGTAATTTGCTAGAAGGTACCATGGACAATGAAGTAATGTATATATATATATATACACATATTTTTACAGCAAGCTTCTCTGATAAAGACTTCATCACTCAAACATATAGGGAATCAATGAGAACAATCCCCCAGTTGACAAATGGGAAAAGGACATGAATAGGCAGTTCTCAGAAAAAGAAATCAAAGTTCTTTATAGTTACATGAAAAAATGCTCTAAATCAATAGTTAGACAAATGCAAATTAAAATGACTGGAGAACTACTTCACTCCTATCAGAAATAACAAATACTGGAAAGATGAGATCCTATTAAAAAAAAAAAAACTAACCCACAAGATAATTAGGAAACAAAAATGATAAAAAGATAAAGAATTTTTTTTCTTAACCACAGACAAAAAAAAATTAAACCTACAAACATTTAAGAGTTTGCTTGGTCAAGAAAAATATTCACACAAGGACTTTTAAGGGCAGTTTCCATCGCCAAACCTGGCCCAAAGCCAGTTGATGTTTTTGCATTGGTGGTTGTTGGAAGTGGTCTCCAACATTGGGTAAAGACCGAAAAAGCCAAAGATTTTAAATGCTGCATATAAATCTGTCTATCTTCATGTTTCACAGGTTGTAGCAGGTATTGGGACAATCTAGAAATTGCAGACAAATAACGTTACAAATGCTGAATTTGTAATTCAGAGATCAGATTATGTTCTAGGTCAAATATATGCAACTGATATTCTGGCAAAATGTTGAACTCAGTCACTGATAGAGAGCCAAAGTAAATAACAAGGTAGTGTTGTCCCAAACTACTTGGCCACAGAACACTCTTAGTCTTGAAATATATTGATGAAACCCATAAATGATGATAACTGCTGAGGGAAGACAAAGGAATGCAGAGAGAAAAAAAATCACAATGTAGGTGAAAGAAAAATCTAAGGTTTGTCACAATGAAGGAAGGAACTATTTGGTAGAGTTGTGAACTGGCACAACCATTCTGAAGAACAATTTGGAAATATACCCAAAGGTCTATAAAACTGTTCATACTCTTTTATCCAGCAATCATTACCAGGTCTATACCTCAAAAGAGGTCAAAGAAAAAAGAAAAGGACCTAAACATACACAAATATTTATATTAGTTCTTTCCATGGGGGCAAAGAATTGGAAATTGAGCAGATGCTCATCAGTTGAAGAATGGCTGTATGGCATACGATTGCAATGGAATACAATTGTGTTATGAGAAATGACAAAAAGGATGGTTTCAGAAAAACCTAGAACTGGTGCAAAGTAAAGTGAGCAGAACCAAGAGATCATTGTACACAAAACAGCAATGATGAGCAACTATGAAAGACTTAGCTCCTCTGATCAATACAGTGATCCAAGACAATTACAAAGGCCTCATGATGAAAAAATGCTATCCACTTCCAGAGAGAGATTGACTGATGAATTCCAAGTGCAAATTAAAGTATATCTATATCTATATTGTTTTTCTTGTGGGTTTTTTTTGCAATATAGCTAATATGAAAATACATTTGCCTAATTTCCCATGTATGAATGATAGCAGGTTGCTTGCCTTCTCAAAGAGTGGGAGAGGGGCAGGAGGGAGGGAGAGAATTGGAAACTCATTTTTAATGCTAAAAAATAATAAATAATAAATTCATTACAGAAAAAAAGCCATAAAATAAAACAAAAAAGTAATGGATGGAAGTTTCAAAGGTGCCAATGTAAATTTGATGTCAGAAAAAGAAATTCAACAGGTTTGAATATTCAAAAGTGAAATAGACTGCCTTACATGGGGCATGGTTTCTGTTGTTAGAGGTCACCCAGCAGAGGCTAAACACCCACTTGTTAGATACATTATCATAGGGAGGACTTTCAGGTATGCGTTGGATTTGATCAGATTCTCTAATTTAATCAATTTTGTCCAACAAAATTATACTCAGATACCCCCTTGGAGGGTGAAGGAAAGTGATAGGAGGGCAAGGTAGTGGGTAAAAGTAAAGTAGAGGAGGCAGGAGGGAAAGGAAATGAGAGATATACATAAAAATAAAGATCAGGGGTAGAATAGGTTTGGGAATGTATATCTCTCTATATGTGTATATATATTTGTATGTATATGTGTATGTATATATTTATACCTAGAGAGAAACATATCTAAACTTTACTGTGAACAAAAACCTAGCCGTGTAACCTTGGGCAAGTTACTTAACCCCAATTGCCCTAAAGGGGCGGCTAGGTGGCGCAGTGAGTAAGAGCGTCGGCCTCGGAGTTTGGATGACCCGAGATCAGATCCGGCCTCAGAAAATGAGCACCCACGCATAAAGCAAATGACTAGCCGTGTAACCTTGAGCAAGTTACTTAACCCCAATTGCTTAAAAAAAAAAAAAAAAAAAAAAAACTTTACTGTGGCTTTTTTGGTGGGGGGGAGGATTTAGGGAAGGGGGAAAAAAGAAGTAGCTAAGTGGTGCAGTGAATAGAGCACCGGCCCTGGAGTCAGGAGGACCTGAGTTCAAATCCGGCCTCAAACACTTAACATTTACTAGCTGTGTGACCTTGAGCAAGTCACTTAGCCCCAATTGCCCTGCTTTCCCCCCTCAAAAAAAAAAATATATATATGTGTGTGTGTGTGTGTGTGTGTGTGTGTGTGTGTATGTATGTATGTATGTATGTTTTGTCAGAAGTAGAACAACAAATTATATGAAACATATCACATTATGGAAGCTTCATAAAATTTGTTGATCTTCCATTCAGGAGCAATACCCAGATGCTATAAAGACTGTGTGTGTGTGTGTGTGTGTGTGTGTGTGTGTGTGCGTGGGGTGTGTGTGTGTGTGTGTGTGTGTGTATGTGTTGAAACCTGTGATTCCATCAGTATACTGGCCTCCCTATGCAAGAATTCATTTCACTGATGCAAATTCAAAGTTTTAATATAATTTATAGTTTTAGAAAGTTGCATGGGGTTAAGTAATGTGCCCTTGGTGATACAAGTAGTTGATATCACAGGGGGCACTTGAACCTTTCCAATTCCATTATAATATAGTGTCTTTTCTTCACATGTTAAAATGATTAAATTTTATTCTATGCTTAGAAATGTCAATAAAAAATTAAAATGAACAAACTAAATTGCAGAGATCACATACAAAACTGTAAGGTTAATGTATTTTATTACCATAAGTTTATTTATTTTAAATGTGCATATTCGGTTTAGCAATATGATAACAAATATGTCTTCTTTGAGTCCATGGCCCCATATGAACTGTTTTCCTTCTGTGTATTTTTCTAAATTTTAATTGACATAATAGAGAATTGGGATCAGTCAGTAAGTCCTGGGTTAAAGTCCTTCACACACTGCCTGTTACTCTGAACAAGTTATTTAACTTCTCAGTGCACTAGGTAACTCTCTAAAATTCTCAGTTGCCAACCTGAATTAGTAGAAATAGTTTTCCCCTCTGGGGATTCCCTTATACCAATAAAATCATAGGTCCAGTTCATATCCCAGAGGTAGCTAGGTGGCACCAGTGGATAGAGGACTGTTCCTGGAGCCAGGAGGACCTGAATTCAAATGTGATCTTAGATACTTACTAGCTGTGTGACATTGAGTATATAACTTCTGCTGCCTCACTTCCCATAACTCTAAAATGAGGACATTAATAGCAACTACGTCTTAGGGTTATTGTAAGGATCAGATGAGTTAACATAAATTAAAGCACTTGTTAATTTTGCTGCTGCTTGTCCTTTGTTCTGGAAGAGGACCGTGACATCAGGGAGGTGATGCTGAGATGTGCAACTGAATTAGATTTAAGTGAAGGAAGAAGGTACAAAGTTTCCAGGCTCACTTTCTTTTCCAGAGCCAGTGGGGAGCAATGTCTCTGGATTATATATAAATGATGGCTATTTTCATCTACATCCCTACTTTGTTGTAACATAATTTGTTCATTGGATAAAAGGTTTTTTTGTCAAGATTTTAACTAGTATAAATAATGATGTTGAGGAAAGTACCCTGGGCTTGGAATCAGGAAGACTCATATTCATGAATTCAAATCCAGCCTCAGACACTTATTAGAGATGTGACTCTGGGGAAGTCACTTAACCTGTTTGCCTCAGTTATCTTGTAAGTATAGTGAGCTGGAGAAGGAAGTAGCAAACCATTCCAGTATCTTTGCCCAGAATGTCCCAAATGGGGTCACAGAGAATCAGAGACAACTGAAATTACTTAACAACAACAACTACATAAGGTTGCTATCAATATTTTTCTATAGAGAGGCCTTTTTTTCCCTCCCTTTCCATAACGTCCTTAGTGTATAGTCTTAGTGCTAAAATCTGGACCAAATTGGTGTTTTCTGTATTTCATTTCCAAATGCTTTATTAACTTCTGGTTAACATCATTCATTTCCGCCAGATTTTGAGTTACAAATTTTCTCCCCTTTTTTCCCCTACCCACCACCCCAAAATAGTCCCACAGGATATCCCCTCCTCCAATCTGCTCTCTCCCATATCCTCCCCCATATCCCCTTCCACTTTTCCAGTAGGGCATGGTGGACCTCTATGCCCCAGTGCCTGTATATCTTATTTCCCAATTACGTGTAAAATAGTATTAATAATAGTGTGTGTGTGTGTATTTAAACATTTGGATTTAAAACTTTGAATTCCAGATTCATTCCCTTTCTCCCTTGTCATCCACCCTTACTTGGAAGATAAGCAATTCAATATAAGGTTGTATGTGTATAGCTAACGCAAAACATTGCCATAGTAGACATATTGTAAAAGACTGTTTATACTTATGTCCCTCCTATCCCACCTCCCACTTGTTCTATTCTCTATTTTGGTCCTGTCCCTTTTCAAAAGTGGGTGCTTCCAACTTCCCTACCCCCCAGCCTGCCCTCCCTTCCATCATCCCCCTTCTCATCCCCTTCCCTCCTACTCTCCTATAGGATGAGATACCCTATTTAGTGTGTATGTCATTCCCTTCCTGAGCCAAATTCAATGAGAATAAGGTTGACCCATTCCCTTTTGCCTTCCTGTTCTTCCCCTCCATCATAACCATTTTCCCTTCCCTCTTTTATATGAGATAGTTTACCCCATTTTATCTCTCCCCATCTCCTCTCATTATATTTCTCTCTCACCTCTTAATTTCATCTTTAAGGTATCATCCCTTCCTATTAAATTGGTCCTGTGCCCTCTATCTATGTATACCTGTAAACATATATACATATATACACACATTCACATATGTATTCATATGCCCATGTACCCTCCTATATATATATATATTCCCTTCAACTATTTTCATACTGAGAGAAGTGTCATCAGTTACTATTATCGTTTTTTCATGCAGGAAAGTAAATAGTTCAACTTTGATAAGTTCATAATGATTTCTTTTCCCTGTTTACCTTCTCATGCCTCTCTTGCTTCTTATATCTGAATGTCAAAATTTTTATTCAACTCTTTTTTTTTTCTTCAAGAATATTTGAAAGTCCTCTATTCCACTGAATGACCATATTTTCCCCTGAAACATGATACTCACTTTTGCTGGGTAGGTGATTCTTGGTTTTAATGCCAGCTCCTTTGACCTCTGGAATATCATATTCCAGGCCCTTTGATGACTCAGTGTAGAAGCTGCCAGATACTGTGTTATCCTGATTGTGTTTCCACAATATTCAAATTGTTTCTTCCTTGTTGGCTCCTTGTAATATTCTCTCCTTGATCTGGGAATTTTGGAACCTGGCTATAATATTCCTAGGAGTTTTCTTTTGGGGACCTTTTTCGGGAGGTGATTGGAGAATTCTTTCAACCTCTATTTTGCCCTTCGGTTCTAAAACATCAGGGCAGTTTTCCTTGAGAATTTCTTGAAGGATGATTTCTAGGTCCTTTTCTTCATCATGGCTTTCAGGTAGTCCAATAATTTTTAAATTATCTCTCCTAGATCTATTGTCCAGGTCAGTGGTTTTTCCCATGAGATATTTCACATTTGTCTTCTATTCTTTCATTTGTTTGGATCTGCTTAACAGCATTTTGATTTCTCATAAAGTCACCAGCTTCCATTTGTTCCAATCTTATTCTGAAGGAATGATTTTCCTCAGTGAGCTTTTGAGATTCTTATTCAGCCTTTTAAGGCATTCTTTTCCTCATTGCCTTTTTGTACCTCTTTTGCCATTTGAGTTAGTCTATTTTTTAAGGTGTTATTTTCCTCAGTCAGGCAGTTGACTTTCATTTCATAATTTTCTTGCATCATTCTCATTTCTTTTCCCAAATTTTCCTCCACTTCTCTTATCTCTTTCTTAAGATCCTCTATGTACTGTAACCAGCTCATATTTTCTTTTGAAGCTTTTGGTGCAGGAGTTCTGACTTCACTGTCTTCCTCCTGTTCCATGTTTTGATCTTTTTTGTGCCCAAAATAGGGGTCTAATGTTGGATTCTTCTCTTTGTTTTTGCTTCCTTTTTCTGACATGTTGCTACTCAATTACTTGACTTCTGGGCTTTTTGCCACAGTAGGACTCTGCCACCAGACAGGTGAGCTTCCATCCCAAATGCTGGGGGTTTTTCAGCTGCCGGAGGTATTAGTTGGGTTCTCCCTCTGAAGCCTCCAAAGGCTCTGGCAAACTGGTCACACACCCCAGTACCTCCACCCTAGACCAAAATCCAGATCCAAGCAGGTTAAAGCAAGAGCGCTTCCTCTGCAGACCTGTCACCTGGTCCCCTCACAGTCTGCTGGCCAGGAGCTGAAGCTGCAACATGACTGGCTGCATCGAGGCATCTCAGTGGCTTCTTGCCCCAGGGGGAAGAGGCTGACACACTCCCCACTAGTGGTTCCCAAAGTCCATACTGCACTGCCCTCTCACTTTGTCCTTGGCATCTATATGTTGATAAATCTTGAAATGCCACAGCTGCTGGTGTTTTGGTGTCCCTCTACCTGGCTGGTGGTCAGGCCTGCCCTGGGGATAAAACATCTGGCTCACCCTGGGCTGGGGTTGGTTCCCAGAGCTCTGCCCTGGCAGATTCTTGCTTGGCTGCCAGGGTGTCCTCAGTGGGAGGTTAGCTTCTTTGTGTCATTTTGTGGGTTCTGGAGCTCCAAAGTTTGTTCAGTCCCTTTTACATGGATTGGGGAAGTGGGGAACTGGAGCTGTGTGGAAGTCCTGTTTCTACTCTGCCATCTTGACTCTACCCTCTCTGTATTTTATTTTAATCACAAATTAATTCATAACAAAATTTTAACAAAGCAAATTTGACACATTCTTCCCATCTTCAGGAAAGGAAATTGAATAGCATTCAATTTTCTCTGTTCAGAAACTTTGCTTTGAGTTGCTATTTTGTTCTTCTTCAGAGCCATACATTTTCCTGTAAGTTTTGAGATGAATTTAAAAATAACTTAAGTTGCCTATCTACCTGTATGCCATAAAAAAAAAAAAACAAGTCTATGTTCCAGACCAAAATTAATTTCTATAGAACAGTGGTCACATAGAGTTCACATGGGAATATTTACCATATTGATGAGAGGCAGATAGGTAAAAGCTTGATGACAAAGAAAAATAAGGTGAATAGTCATGGCACAGCACTTGAATCCAGGAAATATTAAAAAGAACCAGAGGAAGGCCTTCAGCATTGTGGGTAATGTACTATAGAGGAATTATAGAGAGGTACTATCAAGAATCAAATGAGGCAAAAAAAAAAATGCGGATGGTTAGCAATCTGCCCCAGTGGAAGGAATAACCACATCAGTGAGACTGGATATTTATTGAAGTTTTGAAGGGTAGTGGAGACTTATTTTTATTTTTCTCTTTTTCTGTCTCAGCTCAATGCTTGACTTTCCCTGACTATCCAGCAAACTGGGGGAGCAGACCTTGTAATTTAATTTAAGTACTGCCCTCCTCCTCTAGTAGTACATGGAAGGACTTGGGGAGCTTGAAAGAGAATTGGAGAGTAATTAGGATCCTTTGTCATGTTTTTAGGCTCATAGGAATCATTAATAAGGACCTAAAACATGTCAACTGGTGAATGGTGGCAGAGGGGAGAAAAGTCAAATAAAACCAAGTCAGAAAGCATTGATTAAGCACCTATCACATGCCAATTGCTAGGTCAGGGGTAGAGAACCTGGGGCTTTGAGGTTACATATGGCCTTCTAAGTCCTCAAATGTGGACCTTTGACTGAATCCATACTTAACTGAACAAATCTCTCTCTAGGCCAAGCACTAGGGATACAAAGAAACATTTTAAGAAATGGTCTCTGCTCCCAGGGAGATCACAACCTAATAATGAAAAATATAAAATGTAAATAACTGTACAAATGAGATAAACCCAGGACAAATTGGAAATAATCTCAGAAGGAAGGCACTAATGTTGATAATTTTACTCCTATTCCCATGCTGCTTAATGAAGGTGTAGAAAATCATGCAATCATTCTCACTGGGTTTACTACAATTGCATGTTACACAACCTCAACTGGGCAATCACCCTTCCTACGTAATCCTACCTCAACTGAAAATCTCATTCTTATAGCTTCTGTTCCAAACCTTTTCATTACCCCTCCTCCAATATCCCACAGCTCCCCCTACTGCTATCCTATCAGCTGAGACGTTGGCCTCCTCTTTTACAGAAATCATTGAAGCCCTTTGCCACAAGATCCTTCTTCACCCTTCCTCCCCTCTAAACACTCAAATGCCTTCTACCACTATCTCCTCCTTCACCCTTCTAACATAATCAAAAGAATTCACTCCTTACAAAGGCAAACCCTGACAACCTAGGTGTCATCATGGACTGATCACTTTCTCCCCCCCTGTATAGAAGCTATCGCCAAGACCAATTGATTTCACCTCTGCAACCTTACCCAAATATGCCCCTTTCTTTCCTCTAATGTGGCCACAACCCTAGTGCAGGTCTTCATCATCTCACATCTGGATAATTATAATAACCTGCTGGTGGGCTTGCCTGCCTCAAGTCTCTAATCCAATCTATCCTTCATGCAATCTGTATCTGCACATTCTCTCCCTCATGAAATTATAAATTCCTTCAGGGTAGGGACTGTCTTTTTGTTTCTCCAGCACTTAGTACAGTGTCTCACAGTATGTGCTTAATACATGTTTATTGATTGATTAATTGAAGAAGATCAGAAAAGACTTCTTCCAGAACCTGGGACTTTAGTTGAGACATAAAAGAAGTCAGGTAAGCCAGGAGGTGGGGATGAGGAGGGAAAAGAATTGCTGGCATGAGTGACAGTCAGCAAAAATTCAAAGCCAAGGGGCAGCTAGGTGGCGCAGTGAGTAGAGTGTTGGCCCTGGAGTCAGAAGGACCTGAGTTCGGATCCGGCCTCAGACACAACGCACACACAAATAAAAACCTAGCCGTGTGACCTTAGGCAAGTTCCTTAACCCCAATTGCCCTCCAAAAGGCAAAAAAAAAAAAAATTCGAAGCCAGTATATATGGTATCCTATTTAAGGAATAGGAAGGAAGTCAGTGTCATTAGACTAAAGCACATGCTTGGGGGGGGGGGGGAGGGTAGTATAAGGTATAAGAAGCCTGAAAAATTGGGGACACAACTATGTTATAAAGGATTTTCAATTCCAAACAGAAGTGATAGGGATCCACCAGAGTTTACAGGGTAGAGGGTTTGTAGGGGTTAAGAGGAGAGGTGACATGGTCAGACCTATGTTGTAGGAAAATCACTGAGCATTGAACAGAGAATGGATTGGAGTGGAAAGAGATTTGTAGTGAGGAAGGAGGTCCATTCACAGGTAATTGCAATAATCCAGGCACAAGGTGGTAAGGGAATATATAAGGGTGAGATGTAACAAAGATGGAAAGACAAGAATTGGCAAAAGATTGGACATGGGCTAAGAGAGAGAAGGAGAAGTTGAGGATGACACCTAGGCTGCAAGCCTAGATAAGAGGAAGGGTGGTACCCTTGAAAACAAAAGAGAAATTCAGGAAGAGGAGAGGATTTTTAGGGAAAAATAATACAATGAATGAAAAACCCTGAGATATAAAGTTTCTGGATAATTAATAAACAACTTATTAAATAGTCTAACTAATAATCAATAAATTGGTGGTCAGTGGTTTCTCTCAGTCAGTGGAGACAACAAATGCTTTAAATATCTTTGTAAAAAGGGACGCTTCTGGGCGGCTAGGTGGGGCAGTGAATAGAGCGCCAGCCCTGGAATCAGAAGGACCTGAGTTCGGAGCCGGCCTCCGACACCTAATCCGCACAAACAAAAACCTAGCCTTGTAACCTTGGGCAAGTTACTTAACCCCAATTGCCCTAAAGGGGCGGCTAGGTGGCGCAGTGAGTAAGAGCGCCGGCCTCGGAGTTTGGATGACCCGAGATCAGATGCGGCCTCAGAAATAGCCGTGTAACCTTGAACAAGTTACTTAACCCCAATTGCTTTATAAAAAAAAAAAAAGGGACGCTTCTGGCAAGTGAAAATCAACTTTGATTGGTGGAACTTTAATGAGGGGTTAAGGCAGGGGTCTTCAGTTTTTCCTGCTGCCAATGTGGGGTGATCATGAGATTCAGCTGTCTCCAGAAATTAGGACAGGGAAATGTATCTTCACCCAGACCACTCTGGTTGACTTTCTCCTTCATGGGCTGGGTCACCCTAAATTCTAATGGAGAGTAAGAGGGACTAGGGCTCATTTCTTCAGGGTAAGAACTTGCCTAGACTGAATTCTGTTTACACTGTAAACTGAAGCAAATTCTCCTAATTGGGTGGGGTTTGGAAGGGTGTGTTCCCTGAGGGTTAAGACAATTTAATCAATAAGTCAAGTCTTTCAAAGTCTAACTGACCTTATACAGGGACTGGGTCCTAAATGAGGAAATAAAAAGAGAAAAGCCTAGATCCTAATTTAATAATTAGTTATTAATATAATATCAAAATAATAATAATATATCTTGGATAATGAATTCCATTTTGAACGTATTGAATTTAAGACATCTAGAGAACATCCCAGTTCAAAGTGGATGCCCAAAACAGTTAGAAATGTGAAAATGAAGGTGATAAGAGATGTTAGGGCTGAATAATGATTTGAGTATAGAGATGATACTTGAATCCATGGGAGTTGATGAGGTTAGTAAGCAAATAGTATTGGGGGAGAAGATAATGTTGAGCTTAAAGGAGCAAGACAGAAGATCCCCAAGATTGAATTTGAAGTCGATTTCATTACCACGGGACTGTCAGGGTAACATGGTTACACAAATCAGACAGTGAGTTGGCACAGACGTTGTGCCAGTTTTTAAAGAGGTTCAATATCTAGGTTATGTAAGCCAAAACTACAATCAGTGATTGATCAGCATACATTTGAATTTCCTGCCTTGAAGTTCACCCTAGGCTGAAGGACAGGAAGACTAAGAGGGGGGGATTAGAAGGGGCCAGGGGAGGAGGGATGGAGACATCAGGTGAGGGGCGGAGACATCAGGATCAAGTGATTAGGAGGGGGGCAAGGGGCTAAGAATGATAGAGTTTACCCTAGCCTGAAATTCCTGCTCACTGATAGGTTGGGGGAGGGAAGGGTGGAGTTGTCTGCTTACAGATCATTTAGGGGAAGGGGAGGGTGTAGTTTTGCTCAACAATAAGAGTGATGAGGTATGGGCTCTGGGAGCCTCCTTGACCTCTCCTTGAGTCCTTGAGGTACAGGCTCTGGGAACCCCCCTTGAACTCTGATTAAATCATCTCATTTGATGAAGCATTTGCATGAGGCAATAAGCCTTACATAGTGGGCCCAAACCTCTGTTTGGCATTCCTCTGTTACTAGACTTCCAAACCTTGTGCCTATCAAAATATCAGTCCCCCCTTGAACTGGCTAGCCCACCATTGTCTATAGTTTCCAGATAGCCTCCAGCAACTTTCCACCCTTAATCACTCACTGACCTCATTAATTCCTCCTGAAGACCCTCCCCAAATTCTTCCTCTAGACCACCCCTAGATTCTTCCCACAACCTTCTGTATGTAAGACCCCATCTTGTCTCCATGTATGAGAGAGCACCATAGAATGGTGAAAGTGCCATAGAATGACCTAGCACAGACTTACTCTGTGTCTAATGAAAGCAAACTTTTAATAAACTTTACTTTTCTTTGGCTGAGAGAAGACTTTAGTTGAATTCATTCGGCAGGACCCAGCATGTTGGTATATTGGGGTTTCCAGAGCAACCCTCAACCTCTTTATGGGTAACCTCTTCAAAAGGACCCAGAACAGGGGCTTGGGAATCATCCAGTAAGCCAATGTGACCTAGATGAAGATGTAGCAAAGACATTTGAGAAGGAATGGTCAAGCTCTGGGACTAAAAACAAGAGAGAGCAGTATCATGAAAAATTGTTCTCTTCCTGGCCTTGCCCATGACTTTCTGAACTTCAGAACTATGTCTTCTCTATTATTGGCTTGTCTTAGAACTTTCCTCAATTTCTGGGGCCTCTCTTCTCTGGAACAACTTACAGGCCCCTGCAGCCTGCTCTCCCTGGAATAATCCTCCCTGAGATCTCTGTCCTTCCCTTGCTTATTCTCCCATTGGTGAGTTCCTCCTGGAGGAAAAGGAAAGTCTTAGGCCAACCTACCTTCATTTTCTTCCTAACCCTGTTCCTAACTTTATGGATTTCAAAATCAACCTCCCTAGTTACTTCTTATTCACCCCCTTCCTTCGTTTCTTTTGCTTTTTATGTGTTGTTCTTCCCTCATCATCCCTCCTTTAGGACAGGAACTAAATTTATTTTTGCTTATATTTATTCTCTTAGCAATTAGTATAGAACCTGGCCCATAGTAGGTACTTAACACTTTTTTCTTCCTCCTTTTTCCCCATTCCTTCCTTTTTTCCTTCCTGTCAGGGAGAGTGTGATCAACATTATCAAAGACTGAAGAAAAGTCAGTAAGAGTAAGAATTGAAAAAAAGGTCACTAAATTTGGCAATTAGAAACTGTTAGTAATTTTGGAGTTCCACTTGAATGAAAAAGTCAGAAGTTAGATTGTGGATGGTTAAGAGAATGAGAAGCAAGGAAGTGGAGGTCAAGAGGTTGCCCATAAAGAGGGTTAGGGTTGCTCTGGAGACCCCAAAATACCAACACACTGGGTCTTGCTGAATGAATTAAACTTAAGTCTTCTCTAAGCCAAAGAAAAGTAAAGTTTATTAAAAGTTTGCTTGCATTAAACACAGAGTAAGTCTGTGCTAGGTCATTTTATGGCGCTTTCACCATTCTGTGGTGCTCTCACTGTTCTATGGTGCTCTCACATACATGGAAACAAGATGGGGTCTTATGAGGAGAGTCTTCAGGAGGAGTTAATGAGGTCAATGAGTGATTAAGGGTGGGAGGCCACCTGGAGACTACAGACAATGGTGGGCTAGCCAGTTCAAGGGTGGATTGATATTTTGATAGGCTCAAGGGTGGGAAGTCTAGTAACAAAGGCTTGGGCTCAGCCACAATGTAAGGCTTATTGCTTCATGCAAATGCTTCATCAAATGAGATGATTTAATTAGAGTTCAAGGGGGGTTCCCAGAGCCTGTACCTCAAGGAGAGGTCAAGGGAGCTCCCAGAGCCCATACCTCATCAGAGGGACCTATCATAAGTGAATTTCTCTTGGAATTTAGTGACAAAAGGGAGGAGGAAGGATATAGAAGTATAGATGATGGGAATAAGTGGGTCAAGTGAGGGATTTTTGAAGGTGAGGGAGATATGAACATGTTTGTAGACTTTAGGGAAGCCAAGAACAAAGAAATTGAAGATAAGAGAGTGGGGATGATAGAGGGGACAATCTGCTGGAGCCGACAGGATGAAATGGAATCACTTGTGCATGTAGAGTGGTTTACCTTGGCACAGATAAGGCCAATTTTTTTTTTTATGTGAGCCAAGGATAAAGGAAGAAAAATTAATAGAAAAGACCTGGAGATTATGAGGTGAGGGGGAAGGGAGAAGAGAGAGAGAGCTCATGGAAAATGGTCTCATTTTTTTCAGTAAAATATGAAGCAAGTTTCTCACCCAAAAATGTAGGGTGAGAGTGTGCCATGAGAGGCATGAAAAGGTTTGGAAAAGGCACTGTGTTTAGTGTAATAGTGAAATGATTAATGTAGCGTAAAAGGGTTCCCTTGCCTCATCAAGGACCCAACGAGATTATGTAAAATAAATTTGTAGTGGATCCAGTCAGTGTGGTTTCAGGTTTTTTCTCTAGTTTTGTTCAGAATCAAGCATGTAGGAGTGGAGGCAGAGGATAGTGAGACTGAGGTTTGATAAAACAAGAGTTTAAGTAGGGCAGAAAGAAATGGTCAAGAGTTGAACTTGTTTACCAGGGAGTCAAGATAGAGAAAAAGAAGAGGATTTCAGACTATGGATTCACCCAAACCATCCCAAGCATCGATGATAGAAACCAGTGGAAAGTCAAGAGGGGGAAGATTTGTGTTCTTGACTGCTAGGCAAACATTATGACACTGGAAGTCAATGGGAATTAGAACAGGAGGGAGACACTTTGAATTAGAAGCACCTTAATGTGTTTCAGTGTTTGAGTTGGAATGTTCTTATGCCAAGGAAACTCTGAAGTAGCCCCTTCTATATATCAACATGGGGTCCTCCTCTGGAAAGGCTAGCAATGGCACCTGTTGGGAGCCACAAAGAACTGTAGGCAGAACAACAGATCACAGCTAACTAAGAGGTGAATAGCACAAGTGGTGACAACATTGCGAACTAGAAAGTGGTAGAGGAGTAACCAATGCTGTATGCTAAGATCCATGGAGAGCTCCAAGAGGCAAGACTTCCTGGGATCTGAGCCCTGCCTAGATGTGAATACTGAGTCTTTCCAGGTCTCCGGGGATAGATTCCTCATCAATAGCTGGTATCATATTCCATAGGCTCAAATAAACATGCTCTTTATTTTCTTTGACTTTAAAATAAACTTTTCTTCTTTAAGCTTTGTATACTGCATGTTTATAAAGAGAGATAGTAACAATGCCATTTGACTTCAGATTGGAAAGTGGAATGTAAGAACTTCTGACACAAGGTTTACAAAGTATACATGTTGAAATAAACACACACATACATACAACAGAAAACTGATAAACATGTTGACTGATAATATATGTTTAAGTACTTGTAGAATAAAAAAAATCCTTTAAATTATATGTTAGTTATTCTGAGAGAGGGTACCAAATGTTAGCAGTATGCCTACTTAGCCTTCCTTAGCAATATCATAATTATTAGCTGACAAGCGTTATATTCTAGTTTTGGAATGTGTGTGTGTGTGTGTGTGTGTGTGTGTGTGTGTGTGTGTGTGGTGGTAGTAGGGTACAATTACTTGTCTCTCCCACTCTTAAATCTATCCAGAGTCCTCAGTCTCAGTAAACTGTGCCCTAAGAAGTAATTCAAATGAATTGAGATATTGAGATGCTGACTTTTTGTTGTGAACAGGAATGGACTTCCTTTCATTCAAAACTGACTTGTTCCTTTAAAAGGAGCTACATTGGCAATGATGTAGTATTTAGTATATAGTTTAGGAAATATATGTGTGTTTGTGTGTATATATGTACATATATATGTAAATGTATATGTATATAAGTGTATATATGTATATACATACATATTCCCTATACTCTATACTAAATATTATATATAATTAAATATTATATATATATATATAATTTTATATATACATATATATCCCCAAACTCTATGCTAGATGTTGCAATCATTGTCCTAGAGTCTTTATTCTTGCTACACCTCATTCTAAATGTCATTCATATATAATGATATTCATATGAATATATATAGACATAGCAAAAATGAAGACTCTAGGACAAAACCTGAAAAATGGGCTATGTTGAAAGCAACAGAAAAGATGTAAAGACAGTCAGAAGCAGAGCTATGTGTGAGGGACTTCCCTGGAAGCCCAGTGGCATCCTGAAAGCCTTTCAACTTCACCTTTGCAGCATTTTTTAAAACTATTTCCCCTTCTATCCTCTGACACTGACACAGCTCTGGTTCAGGCCCTTTTTACCTCATGCCTGTACTGTTATAATAATCTCTTCACTTTCCCTTCTGACCTAACCTGCTGGGCAGGGGAACACAGTTTTGTTTTGTTTTGTTTTTGTTCTTCTGTGTTTCTTTCTGTCTCGGTCCCACTCTGCCTCTGTCTGCCAGAGTGTTTCTCCCTCTGTTACTCTATGTCTGTCCTCTCCACCCCCCATGCCACCACCCTGATAGGTGAGCAGAAAAGCATATAGCAGCCCCATTAGTTGCTTAAGGAAGATGTAAATGTCTCCTATTTTTAGGGTTACTAGGGTTAAGGATTATATTCTTTGTATGTAGCAGTCATTTTGATGAATTGGTATACTTATTATTAAGCTAGAAGCTCCTTTGAAAATATATTTGTGCACTAGTCCTCATGTCCTCATTATATACCTATTATCTATTATTGAAAAGATCTGAGGTAAAGAGACCACATGCCCTTAACGGATTAGGTAGAGAAACTTGGGTAGTACTTGACACATTTCTGGATAGAGGCAATGTGGTCATAGAATTTTAAAGTAATGAAAGGAGTGGTCTGAATATAAGTCCTATAGACAAATTTAAGTCAATCTGTTTTAATTTCCTTCCTAGCATGATGATCTTAGCTGGCTTTTTCAAATCTGACTTTGTTATTGCAACTAAAAACTTAAGATCAACCATTATTAAGCCAGTATCTTTCTTCTGGAGAAGTCATAGTTATAACTTCACATTTTAAGAAAAAAAATCTCCATTAGTTTTAGGTGAACTTTATAAATTTTTCTCCCTAGGACTTAAAAATAAATTCCCTACAGTGAGAGAGAGAGAGAGAGAGAGAGAGAGAGAGAGAGAGAGAGAGAGAGAGAGAGAGAGAGAGATTCTTCATGAATCTGGGTTTCCACATAAACAGTCTACAATATTTTTTTTTAATTTTCTTTACCAGCTTTTTGACAACTGGTCAAATGTCCAGTATTTGTTAAAGGCATAATGACTTCCTTTTAGTCTGCATGCCATCCTAGCTCATCTTCATTCTATATATTTAATTTTATTCACAAGTTCATTCCAGTAGTTAAACAATTTTTGAAAAAAGCAAATTCAATTTAATTCTCAATGAAAATGTTACTTGTTTAGGCTTCATTTTTGTTTACCTCTTATTCATAGAGTTTAAAATAATTTCATCCAAGCTGTCCCCTACATTAGCCTAACAAGAATTCTTAAACTCCTACTATTTGAATTCCAGTATAGTTTGGGTATATTCCTGAGCTTCCTATCTACCAGGGGAACAGGAGGAAAACAGGAGTAGTGCCATACAGAATCCCCAAGGTTAGTATTATGAAATTCTCCTATTAACATAGACAAACTACAATTTTCTTAACATGATGGAATATAATCCAAATGTTTCAAATGTCTGATATAAACACTTATTTTGTATGAGACACAACTTTTAATATAGGCAAGTGAAAAGAAACTTGTATTTCATCATTGAATCAATCAATCAATCAATATTTATTAAATGCCTGCTATGGGCCAGTCATTGTGCCAAATGTGTGGGTATACAAAAAGAACCAAAAAATAACTCCTGTCCTCAAGGCCCTCACAATCTATTTGGGGTAGGGGAGGGACAAAGAGCAAAAAAGAAAAAAGAAAATATACACAAACAAACCTTATACAGGATAAATAATAAGAAATAATTAAAAGAGGAAGGGATTAGAATTAATGGTACAGTCTTCCTGGAAATGATGAGTTTAGATAAAAGAAGCCAGGGAGACCAAGAGGTAAAGATGAGGAGCAAGAGCTTTCCAGTCATGAGGGAGAACTGGAGAAAATACCCAGAGTCAAAAGAAAGAAAGGCCATTGTGACTGGATTGAGGAATACATATTGGGGAATAAGTTGCAAAAAGAGTGGAAAGGTAGGAAAAGGCTATGTCATGACAGATTTTGAATGACAACCAGACGGTATCATATTTGATCCTTGGGGTCATTGGAGTTTCTTAGGAGGAGGTGACATGTTTGGATCTGCACTTTAGGAAAATCACTTTGATGACTGATCAGAGGAATTTGAGGCAGTCAGTCTCACCACCAAGCTTTTGTAATAGTTCATGCATGAGGTGCCAAGGGCCTGCACTGAAGTTATAACAGTGTCAGAGGATAGAAGGAGGAATATGATATTTCCAAGGAGAAATGCCTTGGTAAGAAATTGGATTTGGGAGGTAAGAGATAGGGAGGAATTTAGAACGATACATAGGTAGTGAGCCTGGGGGACTGGGAGGATAGTGTTTCCCTTGACATTAATAGAAATATTAGGAGGAAGGGAAGGTTTAGATGAAAAGATAGTGAATTCTGTTTTGGGCATGTTGAGTTTCAGATGTCTCCTGAACATCTAATTTGTGACTGAAAAAAAATGGAGATGCGATATTGGAAGTCAGCAAAGAACTTCTTCTGTATTTAATAGTAAAATTGGGCTTCTCACAACTTTTTGTAAAATAAGAGTATATTTTATGGGGCTGGGGAAAACATTGCTGCTTCTCAATTTACTGGCACATATACTGTTTCATTTTTCTGTAAACCCAAGGAATACGAATGAATACCTTGGCTTCCACTATCTCAATTTCCTTCCTTGCATTCTGGAGTTTCTCTGAAATTTCCTGCATCAATACTTCTTCATAATATTGCTATAACTCTTCTATCCAAAACTGATTAAAGATTTCCCTCATTTCCATAAGGTCTACAAGCTTGCTTCAGTGTGGGAGTTGATGTTGTATACTGTCCAGCTTCCATGATCTCCAGGAAATAGATGAGAGGACTCACGTAGAGAGGCCCTTCTTTTTGGAATGTGCTTAGAGTTGCTCTTCTTATATCTGCATGACCTCATGGAAGCTAGGTGGGGGAGGGGAGATATGACTCATACTTTAGAGCTTTCCTGGAGACATGATGAAGGGCTGCATTATTGGCTTTAAACACAGAAGAGTCTGCTTATTCAGCTTTCTTCCTTTTTGGCTGTGAATCATGAAGGACTGTTTTAAGCTGCATCCTGAAAGACATTTGGGGAGATGTGGCTGACCCACTTTCCCACTCTTGATTACATACACCTGAGAGCATATGGCAGCTAAAGCACATGTCCCTCTTAGACAAATCTGAGCTTGAGTTTGAGCTGCCTCTTTTGGGTTTGCTCTTTCCTGATCTTAGGCCAACAAGTATCTGTCCTGAGATGGAAATGTTTCTGTTTTTGTTTGTCAAATGTATGAGAGTATCTGTTACTTAGCACTCTTTTTGTGTGTAGGGATAACTTATCTGTTCCAACCTAATTTATAATTGTATTTTGAGCACTATGTTTTTAACTTACCCTTTTATTCTGAGTGTATTTTCCCCCCTTAACTACTCCTATAGGGGTCTAATAGGGATACACACTACAGTTTTTCTACTAATACCAAACTTTCCAGAGGGGTCAGTACCCATTCAGTGGGGATTGACTTACTATCTCAGGGACTTGCACTCTAGATAGTCTTTGTAGTTTGCAAACATGATTTGAGCAAGCAGACATTGTACTTAGTACTGATTCCTTATTCTATAGATCCCATTTTTGTTCTTCAGACCCAAAGTATATTTTTCCTGGATGTATTCACGTAGTAGCTTCTTTTTCCCCTTCACTTAGAAAGAATGGGAAAAACCTTTCCACAATAGGGCATAAATGGCTTTAATCTTTAATTTCTGCATAAGCAGCCAGAGAGGAAGGGTACATATCCTTTTCTAGTAAGATGTCAATTTTCTATTTTATTATCTTGGCTAGCTTGATTCTTTTTTTAAAACTACCTGCCTAGGATGCTAGGTACTCCATCAATTAGTGGGGGTAAGACAAACTCACACCCCACTTTATTATAAAGAGCCCTTCTTTCACTGCAGCATTATGACTATAGTGTAGAATTTAGAGACAAGTAGACTTTGGTTCAAATTGTGCTACAGAAACTTACTAAATGTATTACCATAGACAAGTCACAATTTCTCTTAGCCTCAATTTCATCATCTGCAGAATGGAGATAATCGAGAATCTAGCTTATAAGATTGTAGTGAGGTTCAAATGAGATAATCCTAAAGATAGTGACCCAGGGGATGTCAAACAGATGTCATGCTCCCTCTGGGTAATCCCTACTTGCCATAATATATTGGGTCTCCAGAAGCTAGCTGATTATTGCTGTTCTTCAGTATCTAGGGTAACCCTAGGGGTTTGGATTTCCTTATCTATCAGTCACCAAACTCCACCAGTGTGCCTCCCAATATCATTTAACTAGTTAGCATTTAACAATGCCAATTAACAGCAATATTTAAAATTATAAAACAATATTTACTGAAAAGGAATAGTAAGGACAGAAGTATATTGACATCTCCCACAAACTGGTGTCATTCTCTGTTCTACATATCCACTTGGTTCCTTGGGATAGTAGATTTGAACTTAAAAGTGGTTACTATAAAATATTAATGAATTGCTTGCTCCTTTGTTCAACTGGTATGGCTTCTTGATGGGCCAGATAAAGCAGATACCTCTTTGTAGATGCTTCAGTTTTTTTCATTAGACTAGCTACTGCTGCCATTGCTTTTGGGATACTGCTTGTTAGTGGGACCTAGAATAGCTTTGATTCATTAGTCTTGCTAGTCATCTGGGCTCTCCTATCTTAGGAGACTTGTTTACCTAAGATTAAGAAAGAAGAAACACAACAGGAAAAGATACCATGCAAAAATAAACAAACACACTATGCTCTGGTAGAGATCTCACTTTTGATATTTGGGTTACTAACAACTTCTTTAACTCCTTTGTTGTTCATCCTCCATTTTATAAGAGGATCAATGACATCATGGGGTGATGTCTTGACTTGTGCACGAATTGAATTAAAATGAGGCAGTTCCATCAGTTCCTTCTCTCTTCCAGAATCATTGATGCCCAGTGGCAGGATAAAAGGCAAGATGAATAGCAATGGCCCTGGATTCAGTAGAAGACTTTGGGATCTTCAGTGCCCTACTAAGCTCTAAGTACTCCACAGTGCCTGCTTCAGCTACCTTCATAGCCACTGGAAAAAAATTGTTCTCATATTCCCATTCTGCTTGGGGATATCTTCATAATTCTAAGGTAGAAATCTCCCTAACTCACTGATAGGTTTGAGGCCTGTCAGTTTCCTTCAACCTGAGTTAGCTTATCTGCCAAGAAAGTTCACTAGGGTATGGTCACTATGCATGCTACAGTCTCTTATAGCCACATGTAAGAAATGAGTGAAAAGACACCAAAGGTATATGGGCAGCCCTAAAATGGGCGAGGCAAGCCCTCACACCAGAGGTGTTAATTCTCCTTAAACACTCTCCATATGACTTTTTTTTGGCTTTTTGGAGGGGAGTTGGGGTTAAGTGACTTGCTGAAAGTCACATGGCTAGTTAGTGTTAAGTGTCTGAGGCAGGATTTGAACTCAGGTCCTCCTGACTTCAGGGCCAGTGCTCTATACTGCACCACCTAGCCACCCCCCATATGCATCTTCTAAAATTCCATTACTTACTCCCTGAAGAACAAGGGCATTGAAGAGGCCATTAAAAACCTATGCCAGCCAAAAACTATCACATATTCTGGCAGTTAATTAAAATCCATTAACCACTACGTGATAAAAAAGTATTGGGTAAAAATTTCATTTATACATAAGGTATGAGTGAGTGTGTGTTGCCCATATAAATGCCAAAAATGTGTTTTTTTAGCCTAAAAGACTATTTCATAGAGAACTTAGACAAGTCAAGTGGTCACACAGAAGTCAGAAGGAGCAATACAATGACCTTCTCAAAGTCTCTCTGAAGAACTTTGAAATTAATTGTGAGACAGGGAAAACATTGGTACAGAATCACCTAACATGACATGCCCACATCAAAGAAGGCATTGTGCTCTAAAAGCAATGCAGAATTGCAGTAGTTCAAAAGAAACATGAGATGTACAAATTTAGAGACATCACCACTCCAAATGTTCATGTGGACTATTTATGCACAAAATGTGATAGAGTCTTCCAAGCTTATATTGGTCTGATCAGCAGTTGGACACACTATACCTTGACCCTACCATAGTGATGTCATTTTGGTCCTCTTCAAGCATGAAGGATAATAAACCGACTATATATCACTCACAAGGAAACATGAATAGATTTCTCTAGTCTCCTCCACCCATCTTCTCTAAGGGAGAATTTGATTTCTTTGGGAGGGGATCAAGATATTTGGGCCATGAGATTGGCTGGTCTGCTCTACTCAAAGAAAGGATACTAGGGGGGAAAAAATATATATATATATATCTTCTCCCTTAAATATTTTTAGTCCAAGAAAAATCATTTTTGAGTTCAAGCTGCACCCAAGCTATATATACAAAGGCTTGACTCCCTTCTCACCAAGTGCCAGTTACATAAAGACCACACATAGAGAACTGGAAATAAACCTATATGTTGAAGCTCATAGCAGACAGAAATCAGAGAAGTTATGCAGATAAAAATAAACCAGATGAAACATAGGATAAATGAGCTTTCCTGCTGTGGAAGAGAGAGAGGGAGAGTGAAAGAGACAGAGAGAGACAGAGACAGTGTTGGAGATGGAAAGATAGAGAAAGAGAAAAAAGAGGAAGAAGATGAAGAAGAGGAAGAAGAAGAAGAAGAAGAAGAAGAAGAAGAAGAAGATGAAGAAGAGGAAGAAGAGGAAGAAGAAGAAGAAGAAGAAGAAGAGGAAGAAGAGGAAGAAGGAGAAGAAGAAGAAGAAGAAGAAGAAGAGGAAGAAGAGGAAGAAGGAGGAGAAGGAGGAGAAGGAGGAGAAGAAGGAGAAGGAGAAGGAGAAGAAGGAGAAGGAGAAGAAGAAGAAGAAGAAGAAGAAGAAGAAGAAGAAGAAGAAGAAGAAGAAGAAGAAGAAGAAGAAGAAGAAGAAGAAGAAGAAGAAGAAAGTCCTAGATCTCACTCAAGGGGAAATTACCTGAAGTCTCCATGAAATATACAAACTGCAATTAGGGGAATTATCACAGTTCCTTTACATGTTGTTTTCCTCCCAGAACCTTTCTCTCCCTTCAGGGACCTCTCCATGAAAACAATCTGAAACCACATGAATTTTCTTTCAAAAAAGGAAACCAGAAAACGACTATTTCTTTTCCCCAAACTCTTGCCAAGTCTACCCCTCATGTAGGCATAGACCACTCAGCAATCAATCTCTACCAATTAGTAGAGTCTTATGCAACTGGGTTGAGCCCCTGGTTGAATATATGCCAATACCTATATTGTTTTTAGATCAAAATAAAATGCATTCAGATATATATTTAGATATGAGATTTATGGTTTTGGTTTAGTTGAAACTTACTGAATGCCCAAGCATATTAGCAACACAATGGACATAGAGAATAAAGAATAATCGCTTGTTGTGGAGGGAACTTACTTGGGGGTACAAGAAAGAATTAATTCAGCATACCTTTATTGAGTACCTATTGATTTTTATTTATTGAGTGTCAATGTAATAATGTAGAGGAATCCAGGGAAGAAAATGACAGTCTTTTCCCTCAAGGAAGGAAACTGTTGGGGAAACAAGCCTTAAATCCATAAAGCAAAGAGCAGCTTACAATAAAGTGTTAGATCAACTGTAATCAAGTTGTAAAATACACAGTACAGTACAAACAACAGATCTGTAAATACAGTCATTAAAAGGTACATTGAACAGGCTGTATTACAGTCTATATGTGATTATGTGTGTTTATTATGTGCTATTGTAAGCCATTGAGATTTACTAACCTTAAATACAGAGATTATTTCCTCTTCTCTGATTCTTCTAAGTATTCACAAAGACTAATTAACAAGAGGCCCAGCTGTTGCATGGGATATCAGGAAATCAGGCATGAGATGAACAAGCTTTCGACATGGCAGCATTTTATTGCTGCAGAAAGTACTCTGGGTAAAATCCACCATAAGATCATTTCAAGATCTCTCTCTTTCAAGTTGGTCTAGGACATAATATTGTTACCACCCAGGAAGGTCAGGTTTCCGATCTCCTCCTATTATAATCTTAGGTGCTAATGAAAAGACTGAAGCAAGTTGGAACTTAACATAAGCAACTTCAGTCACAGTATATTTAGGTGGCAACTTGATTCTGATATTAAAAAAGGGAAACAAAACTATTCAGATACTCAGGAATCAGGCAAAGAATGAGATCTCAGAAGAAATCAGAGTTTCTTGAAAGTTATCTATCAGAACTATTTCCTTGACTTCCAAAAAATTTACTAATATACATTTGTATTGGGAGACACCCCAAACCACCCTCTCCCTACCTTACCTACATGCATACCTTCTCTTCCAACTTGATATTAAACTCAGTATAAATCAATAAATTTTCTGTAAAACAACATTTATTATGAATAGGGAGTATACTATACAGGATTACATAAAAAAAGTATAATGTAGAGGCACTTAGGGTAGCATAGCAGATAAAATGCTAGACCTGGAGTTATAAAAATCTGATTTCAAATCCAGCCTTAGACATATACTAGCTGTATGACCCTGGGCAAGTCACTTAACCCTATTTGCCTCAATTTCCTCATCTGTTAAATGAGCTAGAACAGAAATGGCAAGCAACTCTAGTAGCTTGGCTAAGAAAACCTTAAATGGGGTCAAGAAGAGTTGGACATGATTGAAACAATTGAACAACAATAACAAAATGGGGATAATAATTTCACCTGCCTTCCTGGGTTGTTGTGAGGATAAATGAGATATTATTTGTAAAGTGCTTTGCAGACTTTAAAGTGCTATGTAATGTTTTTGTTTTGTTTTTTGGAGGGGGAGGAAGGGCAGTTGGGGTTAAGTGACTAGCTCACGGCTAGTAAGTGTGTTAAATGTCTGAATCTGGATTTGAAGTCAGGTACTCCTAACTACAGGGCCGGTGCTCTATTCACTATGCTGCCTAGCCGCCCCCACTATGTAATTTTTATCATTTTTTATGCCAGGTATGAAGAGGAAGGCCGTTATTGACCAGATGTCAGACTTCTTTGAGTGTCATTTTATTTGGGGTTCAAAGAGTAAGAAAATGAGGGGCAGCTAGGTGGTACAGTGAATAGAGAACAGGTCCTGGAGTCAGGAGGACCTGAGTTCAAATCCAGCCTCAGGCACTTAACACTTACTAGTAATGTGACCTTGGGCAAGTCACTTAACCCCAATTGCCCAGCATTCTCCCTCAAAAAAAAGCAAAAAAAAAAAAAAGATAAGAAAATGCAAAGTAAGTTTGTTTCAGGCAGTTTTTCTCCTGACTAATTTATCTTCCTTTTGCATAAGCGATGAAGAAGTAAGACAGCTAGTTATGCATCAATGCCCCTGTGCCTCCTGGGGTGTGGTCTGGAATGTTGGCTCAAAGTGCAGTCTTAGCATGGGTCACTAGGTAGGGCTGCAAGACTGGGCCACCAGTCCTGGTCCTCAAGCATGAACAAATAGGCTGGTAGCCTATATCTGTATGTTTATGTTGAGAAGTGCTTCTTACTTCACCACCTTGACCCTCATTTGGCTTCTTTTTGGTTTAATCTAGAGTTTAAAGAATTTTTAAAATAGTGTACAATATTCCATAAACTTATTGTAATTGTCTCATACTTGCCCCCATTCCATTAAAATTATCTCGACTTTATGACCCCCCCCCCAAAATCACATCTATATTTTAGCTTTCATGGCATAAAACCAGAACTTTTAAAATACCTTAAAATTCTTAGCGACCAAACACTGTAAAAGGTGAACAATTGTCAGTCCTGTCAGAAGAAGCTGTCCCCATTAGAGTCTGAGCTCTCACTGTAACTCTCACCAAGGTAAAGTCCATATGCAAAGCTCATTTGAAGAGAAGAATTCCTGGGCTCCTTTCACAAAGTAGTGTAGTCATAAATAAAGGAAAAGCCATGGCCTTACTCCACTGTGAGTAGAGATTACACTGTGATTTCTTTAAAGGCTTCCTGGCCAGCATCCAGATGAATTCCAGAATTTGAAGGTCACCACAGCTTCCATCAAATGCTTCTGGCATCCTCATGTGCTGTGCCCAGGGCCCAGGGCCCACAAATATATGCTACCAACTCACCATCCACACTGCATTCCTTAAGTGGGGTTTTCTATAAGACTTTCTCTGTTATCTCTTTTGATGAATCTCCTATTCAGGCATCTTCTGTGCTGGCCCTACCCAAAAGCCATCCGCTTCTGATGGCTTCTCTCTCTTCCCTGAGTTTCCTTGGCAACATTTTTCCTGATTCTCCTAATCTCTGACACCTCTTTCTCAGTCTCCATGGCCTCTTCTTCTGTCTCCTTCTGTAAATGGAAACATTATTTGAGACTTCATACTCAGCACCTCTGCTTTTATCTATCTACCCATTCTCCCTTAGGCAATGCCATGCATTACTGAAGTTTTATTCATTATATTTATTCAAATGGTTCCCATATCTGTAAGGTGGTGTGTAGATAGAGTTCTGGAACTGGAATCAAGAAGAGTCCGGATCAAATCCTACCTGGGATCCTAACTGATAAATTCTGGGCAAGTCACTTAATTTCTGTCTGTTTCTTTATATGTAAAATGGGGATAATAATAGCATCTATCTTCCAGGGTTATTGTGATGGTAGAATAAGATCACGTATGGAAAACCCTTTGCATACCTTTAAGCATGATATAAATGTTCGTCATTTTTATTATTATATCTGAATCTGCCTCTCTGACTTCCCTTTCAACTTCCAGAGATGTTGCCTAAATTTCAACCTGTATAAATCAACTTGGGTGACTTTGCTGGGATTTCAAATCTGTCAAACCTGCCTTTTTAAAACAAAATTTTAAATTTTAAAAATTCCTTGATGTCCATAACCTAGTTCCTCTGTTTCTCCGTCTTTGTCTCTGTGTCTCTGTCTCTTTCTTCGTCTTTATCTGTCTCTCTCTCTCTCTCTGACTCTGTGTCTGTCTCTATGTCTGTGTCTTTGTCTCTGTCTCTCTATCTCTCTTTCTCTTGACTTCCTTATTCTTAAAGTAACTTAAGCTTTAAACTTGAGTCATCTATTTCATCTTTCCTGCCTTCCAACACTCCAACATTCAATCAAGCACCAAATCTTGTTCATTCTACAATTGTGATACTTTTCACATCTTTTGTTTTTGTTTTTATTCTGAACACTACCATGGTAAATTCCCTCTTTACCACTAGCCTAGATGATTCAAATGGTCTCCTAAAAAGTCTCCCCAGGAGCATCTAGGTGATGCAGTGAATACCACCAGCCCTGGAGTCAGGGAGACCTGAATTCAAATCCGGTCTCAGACACTTAACACTTACTAACTGTGCGACCTTGGGAAAGTCACTTAACCCCGATTACCTTGCCTTTCCCCCTCCAAAAAAGAAAGACAAAAATGTCTCCCTAACTTTACTCTTTCACCCAATTGGATCATTCTATGTGTTGTTGTCCAATTAATGTTCCTAAAATACAGAACTATCATGCCATGTCTATGTTCAAAAATCATCCTTGGCTCTATGTTGCTTGCCTTAGCTTGTCACTCAAAATTGTCCCCACCCTAGTCCCAATCCATGTTTCTAAACTTATGCCGTTTTTCTTCATATACTGAGATTTAAAAATCCTAGTTAAACTGGACTACTCTTTGATCTTGCCAAATAAGAGCTCACAATATAGTTAACATTGAAAAGAATACCTTTGTTTTGTGGCACAGTCTCTTCCTGGAACATTTGGCAAATGACTGTCTCTGTATTTCTGTCTTTCTCTTTCTCTGTCTCTCTATGTCTGTCTCTGTCTGCCTATCTTTCTCTATCTCTGTGTCTCTCTCTGTCTGTCTCTTTGTGTGTCTCTCTCTGTCTCTCTAGTCTGTCTTTCTCTGTCTCTGTCTCTGTGTTTGTGTCTGTGTCTCTCTCTGTCTTCTTCTGTCTCTCTGTCTCTGTCTCTGTCTCCATCTCTTTCAGTTATGATTATTTCAAATGCAATTGATGCCAGATGATCCTGAGCCTCTTCTGCTTTCCTTTTCTTTCCCTGATTATAGGTACCTAAACAGTGATCCTGAGAGGTAGACTGTTCAGGATTAATGCCTGGGCTCCTCAGTTGTTGTCTGTTGTACTCTGGGAGGAGCCCCTTACATTTTCTAAAATGCTTCTTGGAACAGACTGCTTTCAAAAGGAGAAGGAATCTAAACTGTAGCCTGGCTTGTCAGAAGACGCCTACCTTGAGGGAGGTTAATGAACATTGTGGTGCCAAAGGAAATGCTTATTAAGCAGCCTCACAAAATGTTTCATGTTTTAGTGTTTCATGTTTTGGGTATCAGTCTTCTGGGAAAGTATAATGGGAGGTATAAGTTGTTGCTTCATGCTTAAATCTTCCCCATTGTTCACCTTGATCCTTTTGTGTCCAAATATGTCTTTTATGTGGCAAAAATCAATGGCTCTCCCATACCTGTTCTATGCTGCACATTGAGTAACTTTATATTCTCTTTTCAGGAAAGGTTAGGAATGAATGAGCTATATCTAAGCTGTAAATGATTTATCTCAGGATTATAGTATGGGAGCCAAGTGGGCCAATGTGCCAGAAAAAGAGCTGATACCTCTCTTCAGAGGAGATGGTCTCTAAGACTTAAACAAAGAACTCCTGCTGGACTCAGTGGACTGGCAATACTCTTCCTATGTTCCTGAAGAGTTTCCTTTCTCTAGAACTATACAGAGATCCATGCTCACACATAGAGGAACCTTTCCCCTGAAAAGGATGGCTGTATTTATTCTGTTGGAGGACTGAAAATATTGTCAATATTCCCTTGAAAGTTTAGCTCCCTAGCACAGAGCCCTGTTTACCTCCACCCTATATATAGCTCTGGTCACTGGGCAGGTGTTAGTCTCTTGTTATCACTTACTTTCTCTAATAGATTCTTTGAAATGAATAATCAAGTATATGATTGAATATTTCAGAAGAAATAGGACAATACTTAGCACAATGCCTGAAATCTAGTGGCACTTAGCAAGTGCTAATGACTGACTGATTTTATTATTGGATGCTGCATCTGGAATCCAGCTATAGGAGTTTCAAGGCCTGTGTCTAATTGTTCTCTTACTCTTAAACTGAGTTACAAGGAGGTCTAGCTTTCCTTCTTCATTGAGAGGTAAGGACCCAAAGCACCAAGGAGAAGGAGATAGATGCTTATTTAATCACTTCTTTTTAAACATTAAGGTCAAATATAGGGTTAGAGAAAATAAAATGTCTTTATAAAATAAAAGTAGTTTTTACTCTGGATTCTCTCTCCCAACTACCTCATTTTAGGAGGATCATATTGTAGTAGATCCATGCAGAGAATGTTTTTATGTTGGCACTGTCCAACTCTACAAAATCCCATTTGAGGTTTTCTTGGCAAATATACTGGAGTGGCTTGCCATTGCCTTCTCCAGTGTGACCCCATTTTACAGATGAATAACTGAGGCAAATAAGGGCTAAGTGGCTTGCCCAGAGTCATATAACTAGCAACATATCTGAGGCCAAATCTGAACTGAGATCTTCCCGACTCTAGGTCTGGTGCTATATTTACTGCACCACCTAGCTACCTCTTCCTGTAAGGGTATTTCACTTTTGTAGGGATAAGATGGGACCCAAGGAAATTTTCATAATAAGCTTTCACTGGGGCTCTCTCCTTGTTGTTTGGGAGAGTGGCAGTAGGCATTGGGACTCAGATGTTTGAGTTGACAGTGGCAACAATCTGTATCTGTTATCTATGGTGATTAGGACTTGTAGTGAATCAGGATCTGAAGGTGAGGATCAGGACCTGAAGGGTGAGATGATTGGAAGCAATGCACAGTTACTCCCCAGAAAGACCTGAGTTCAAATGTGGCCTCCAAAATTTACTAGCTGTATGATCCTGGGCAAGTTACTTAACTCTTGTTTGCCTCAATTTCCTTGTCTGTAAGATGAGAATAATAATAGCACGTAAGTTATTGTGAGGATCAAATGAGACAACAATTGTAAAGTAGTTAGAAGAGTGCCTGACACATAGTAGGCACTATATGAATGTTAGTCATTTATCATCATCATCATCAACATCAGGATCTTTGACCATGATCTACATTTTTATTAGAGGATGAACATAAATTATTTTCAGAGTTATTAAGAAAACCAACAAATATATTTCACTTCCACCCCACCTCTAGATATTCCTTTCTCTGTTGAAACAATCATATTATAGAATTATGTGACTAGAGCAAGAGAATCCAAGAAAAGGGTCCTGGGTCTAATTCAAGATCAGCTTATATTTTCATATTCATCTGGTTCAGATTATATCCATATGTTTAATAAAGTAGGAAATCAATTTGGTCAATATAATGAACTGCCTCCAATATGTGGAAACAAAGAAAGACAAAAGAAAGAGATACAGAAAAGGGACAGAAATGAGAGAGAAGGGAAGGGGGGAGAAACAGAGACAAAGAGAAGAGAGATGAGAAGAGAAAGGGGAAAGGAAGAGAGGAAGAGACAGAGAGGTGGAGAGAATGATAGAAACATAAAGAAGAAACAGAAGGGAGAGAAAAGAAAGGAGAGAAGAGACAGACAGACAGAGAGGCAGAGATATACAGATACAGAGACAGACAGACAGACAGACACACACACAGAACATCAATACCCCTAAAAGATTTCTTTTCCTGGGGCGGCTAGGTGGTGCAGTGAATAGAGTGCTGGCCCTGGAGTCAGAAGGACCTGAGTTCGGAGCAGGCCTCAGACACTTAATCCACACCAACAAAAACCTAGCCTTGTAACCTTGGGCAAGTTACTTAACCCCAATTGCCCTAAAGGGGCGGCTAGGTAGCGCAGTGAGTAAGAGCGCTGGCCTCGGAACTGGGATGACCCGAGATCAAATCCGGCCTCAGAAAATGAGCACCCACACATAAATAATGACTAGCCGTGTAACCTTGAGCAAGTTACTTAATCCCAATTGCTTAAAAAAAAAAAAGATTCCTTTTTCCTTTTGAAAAGAGATTCTAATGATTACTTCTAAAAAATGCAAAGCTGATAATGGGATCTTCTGTCTATGCAGAAGATTTTAGAGCCTTCTTTATATTGTACCTAAACACTGGCTAAATTAGTGCAATTGGATGCTATTTTAGTGAAGTGATGTAGCCTTAGATATTAGTGAATTCAGCTAGCAGCAGCTTCCACTGCATACTTAAAGCAATGGGCAAAGTCATTGCAGCTGTTTCAATATTCAAGTCCTGTGGAGCCAGGAAGAACTGGCAGTGAAATTATCGTTTAGTGCCTGGCGCATTTTAATACGTGTATGCTCTCACCAAGTGTGCCAACATAAAGTGGATAGGCTGTCCATTTGATTTACTTTCTTGTAGAAGGTGTGTGGGAGGTTGCCCTTTGGTAAAGGCAGAATGTTCTTTGAAGTAAATGTTAGGATTCTGAAGTATGACTTTTAATGTATTTTAGAGTAAATTTTAGAATTTCTAAATAAGATTTTTATTGTATGATTGACCCTTTCTACTCACTGCCCTCCCCACCTCCTCCCCACCCCCAAGCCATAGTACTTTATCTCTGAAATGATAATGAATGTAATGTCAAAAGGAAAACAGGATTCAATATGCAGCTTTTCACTTGATATACAGCTTCTGGAATAATAAAAACCTTTGGATAGTCCATTAATAATAATGACAGATAACATTTATATAGTGCCTACTATATGCCAGGCACTATTCTAAGTACTTTTTGAACACTACCTCATTTGATCTTCACTATTACCCTGGGAGGTAAGTATTATTGTGATCTCCACTTACCAGCTGAAGTAAATAGACAAGGTAACTTGCCCAGGGTCACACAGCTCAGAAGTGTCAAAGGCAGGATTTGAACTTGGGTATTTTTGACTCCAGGTCCAATGCTCTATTCACTGTGCCACCTACATTACATCAGTGCTCTTTCCCACATATTAACTTAGTTTATCCTCAAAATAATTTATTGGATCATAGATTTAGAACTGGAAGAAAAAGCAGTGGCCATTGGTTCAACTTAATTTTATAGAAAAATAAACTTAGGGCCAGTGAAATTAAGCAACTTGGCCAGTCATACGACAAGAAAGTATCTGAGGTGGGATTTGAAACCAGGTTTTCTTGGCTCCAAGTACAACACTTTATTCTCTATATCATGCATCCTTAACATTGGGTAGACAAAGCACTTATTATGTTATGGTATTATTAGCCACAGGATGCATCTGATCCATTAAAGGAATCCAAACTGTTTTGGATTATCCAACTTAATGGGAATGGATCCTCAATTGTAATATGGATTACATTCTGAGGATACTATACCATTTAGATATTACAAAGATAAGGAAATTGGAAATTATGATATAAGAATGTTTAACCTGATGATACTAGTGGTAGTAGTGATATTTGTCTTCAAATATTTGAAGGGCTGTCATGTAGTAGAGAGGTTAGATTTAAAAAAAAGAAAGAAAAATCCTCTTAAGAACTAGAGATATACTAAAATGGAGGGATGATTCACTTGGGGAAGTAGTGAATGCAGTGTCTCTAGAGGACTTTAAGCAGACAGGATAATGACTTGTGATTGTTGGTCAGCACTGAGGCTAAGGGGAACAGAGGCTACACGTTATTGCAATTCCATGTCCTTAGCCGTAGGGCCATTATAATAATAAAATTAGCTCACATTTATCTAGTCCTTTAGGATTTGCAAAGCTTCTCCTCAGTTATGTTGCCAGGATGTTAAGGAGGAGGAGGAATAGCTTGTTGCTGGTGAATAATTAGACTGGTCACAATTGTAACAGCTTCAGTTATTTGTCAAGTATAACTCAAACAAAGCTAAGCCTCCTGGGCTTGGAAAGAGAATAACTTAATTGTCTGGGTTCCCTGGAAAGATTTTGTGAGGAAGATGGATTTCTTTTTTAATTTTCCCTTTTATACTGATCCATGGTAAGGCAGTCAGAGAAGTAGTGTGTTATGTCTGCATTCTGTAGTATAATGAATGGTGTGGTTAGCCTGGTGCTTTTTCTCAGTGGGTGGGGCTGTGGGTAGAGGGGAAGGTAGTTTTTTGTCTCATAGGAGTCTGTGATAAGGCTACTCTGAAGCAGTTCAGGCTGATTACATCGTTGATAAGGAGATTGTCTGAGACTTAGATGCATTATCTCTAAGTTGTTTGAGAGATGAAGTCCTAGAGAACATTTCTGTGTGGTTTGGGACACATGGCCTCTGAGCTCCTATCCATCCAATTCTTAAATCTCCATTCTATATCTTCACTTTGGGCCTTCCTAGATCTTCCTCTCCTGTTCATAAATTAGTGGCCAATGAATTGGGCAGTAGATTCTAATAGAACCAGACCTAGACTCAGAGGAGGACCTGAGTTCAAATCCAGCCTCAGAAACATACTAGGTATGGGACCCTTGGCAAGTCACTTAGGCTTATTTGCCTCAGTTCCTTATCTGTAAAATGAGCTGGAGAGGGAAATGGCAAACTACTCTGGATCTTTGCCAAGAAAACCCCAAACAGGGTCACAGAGAGTGGGATACAACTGAAAATGACATAAGAATCTAAGGACATCCTTACTGAATCTGATGTTCAAACACCTCCTGGAGGATAGGAAATGGACATTGGCTTTCTCAGGAAGGGTTCTGGGAGGGAGTTGGTGTATCAGCAAGCATCCCAATATCCCCAGGGTAGCTGCCAACACAGGTTCTTAGATCTGCTTTTCAAAAGGAAAGCAACTCAAAATGGGTTAACAAGCTTACTTTAATCAAACAAACACACATTACCTAGTTCAAGGGAAAAAGGTCAGCACCCTGAACTTCAGAGTTACAGAACTTCAGAGTTACAGACAGGCTTCCAAACTGTCCCAACATTACATACATCAATACCAAATCACAGTTACCAGAGAGGGAAGCATCAACATCTGGGTTTTCAAAGCCGGGGGGCTCTCAACAACGGCTTCCCAGAGTCTCATCTGGTCAAATCACACAACACTTCTCAAAAGTGAGCCCCAAAGCAAAGCCTCTCCTCAGGGTTTTTATAGTCTTCTCCTGGCTCAGAGAATGTAACCACCCTTTTGATCCACTGCCCAATCACACAGCATTAAGGTGTGGTCATTCCTGAAAACCAAGCCTCCCACCACAGGCTCCATGTGACCACATTCAGCCTATTAGGAGGCAGAGCATATTTTCAAATCAAGGAAGGTTTTCAGAGTCTCTTAAAGCCAATCAAAGTCTCTTAAGCCAATCAAAGGGCCTAGGGGCAGGGAAGATCTTTAAATCTGCATTTCCATTACAGTTGGTCATTCTGAACAGAGGTTCTCTTCCAGCTTTATATCATAATGATGTTCTGTTTCATATACTGCCCCCACACCCTCCATGAAAATCCCTTATTTTCCTCTTCTCTTTTCATGAATTCTTCTCCCATCATATTTTGTCTCTTCTCATTATCTGTTCCTCATCTCTTAGGGTTCTGAATGCATTATGCTCCAGGGACCTATTTAGATGAGAGGACCCTAAGACGTGGGGAAAACTTTTAAATTGCATGTTAGAATTCTTTCCTTAATTAGTCTTATGGGAAGGAAATGTTTTTCTCCAAACTCCTAGTTATTTTGGGAGAAAACCCCAGGAGAAAAATTTCTGTAACCCCTATTTCCAGAGAAGCCTATGGTATTTCTATATGTACCCATCTTCCAGAGGAAAGCGTAAGTAGAGAATCCCACTGGTTTCAAGGAGAGGTGAGTATGTTGCTTAGATTTGTTTCTGGAACAGCACCATAGACTTAAGAGGGACAAAGGGGAAGACATTGGATTAAGATTTTCTCTCCATGTGACTCCAACATGCATTACCTACCAATAAATCCAGCAACTGTTTATTGAGGTCCAATTAAGTATCCAACATTGTGTTAGGCACTATGAAAAAAGCAGATATATGTTTCATTTAACTTATGATGGGTCTTGAGAGACAAAGCACCTGATGGTTAATTCTTATGGTTTAAATTCAAATACTGAATGGACTCAAGGAAGGGGGAAGTAAATGGGCTTGTCTAAGTAGATAGCAGAAGAGAACAGACTGGGAATAAATGGGACTCAGACTAAACAGATGCACAACTATGGGGCAAACATTCCCTCAAGGTGCCAGAAGTGCATGCATACTAAGAAGATGTCTGTGCAAAAAGATGGAGCACTGGGAGAATTTGCTATAGGAAATAAGTGGAGATCAACATAAGTCCTTTAATGTGTTAAGGACACATTTTATGCCAAGGCAAACTGGAAGAATATACCATAAGTTTAGCCTGGTGACAAGGAGCAGGAAAAGGAACAGGCAAGCTACCAGTGTCAAGGAAATCTAAAATCAGATATCAGAGCCCAAATTATAGGGACTGAGTTTTAAGGCAGAGCTCAAGTCCTCATGAGGAATAGAACATTCCTAGGGGAACTAGGGTACACAGTAACAATACTGGGATAGGCACAAAGGCTTTGGGAAACAAGACAAAGGTAGGGATAAATGAAAAAGACAAGTGCCCATTTTTAAGAAATAGATTCCAAGGGGTGGCTAGGTGGTGCAGTGAATAGAGCACCAGCCCTGGAGTCAAGAGGACCTGAGATCAAATCTGGCCTAAGACACTTAACACTTACTAGCAATGTGACCTTGGGCAAGTCACTTAACCCCAATTGCCCTGCCTTTCTCCCTCCAAAAAGAAAAAAAGAAAGAAATAGATTCTAAGATTGGACAAAACAGTGGGAGCAACAGGATGACCTAAGATAGAACCTTGCCTAGGGACCCAATTGTTTATAGTCTGGGGTGAGGCTAAATATACTGATGGGATTGAGGCAATTTCATCTTGAGGGGCAGGGGTTAAGTAATTAAGTCATGGAAGATATGCTATAGAATTATCACCACAGCAGAGGACAGAGAACCCCAAGCTTAAGGGGTTGTTTTTGTTTGTTTGTTTTTTGTTTATTTACTTATTTTTCCTTTCCCTTCATTCAGCCTAAAGAAGGATGAGACTGCCCTGGAGGGTAGATGGTATTTGCCATCCCAGTGCCCAGTGATGGTGTCAGGAATGCCATGGGATGTCTCTGAGAGATGTTGGCTTGTGTAGCCTCTAGTATAAGGTAGTTTCCTATTCACCACTTGTCAAATTGGTCACAGATCTGATGCATCCTACGGATCTGGGATTTATGAGCAAAGGAAGAGGGACAACACTGTCTCTCAAGTAAGGAAATGGCTCTGGCTGAACAAATTGAGGTGGAGAATTGATGGGCAAACCTCTCCCCTGCTTGGCTTTGTAAGCACTGTAATTTATAACACCTGGCTTCTGTACAAATGGATATGATGGCTCAGGGCTAGTGTTACTGACTGTACTGATAATAAGGACTTTCAAATAAATAGATCTTTATTCCCCCTGCAATGCAGAATTCTAGGTCCCTGCATATGGACTTCTACTGAGGGATAAAAACTAGGCAGCAGCTGACAGCTGATTGTCTTTTGCTGACACCCACTTGCTGTCCCCCATCCTCAAGAAGTTGAAGAGAAGGATGGATATTTGGGCGGGGGGGGGGTTTAGGAGAGAGAGAGAGAGAGAGAGAGAGAGAGAGAGAGAGAGAGAGGGAGGGAGGGAGGGAGAGAAAGAGGGAGGGAGGGAAGGAGGGAGAGGGAGGGAGAGAGAGAGAGCGAGAGAGAGAGAGAGAGAGAGAGAGAGAGAGAGAGAGAGAGAGAGAGAGAGAGAGATTGTTTGGGTTTTTCTGGGATAAGGAGAATGGTTGTTACTTCCTGCGTTTAGTTTAAGGAACCCTAAAACAAGAAAATAAGCACATTGTCATTCAGCAAGGTTATCACAGCTCTGTAAATTGATTACAGTGGAAAGCTTGGGGGAAATGGAGTTCAAATACTCCTGGAACCTTGGGCAACTTCCTTTAACTCTCTCTAGGCCTCGGTTTTATTATCTGTAAAGTAGCGGGTGGGGCTATAATCTAGCCCCTAGGCAATCTCTTAACTGCCTTCCAGTTCTAAATCCTAGGATTTATAAACATACACATTTCAGTTGTCCAAGCAGATTTAAGTAAAATTATGTGGAGATAGTACATTTCCATCCAGCTGGCTGACTGAGAGTTTTGATTTAATAATAGTTAATAATAATAGTGAACATTTATTTAATATTTTAATGTTTGTCAAGCACTTTACATATATTCTCATTTAATAAATTCAGCTTCCCCTAATCCCTTCAAAATAGCCTAAAGTATAGAATAGAAATTGTAAATAACAACAATTAAAATAAGAGAAACAAATTAATCTTCACAGAAAAATCAGCAAAGAACTAAGGAAATTAACAAATAAAAATTCTTAAATTTAAAAGATTATTAAAAGGGAAGAGAATGTTTGGAAAATGTCTAGAAAGAATTACTTCTGCCACATCTCTACACAGTCCTCTTCCCCCCCACTCCTGGGCAGGGGAGAGAGTAGGGAAGAATGGAATGATCACAACAACCCTGGAAGTGGTAAGAAGGAAGAGATAAGGAAAGCAATTAAAGTCCTTAATGAAAAAAACCCAAAGAAGAACTGATGAACTAGAACAGAAGCTGGAAAAACTTGGCCAAGTATTAGACATCTTGAAAAAAAAAACCTTAAGATTCAACATTTTTTAAAAAAATCAATGAGACAGTAAGATTTTTTTTTTTTTGCAAAATAAAAATTAGTAATTTCATTGGTGAAAGGAGCTTCCTATGAGGAAAGCTTTTACCACTGAAAAACTGTAGCTTATTACTGCTTGTGGGTACTGAGTGATTAAACAACTGGTCACACACATACCCATCGGTCAGCAATAGAGTCCTGATATTCCTTACTGGTTGATTGACTATCCCATTAAGCAATGCTGCTTCTTGAAAGCAAAAATTGTCAGAGCAAAATAAGAAGATGAGAAAATTGGAAAAACATTAGAGGCAGTGGTACAATGGGCAGGGTAGTCAGGAAGTCCCAAGTTCAGATCTAGCTTTAGATATTTAGTAGCTGTATGATATTGGGCAAATCATTTAACCTCTATTTGCTTCATTTCCTTAAATTGTAAAATATGAATAATAACAACCTCTACCTCACACAGTCCTTGTGAGGATCAATTGACGTAATATTTGGGGTTTTTTTTTCCTTAATATTATTTTTTCCCAATTCATTTTTGTAAAATTTCAAGTCCCAAATTTTTCTCCCTTTCCTCTTCCCTGAGACAGCAAACAATCTGATATAGGTTATGCATGTACAATCACATTAAACATATCTCCACATTTTTTAATGTTGTGAAAGAAGAATCATAACAAAAAAGAAAAACCATGAGAAAGAAACAAAAAAAGAGAAAACAGCATGCTTCTATCTACATTCAGACTCCACAGTTCTTTCTCTGGGTGTGGATAGCATTTTCCATCACAAGTCTTCTGGAATCATCTTGGATCATTATATGGCTGAGAAGAGCTAAGTCTGTCATAGTTAATCATCACATAATGTATCTGCTGCTGTGTACAGTGTACTCCTGGTTCTACTCTCTTCGTGTAAGTCTTTCCAGGTTTTTCTGAAATCTGCTTGGTAATCATTTCTTATGGAACAATAGTATTTCATTAAATTCATATACCATATATAACTTGTTCAGCCATTCTGCAGTTGATGGGCATCCCCTCAATTTCCAATTCTTGGTCACCATTAAAAGCTACTGTAAATATTTTTGTACATGTGGGTTCTTTTCCCTTTTTTACTATCTTTTTTGGGTACAGATCTAGTAGTGGTATTGCTGGATCAAAGAATATACACAGGTTTATATCCCTTTGGGCATAGTTCCAAATTGCTCTCCAGAATGGTTGGATCAGTTTATAACTGTACCAACAATGCATTAGTGTTATAATTTTCTCACATCTCCAACAGTTGTCATTTTCTTTTCTGTAATATTAATCAATCTGGTAGGTATGAGGTGTTATCTCAAATTTATTTTAGTTTGCATTTTTCTAATTAATAGTGATTTAGAGCATGTTTTCATATGATTATGGATAGCTTATTTTCTTCTTCTGAAAACTGGCTATTCATATCCTTTGACCATTTATCAATTGGGAAATGACTTCTACTCTTACAAATTTGACTAGCTCTCTATATATTTTAGAAATGAGGCCTTTTTCAGAAAGACTGGTTATAAATATTGTTTCCCAGCTTTCTGCTTTCCTTCTAATCTTTGTTGCATTGGTTTTGTTTACATAAAAACTTTTTAATTTAATCTAATCAAAATTATCCATTTTGCACTTCATGATCTTCTCCATCTCTTATTTGGTCATACAGTCTTCTCTTCTCTATAGATCTGACAGGTGAATCATTCCTTGCTCTTCTAATTTGCCTATGGCATGATGCCTTATGTCTAAATCATGTGCCCATTTTAACCTTTTCTGGTTAAGCTAGTTCTAGTTTGTGCCATACTATTTTCCCATTTTCCTAGCAGTTTTTGTCAAATAATGAGTTCTTATCCCAGAAGCTAGAGCCTTTGGGCTTATCAAACAGTAGCTTACTATAATCATTAACTACTGTGTTTTGGGCACCTAACCTGTTCCACAGATCTACCACTCAATTTCTTACACAGTATCAAATAATTTTGATGATTACTGCTTTGTAATAAAGTTTCAGATCTAGTACATCTAAGCCACATTCCTTTGATTATTTTTTCATTAATTCCACTGATATTCTTGACCTTTTTTTCTTCCAGTTGAATTTTATTATTTTTTCTAGTTCTAGAAAATATTTCTTGGTAGTTTGATTGGTATGGCACTGAATAAGTAAATTGTCATTTTAATTATATTAGTTGAGCCTACCCATGATCAATTGATAATTTTCCAATTATTTAGATCTGACTTTATTTGTGTGAGAAGTTTTTTGTAATTGTGTTCATATAGTTGCTGGGTTTATCTTGGCAGGTAGACTCCCAAGTATTTTAAATTGTCTACAATTATTTTAAATGGAATTTCTCTTTATATCTCTTCTCGCAGAGCTTGTTGGTAATATAAAGACATGATGATTTATTTATGTGAGTTTAATTTATATCCTTCAGCTTTAGTAAAACTGTTCATTGTTTCAAGCAGTTTTTTTTTTTAGATGATTTGCATAGGATACTCTAAGTATACCATCATATCATCTGTAAAGAGGAATAGTTTTGTTTCCTCATTGCTTCTTCTAATTCCTTCAAATTTGTTTTCTTCTCTTATTGCTAAGGGTAACATTTTAAGTACAATATTGAATAATAATGGTGATAATGAACATCCTTGTTTCATCCTTGATCTTATTGGGAATGGTTCTAGCTTATCCCTATTACATATAATTCTTGTTGATGGTTTTAGATAGATACTGTTTATCGTTTGAAGTAAAACTCCATTTATTCCTATGTTCTGTAGTATTTTTTTAAATAGGAATCATTGTTTTTTCTACATCTATGGAGATAATCATATGATTTCTGTTACTTTTGTTATTGATATTTTCAATTATGTTTATTCCTGGTATAAATTCCATCTGGTCATAGTACATTATGTTGGTGATAAATTGCTATAAGCTCTTCCCTAATGTTTTATTTAAAATTTCTGTATCAGTATTAATTAGGTAAGTTTGTCTACACTTTTTTTTCTCTGATTTGACTCTTCCTGATTTAGTTATCAACACTATATTTGTGTTATAAAATGAATTTGGTAGAACTCTACCTATTTTTCCAAATAGTTTGTATAGTATTGGAAATAACTGTTCTTTAAGTGTTTGGTAGAATTTACTTGCAAATCCATCTGGCCCTGTAACATAATACTTGTAAAAAAATTCTTTGCACTGTACCTGGCCCACAGTGAGTGCTATAAAAATATTTTCCCCTTCCCCTTCCTTTTTCAATATGTGAAGGCACACAAACATGGTTATGGTTGTGTGCAGGAGAGATATTTTTTCCAATTAACTTTGTTTTACTAGTCCAATTCCTCTGCTATGTTCCTATGTTTAGTCAGTCTAACTTTTGTCTTCATTAGTATTATTTTGAAGAGTGGGACTAGGTTCCTAGGTTTAGTCTACCAGGTAAGTGAATTTCCACTCTAGTGAGTGACCCCGGTGCAGCTATTATTGAGAAAGTCCTGGCTGTTATAGTGCAAAAGAAAGGTCTATACAAACTGTGGTGGAGGAATAGTAGGTGCAGGGAATGGACTTTTCATCCTCCTTCTACATGGACCTCCTACAGGACTTTCATTGACTGCCAAGTATCTTTCCTTTTTCCTGAATGAGTCAGCTGGTAAGTGTAAGGGAGTGCCAGCCCAGAAGTACCAGATGCCAGATTCATCTTCCTAATGCACTGATCAAATCACATCTTTCCTCTGCTCCAAACTTTTCAATTTCTCCACATTGCTAATGGAATGAAATTCAAAGACCTTACTTGGGCATTGGGAGAATCTCATTCTTTTTAATTTTTTTAAAACTTTTAATTTAATTTGTAAGAAATAAGACATTCCAAACTACAGGGGTTTTTTTCTTTAAAGGATTGTATAAGAAACTATGAACTTCTGTTATATAGTCTGTTGGTTTTTATTGTCATTTTAAAGTCGAAACTTACCTAATAACAAAATTTTGCTGTTTGTGTCCCCTTCTGAATTAATATTTTTTCTTTCCTCTGTATGCATTATTATATTCTATTGATTATTTTTCTCTTTTGAATCTCTGTCACTTGCCAATGTCATCCCCCTTTCCATTGCTGAATTCTTCCCTTGTAGCAAATAACTATAGTTAATCAAAACAAATCAGCAAATTAGCTGAGTATGAAAATGTATGTCTCACTCTGTACCTCAAGTCCAGGGGTCAGCAAATTATGGTCCATTGGGCATATCAGGCCCTACTCTAATCAATCGTCTTTCTTCTAGGAGGTGGGAAGCATGATTGATTCATCAGTCTTCTGAAATAATGACTGGTTGCTATATTCACCAGAATTCTGAAGTTTTTCAACGTAGTTTTCCTCTACATTGTTATGGTCATCATCTAAATTTTTCTCCTGATTCTGATCATTTCACTTTGTATTGGTTCAGGCAAGTATTCCTAAATTTTTTGAATTCTCCATGTGCAGGAATGTTTATGGGTCAGTAATATCCCATTATATTAACATACTATACTTTGTTCAGTCTTTCCCCTATTTATTAGGACTTTCATCATTTTAAATTCTTTGCTGCTTCAAAGAGTGCCTCTATGAATATTGGATAGATAGGTCCATTCCCTCTTTTTTTTTTAACCTATTCAGTGCCTATGCCTAATAATGATTTTGTGGGATTAAAGGGCATATATATTTAATGATTGGGGGGAGAGAATAGTTCCAAATCATGTTCCTCAACCTTTGGCCAATTCATATCTCTGCTGAGTCCTTTAGTACACCTATCTTTCTAGTTTGTCCCACATTTTCCACTTTCATCTTTTCTTATCTTTGCCAATCTGACATGTGTAAATTGAAACCTCAGTTTTAATTTTAATTTCTCTCATTAATGATTTGGAATATTCTTTCACATGGTTCTTGATAGTTAGTATTCCTTCTTTTGAAAATTGCTCATTCACATTCTTATAGCTTTTGACAACTTATCTACTGAGGGAATCACTCTTGTACACATATATTGGTATCAATTCTCTACATTACATTGATATCAGACCTTTGTCTGCAATATTTGCTGCACGGATTTTCTCCAATTATTTGCTTCGTTTCTAATTTTAACTGCATTGATTTTGTTAGTGCAAAACTGTTTCAATTTTATGTAATTAAAATTGTCTATTTTAACTTCAATTCTCTTATTAATTTAGTTAAAAATTCTTCCTATAGCCATAGTTAGGGGGAAGCTAGGTGATGCAGAGGATAAAGCATGAGGGCTGGAGTCAGTAAGACCTGAGTTCAAATCCAGACTCAGACACTAACTACTATGCAACCCTGGGCAAGTCATTTGTCCTTTGCCTCAATTTTCTCATCTATAAAATGGGCATAATACTAATTGCCTACCTCCCAGACCTGCTGTAAGGATCAAATGAGATTATAATTATAAAGAATTTTTAGCATAGTATCTGCCATATAATAAGCACTATAGAAATATTTGTTTTTATTGTTGTGAAAGGTATCTCCTATTCTCCTCTAAATTTGTTTATAATAAGTCTTAGGTCATGAATCCATTTGAAATTTAATTTTGCATATGGTACACAGTACTAGTTTAAACCTAGTTTCTTTGAGACTTATTTTTTTTCTAGTTTTGCCAGAAGTTTTTGTTGATTCACAGTCTGATTCTAATCTATCTTTCAAACTTCACAGCACTCCTTCTTATGTAATAATAAGAGTTCTTTGTGATTCATTATGAGTGCTTTAAAATTTTCAAATTACTTTGTTTACAAAAGCCTTGTGAAGTAGGTATTGTAAGTATAATTACCCTCGTTTAACAGATAAGGAAACTGAGGGTTCAGGTGGTTGTAATTGATTTCTGGCATAGAATTAGAAATTGTTGAAGACAGAACTCAGTTCCAGGTTTTCTTGACTCTGTTCAGTGCTCTAAGCCACTGACAAACTGGGCTACTTCCACTTCCTGAACATATCCATTCTTTGTACCCTTTTGTCTTTGTTCCTGCTCTTTCTTATATGTGGAGTACTCTCCCCTCCATTGTGGAGCACCCAGCTCAAATGACGTCCTCTCTGTGGAGCCTTTCTTGTCGTCTCTGGTCAGACATCATCTTTGCTTTCTTTAAGCCTTCAGGGAACTTTGTTTTTAATCATCTTTTTCTCCCTTTATCATATTGTATTTTGCATTATTGATATTTAGAGCATTTCTTATCTCCTTTCACCAGTTTGTAATTATCTTCCTTGATCTCAGGGATTGTTTAATTTACATGTGTACTTCCCCTTGTATTCCAGTGCCTCACATAGAGAAAATTGGTAATAGTTTCTTGAATAATGGAAAGAAAGAAAGAAGTAAGGAAAGAATGAAGAATGGTCACACTGGCTTCTAGCATTTTTCCACAGCTCTCAATAGTTAGTTCTGAACTTCCAGAGCCATTAAGCCAGGATGCTGAGATCCGTATCCTATGGATAATATGAATAACATTTCTTCCTTTAATATATATATATTATATATATGTAAACATAGACATATATGTACACACATGTGTATGTATCTATGTACATATACAAATATTTTTTCATATTATAAATAAGATAGGGGCCAATATAGAAGATAGACATCAATGAACAGAAGAGAAGACAGACAAGAAGCCTCAATGCTATGTGCCACTCTGATAAATTTAAGTGTTATTATGTACATTTATTTCTTTTTTTCCATGAATATTAATGAGATTGAGATCTGAAAGTTCTTGTTTGAAAATTCAAAGAACCATTTATAAAAAATAGTATTTTTATTATTTAAGTGGCAGACAACTTGGAAAAGCAAATGGCATAACACAATGGAAAGAGTTCTCTATATAGGTCAGTAAACTGAAGATAGAAGGCATGTATTATTTTTCCAGGTTATAGAAACAAGAGACAATAATGGTCACAAGGACTGTCATTAATATCAAACAAGTCTATATACATCTGTAATCACAAACTAGGTTGGATTTTTGTTGTTTTCTTTTTGGAGTTCAGTTTCTCAGGCTCAGGCTAAATTGCAAACATTTGAAGGATTGATTGCTTTTGAACCCTGATAATTCATAGCTGTGCTGTCATGTAGGTTTTTCTGCCTTCTGGCTCTTAGCCAATCAGGGCTTGAGTCTTTGTTATATATTCTAGGAGGTTTGAGAAGGATCTTTTGATTTCCTGGTCAAGACTGTGTAGCCATATGTTCAGAGCCCCCTGACTACTGAAATGTCTGTGTTCACTTGATCCAGTGATGTTTGTAAAGTGTATAGCAATATTGCTTTACTCACATTTGGAGCAATGTCTGTTGGTCTTTATGCTAATTTCTCTACTTGTATTTACTACATGTTCAGGGTTCTGATCTTTCCCCTGAACTAGTAAATGTAATTAAAAATAGGAGTCACTCCTTCTTGAGCAGTCATTCATTTAATAATGGATCAAAGAACCTGTGCATCCTGCATGCTTGCTGTTACATATGAAATAGCTAGCAGGATCTGCAAAAACTGTAGGAAAGTATGGGGTTTTGTGGGACTGGGATGGTTGTCTATTGTTTCCCAGTTATGTTAGCTTTGTTTCTGTGGAACCCCAGTGGCATCAGCAGTCTGGAAGGAACCAGGTGAGTAACAGTGATGATTTGCATTTGTCAAATGCCCAAAGCAGGGCCCCTGGGTAATAACCTCTCCTTCACCTTCCCTTCCCCACTAGCAATATGGAGAAGACAGGCCAGAGCAGTGGCTTTGGGAGGGAAAAAAAAAACTTGTAGGGAGTGGGGATGACCAAAGCTCAAGCTAGCCCTTGAGTAGAGTACCCCAGCCCTAGATTGGGCCTGAGCTGTGAAGACCCTGAAAGTGTATTGTATTCAGAGCCCAGGCAGGAGCATCAACCCAATGAAACTGAGGGAGAAGAGGCTAGAGTAATGTTCTGAAGTGGCAGAAGCAGTGGAGGTGGAATGAAACAGTCCCTTCTCCTGTGAGGTGAGCCATGGAGTAGGAACAGAGAGCTACCTGTGTCCAGACTCAGGCAGAATCCAGAGCCAGTTGGTCCCTGGGTCTGCAAGAGGAAGCCTTTAGAGCTTGGAGATAAAAACTGTATAGCAAGGTAAGAGCACTGAGGATGTTTTCCTGCTCCATTACCCTGGGAAGGTTTGGGACCCAGGGGGTGGAGTTGTCTATGGTGGGTAGGGGGAGTTCCATGAACCCCCGAGGACCTACCCTGTAATCTTTCTTGCCCAGCCATCACTCAGGACTTGGAAGTGGGGGCTGGAAGAGTATTAAGACTGGGACTTGGATCATTAGAGCATGTCTTCACCTGAGAGTGCCAGGAGGAAGCTTGTCTTTTTGCCTTCCTGTCCTTCCCCTCCCCTGCAACTGCTTCCCCTTGCTTCTTCTACATGAGATGGTTTACCCTACCCTGTCTCTCCCCATCTCCTCTTGCCACTTTCCTCTCTCACCTCTTAACTTCACCCCTTAAGTATCATCCCTTCCCACCAAATTCAACCTGTGCCCTCTATCCATGTATAATGGTAAACATATATACACACATTCACATATGTATTCATATGCCCATATACCCATCTTCAATTATTTTCATACTGAGAAAGGTTTCATCAGACACAGTTACTGTTTTTCCATATAGGAATGTAAATAGTCCAACTTTGATAAGTTCCTTTCGATTTCTTTTCCCTGATTACCTTCTCAAGCATCTCTTGCTTCTTGTGCCTGAATGTCAAATTTTCTATTCAATTCTGGTTTTTTTCCTCAAGAATGCTTGAAAGTCCTCTATTCCACTGAATGACCATATTTTCCCCTGAAACAAAATACTCAGTTTTGCTGGGTAGGTGATTCTTGGTTTTAATCCCAGCTCTTTTGACCTCTGGAATATCATATTCCATGCCCTTCAATCCCTCAGTGTAGAAGCTGCCAGTCCTGCGCTATTCTGATTGTGTTTCCACAATATTGAAATTGTTTCTTCCTGGCTGCTTGTTGTATTTTCTCCTTGATCTGGGAATTCTGGAACCTGGCTATAATATTCCTAGGAGTTTTCTTTTTGGGATCTTTTTCAGGAGGTGACTGGTAGATTCTTTCAACCTCTATTTCCTCCTCTGGGTCTGAAACATCAGGGCAATTTTCCTTGAGGATTTCTTTAAGGATGATTTCTAGGTTTTTTCCTTGAGAATTTCTTGAAGGATGATTTCTAGGTTCTTTCTTTGATCATGGCTTTCAGGTAGTCCAATAATTTTTAAATTATCTCTCCTGGATCTATTTTCCAGGTCAGTAGTTTTTCCCATGAGATATTTCACATTGCCTTCTATTCTTTCATTTGTTTTCATCTGTTTAACAGCATCTTGATTTCTCATAAAGTCATTAGCTTCCATTTGCTCCAGTCTAACTCTGAAGGAATGAATCCCCTCAGTGAGCTTTTGAGATTCTTTTTCCATCTGGCAAATTCCTTAAAATCCTTCTTAATGTCCTCTATGGCCTGTAACCCACTCATATTTTCAGTTGGGGCTTTTGGAGCAGGATTTCTGACTTCACAGTGCTCCTTCTGTTCCATGCTTTAATCCTCTTTGCCCCTGAAATAGGAGTCTAATGTTGAATTTTTCTGTTTATTTTGTTTCCTTTGCCTAGGCATGTTGCCACTTAATTACTTGACTTTTGGGGTTGTTGTCACAGTGGGACTCTGCCACCAGACAAGGGAGCTTCCGTCCCAAACGTTGAGGTCTTCACAACTTCCGGAGTTAGGTGGCCTCTGTAAAGCCTCCACACACTCTGGCAAGTTGGATACCCACCCCAGAGCTCCCCCCCACCCCCAGATCACAATCCAGATCCTAGCATGTTAAAGCAAGAGTGATTAACCCCCAGACTGATTGCTGGATCTCCATACAGTTCACAGGCCAGGAGCTGAAGCTGCCACTGAAGCTGCAAAATGGCGAGTGTGCTGCATCTCCTCAGCAGCTTTTAGCCCCAGGGGAAGAAGCTGACATGTTCCCCAAATACTGGTCCCAAAGTCCATAAGGCTCTAACCTATCACTTTGTCCTAGGCATGTCTGTGTTGATAATTCTGGAATTGCCACAGCTCCTGGTGTTCTGGGTTCCCTCCAGCCAGCTGCTGGCCCGGCTGCCCTGGGGCTAACACCATGGCTCACTTGGACATGGGCTCAGCTCCCCGCATGCACTGTGCTGTCTGCTCCCAGAGCACTGTGCTGGCTGCTCCCTGCAGGGCTGCTGGGCTGTCCTCAGTGGGAGGTTAGCTTCTCTGTGTCGTTCTGTGGGTGCTGGGGCTTCAGAAGTTGTTCAGAGTCCCTTTTTACATGATTTGGAAGTGGTGTGGGGGGAGAGCACCTTGGAAGTGCTGTTTCTACTCCATCTTGGCTCTGCCCCCCTGTACATTTATTTCAGCGATTGTTACTATTTGTGGAAGGTAATGGCTTACTGGGAAGTGGAGGAGTGCTATTTTGGAGGTATAATATAACAGTGAGCATGAAATAATTGAACTATTATCTTATCAGAGAATAAAAGATAGCAAGCATATCTCATTCTCTATATTGGAGCTCCAGAAATCTCCATGTCTCTTATTTTGCCTTCAAAGGTCATGTCACTAAAGGGATGGAGAATGAGAATCAGACGGTGGCTGTTGAATTTCTCTTCACTGCATTCCCCCATTTCCAGGAGGGTGGTTTTCTTTTCTTCATCCTCCTGCTCTTCATTTACCTATTCATCATCATAGGCAACTCCATGGTCTTCGCTGCTGTCATTCTAGACTCTCGTCTCCACACACCCATGTACTTCTTTATTGGTGTCCTTGCTTTCCTGGAGATTTGGTACACCACGACCACCATTCCAAAGATGCTTACCAACCTGATAAGTGAGCAGAAAACCATCTCCATTGCTGGTTGTCTCCTGCAGATGTATTTCTTCCATTCCGTTGGTATCACTGAAGTTTACCTTTTGACCACTATGGCCATGGATAGATACCTGGCCATCTGCTACCCTCTCCGATACCCCACCATCATGACCTCACAACTTTATATTCAACTGACTCTGGGCTGCTGCTTCTTTGGCTTCTTTACTCCACTCCCTGAAATTGCTTGGATTTCCACACTGCCATTTTGTGGTCCAAATCAAATTAACAACATTTTCTGTGACTTCGACCCCATACTGAACCTAGCTTGTGTAGACACAGGCTCTATTGTGCTGATTAAAGTGGTGGATATTGTCCATGCCATAGAGATCATCTCAGCCATTTCACTGGTGACTTTGGCCTACATCCGGATCATTGGAGTGATTCTAAGGATCCGATCAGCTGAAGGACGTCGCAAGGCCTTCTCCACCTGTGCCTCCCATCTTGCTATTTTCTTGACCTTTTTTGGGAGTGTAGCCCTCATGTACCTGCGCTTCAATGCCAAATATTCTTTTTTTTGGGATACTACTATTACTCTGATGTTTGCTGTGTTATCTCCTTTCTTCAACCCCATTATTTATAGTCTGAGAAACAAGGAGATTAAAGGGGCCATCAAAAAATATATGTGCCAGTCAAAGATTTTCCCATGCTATTCCAGTTAACTGAAATGGGGTAGCTACTAGAAAGTGGAAACTGGAAAACTTTAAGTACTAAAAATGCATAATTCTATTCTGTACATATATCCACTTCTTGGTTTCTGTGGCTTCCTTCAAGTTTCAATTAAAGTCTCACTTTCTATAGGAAGGCTGTCTGAATCCCTCTTCATTCTAATACTTTCCCTCACTTGATTGTTTCCTATTTATCCAGTATATAGTTTGTTTGTATATACTTGTTTGCTTATCTCCCTTCTTAGATTATAAGCTCCTTGAGGGCAGGGACTGTCTTTTGACTTTTTCTGTATCCCCAGTACTTAGCAGAATGACTGGCATATAGTAGGTGCTTAATACTTTTGTATTGAATGACTGACTACATATGTATGATAAAGAACACTGTTCCTGTGCTTATTTTCTCTGTTAATATATAGTAAATGGTGAGGTCAGACTTCTATTTTTTTTGTCAGTGTCTTAAATATGGTCAGAAATGAAGCTAGAGGAATCAATAATCAGCATGACCAAAGTTGGATAGAAAGAATTGATAGTTTCTTGGGTTTCTGCTCTTTTGAAGTCAGATTGAGATCTCTTCTTCTCTAAACATTTTCCTGAGGCTAGGGATCAGAAAGGTAAATGCCATATCCCTGGGATTCGAACAAGACTTCACAAAGCTTTATGCAATTTTCATTAGTAATTTCAGTCAGCTCTTGTTTGTGGAGAAGAGCTACATAGATAATTCAAAATGGTAGATAATTTGATAGATATGTTTTTGTACCTATATATAGAAGGAAATGCAAAATACAGTTAATGTCCTGGGAATTTTACCAGTAAAAGTACCAGATAGGTGTCAGTTTTTTATTATCAAAAGTCATTTATTAAGCTCCTCAGATGAACCAGGTAATACGTTTATGAGGGCTGCCTCATATAATATATGATCATATTAGCATGTATATGTATATATATATACATATATGTGTGTGTATGTATGTATATAATCCAAGATATAATGGAAAGAACACTGACCTAAGAATGAGAAAAACTGAGTTTTGATAAAAACCACCATTTATTAGGTATACAGGGTATCCCTAAAGTCTGGACACATAAGAAATCTCATTAACTATGAATATTTTCAAGAAATGAAATGAATGAAATTTTCAATAGCATTTTATTTAGTTAGCATAAATGAGATTCCATAGGAAGACATAGGAGACACATAGGAAATCTCATTAATTAATTAAATTAAATTAATCTCATTAATATGGAAAATAGTTCCCAACAGTTAATGTAATCTTTTATTCCACATGAAATTGTCATGGCTAAAATTTATGCTAATTAAATAATATGCTGTTGAAAATTTCAGTCATTTCATTTCTTGAAAATATGCATAGTTAATGAGATTTCCTATGCGTCTGGACTTTATGAACACCCTGTAATTAGCTACATTTCCTTGGACAAGTCACTTAACCATTATGGAATTCAGTTTTATCATTTGTAGCATGGCAGAGATAATAACTATACTACTTACCTCACAGGGTTATTTTTAAGAAAAGCACTTAGTAAATCATAAAGAACTAGAGAAATATGAGCCCAAGTCAATATTGTTGCCATTTCATATTGAGATAATCATATTTTCATGTCAGCCAGAAAGTTTCCTTGGAGTAGTAAGGTTTGTAAAAATTGGGATAGCATCTGGGTAAATGCAAGATTAACCCCAAAGGTAATTGGGCTTTTATGGGGGTGACTTGCCTAGTAATCACAACTTTTTGGATTTTTCTTGATGGAGTTGGGGTGCAGGAGTCAAAGCAGCAATGGCCTACCACTCAATGGCTACCTAGTCCCTTGGCATAGAAATTTGCCTGCTTGTTTTGTTGGGGCAACCTGGCCCCAGAAGAATGAATGTAATTATTGCTGACTTTGATAGGAAAATGAGACAGAAAGAGATTTAGTCATTAGCTAATGCCTTCATTAGACAGACTTTGAGAGCCTTTTGAAAATAAGAATTAATTTTGAAGAAAGGAAGAATAAGAAATCACAAGAAAAGTAGCTGTTAAAATGGATGCTAAAATGGCAAAACCAATAAAAGTCATCAAGCCCTCACCCTGAACAAAAATATGGTTGTCAAGGTTCCAAGCTAGGCAGAGCCTTAGAGTCTGACTTGAGAATACTTGCAGGATAAGGAAGTCCAGAACCCCAATCAATTGCTAAAGATTTTATGAAGAGTTTACCAATTACCAAGTATTTTGTCAGGGTCTAGAGACAGTCAGGAATGAAACAGTACCTGCCTTCAATGAGTTAATATCTCTCAGGGAAGCAACATGTATGTATGTGATATATATTAATATACATTATATATTAATATATATATTAATATTTATGTACTTGCATATATGTATACATAACACATATATACACACATATGGAGATGCACATAGCTATAATTATATAATATTTGAGATTCTGGATTTTTTTCAACTCGATTTTAGCAGTATAGAAGGTTCTCAGTAAGGAATTCCCTCTACCAAAGTATATGTCATTTTTCTTACTTCCCTTTTTTTTTTTTTAGAGGCAACTGATTTAAGTTACTTGCCCAGGGTCACATAGCTAGTAAATATCTGAGGTCACATTTGAACTCAGGTCCTCCTGACTTTAGGGCCCATGCTCTATCTACTGAGCCACCTAGCTACTCCTATAAACCACTTTTCTAAAAAAGTGTTGCCTAGAGCACTGAGTGGCTCAGAGGTTTGACCCAGGATCATATATTCAATATGTGTTAGGGGCAAGCCTTGAACCCAAGTCACTACACAACATTTCATGCAAAACATAAATTATAGGATAATATTAGTGGGGGAAGAATGCAGAAAATACTATGAGCTGGGGTAATCAGGAAAAACTTGATATAGAATGTAGAAATTGAACTGTTTTGAAGGAAACTAGGGATTTTCAGTGGTGGAGGTGAGGAGGGAGTACATTCTAGGCAGGAGGAAAAGTCAGTACAAAGACAAGAAGCTGGGAGATGGAACATCCTGTGTGAGGGATAGAAAGAAATTTGCCTATATTGTAGAGTGTTAAGGGATTGATGTATTAAACTAAAAATGTAGGTTGATGCCAGGTTGCAAAGGGCTTTAAATGCCAAAAGAAAAGTATGAATTTGACCCTAAGTCACTGAAATATATATTGATCAAGGGAGTGACATGGTCAGACTTTGTGCTTTAAGAAAATTACTTTGAAGGCTGAATCAAGGAGAGATTCAAGAAGAAAAAGAGTTTAAGAGGCTGATGTCATTCCCAAGACTTCGCTCTGGTGATGATGAGGTGGGGCCGAGAAGAGCTATCTGGGAAGGCCTGATTAGTTTGTTGTAGGAAGCCTAGATCTGCTCAGAGCTGATAATAACACATGAGTATCCCTCCTATTAGACTTTTCTCTTGGCTATGGGACCCTTTATGCCCTTCATGTTAATAGATAAGAAAATGTCTAATCGTAGGGTCTTACATGGGGAACATGGAAACTATTCTTCTTTCTCCCCCAAACACACCAAAAAATTTGTATCTTCATGGGTTCAGGATAAGAAACAGTGTCTTGTTTAGCAAAGAATTTGATAGAGGGGGTCCCTGTCATCTTAACTGGGTCAGGAGAAAATACATGTCTTACAGCCTTGGGTTCTCTCCTGACTTTATATGCAGCCATGGAGTCAAGTCAACAAGCACATATTAAATTCTTATTATGTGCCTAATATTCCAGGCTTCAGTTTTGTTTGTTTCTTACTTTGTTTTATGCATAAACAGAGGGACACAATCCTTATCCTATCGTCTTCAAAGATCACTTTGAATATATATATATATGTGTGTGTGTGTGTGTGTGTGTGTGTGTGTATGTGTGTGTGTGTATGTGTGTATATATTTGTGTGTGTGTGTGTGTGTGTGTGTGTGTATAAATTGTTGTGAGTCTTATGGACTCTTGAAAAGAAAAGCAAAATAATATAGAACTCACTATCATTATAGACTCTCTCCAGTAACATGTTTTTTTCACTAGTTTTCACTTCTAATAGGCAGATTACTTCTCCAAGTTGACATGCTTTCCCTTCCCTCTGCTTCCAAATTATGTATTTCTTCTTCCATTTTCAAAACTTTAATTCCATCTTCTGGAATGCTTTCCATGACACACTTCATGTATCCTTACTCTCCTCTTCCTCCAGCTGATTTCTCCTGTATATTTCAAATTCTTAAAAAATATTGCACTTGGTGTGGCTAGGTGGCACAGTGAATAGAGCACCAACCCTAGAGTCAGGAAGACCTGAGTTGAAATTCAGCTTCAGACACTTGGCAAACTTACTAGTCATGTGACTTTGGGCATGTGACTTAGCCCCAGTTGACCTCCAAAAAGGGAAAAAAAAATATATATATATGTATATAGTGCTTTAAACACTTTGGTGGTCCATATATGCTTCTTTGCATCTGCTGTATATGTCATGGTGTTTTGTTTTGTTTTTCTGAGGGGGGGGAGGCAAGGCAATTGAGGTTAAGTGACTTGCCCAAGGTCACACAGCTAGTAAGTGTAAAGTGTCTGAGATGAGATTTGAATTCAGGTCCTCCTGAATACAGGGCCGGCGTTCTGCTCATTGTGCCACCTAGCTGCTCCATATTATATTTTCAATATACATTTCTTCAATCATCTCTCTTAGACCTGAAGCAACTTCACAACTTCAAGGGACTCTGTCTCTTCTTCAGTCTCTCTAACCTTCCTCCCTGTTCTGCATTGGACCATGATTTCCACTACCTCCCCATATGAGAATGGAGATCCACCTTGGAACCACCCTGGGCTTTGATGGGCCAGCTTTAGTTAATTCTTGCTCAGTTCTCAGCCTCTACCTGCACTTCCTAATATCATCACAATTTTCAAACATCTCCAGCCACTTTGCCAAATGTCTACTTTTGCTCTCTCTGCCCTATTTTCTGGTGCCCTCATTAATGAGGTCACCACTCATTAAAATTTAAGTTCTTAGATGGGTAGGGACTATCTTGCTTGCTTTGATTTGAATACACAGTGCTTAGCAGAGTGCCTGGCACATAATAAGTATATAATAAGTGTTTCTCTCTCTTTCTCTCTGTCTCTCTCTCATCTCTGTCTCTGTCTTTGTCAGTCTTTCTGCTCCTCTTGGGCACTTCCAATGCCTAATTATTACCTGTCCTTTGGAGAATTAAAATATTGGTGAAAAGGAAGTTGGAACCCTTAGTTCTTAAATTTCATTCAAGATTTTCCCAAAATGTGCTCCTGGCAGATAATGCCAACAATGAATGATTTCCCTTAGGGACCAGATAGGTTCTTTAACCACAGAAGATCTGGATCATCAGGATGGAGCTGAGCAGATAAACCTGACTTCTCTACCATAAAAGACCACTTCTCTCTGGTTAAGCTAGTTACAGTCCTGGACCTCCCCTGGGCTTTTGAGACAATTCCTGATACTGCACTATAGATTTCTGGGAATGATCTTAGACTTTTAAAACTGATCAATATTAATCCCTCTTCCTTATTAATCTTCAGTGTCTGTTAAAAGAAATGAATCTGCTTTATGAGCTATCCATTAAAATGGCATGTAATAGTTTGGATGATACACATTCTTTATTCACTCTTTATTACTCAGCTTATCTCTCTTACCTATCTCTCCTTACTAGTCATGACACTCATCTCTCATTACCTGGACTGGTAGCCATGAAATAATGTTGCTTTCAATTAGAACTGTTGCTTGGCATAAGAGTGAAAATATAATTATCTAAAATAGATGGATAGATGGATAGCAGATAGATGGAAATAATGGTGGGGGGGGGGGGTTGTTATTGCCTGGAACAAACATGGATCTGGGCAAAAACAAAATTCATTTAACCAACGTTATTAAATACATTTATTTCTAGATATATATCCAAATCAATATCTATTAATTCAAAATATTATACAGTAGAAGAGAATCTTAAAAACTTCATTTCAACAAAGCATTTTCCATTCATATGTTAGTCATAGAAAATTCCTTAAAACATGCAACTATGGAGGGGCCCATCTTTGTATCCTGAATTCTTGCAAACCCAAGAATCCTCCATTCCTCTAGGTTATCGAAACTCAGTGTGCCCCAGCCCACCCTGATCTCATCTGACCAAACCCAAGAATCCTCCCTTCGGTCATTGAACAACCTGTGTTATCTAAGAGTGTCCCCGCCCCATATCCTGCCCGACCAGCCTGCCCCTGATATGATGGTAGCTTTTGGACTATTTAAACTGTGTGTCTACTGGGGTTCAGGGCAGCTCCTGGACTTTTCCTAGGACTGCCACTGGCCAGCTAATAAACGCTTCCTGAATTCGAAAAAAAAAAAAATGCAACTATACAGATAACCTTATAAACAAAAGATGGAGTCAAGTATACTTGCCAAGAGTGATTGTCCCTGCCATCAGAGAATGACCAACATTGAATCCAAATATATTAGGAATTCTCTATAGATGGTGATATTCAATGGATGATCTTGTGACATTTTACTAGTTGCATCAGTCCTTAGAACTGTGTAGAGCCTTCCAAATGAGATCACTTAAAACAATTCTGCATAACTATCTACACAGAAAACACTAAGTGTGTAAAACATGCTTGTCATTCTGGCTACTATATACATATATATGTCATTGTATGGCTAGCCAACAGTGCTGGTTCATTGGAACACATATTTTTGACAAACTCTGCAGATGAATAATGAACTGGGTTCAGACTTGAAGAGGAATATGAGAGCTGAATAGATTACATTTGGAAAATGACACAATACATACAATGACAGCAAGGCATTCCCTGAAAAAAAAAAAACTATATATTTTTAACACCAGTATTCTCCCAGAGCTGCTGCGAGTAATGAAACTTCATAATCTCAGATGAATCAAAATTTTAGGTGGTAAGCCCAAGTAGGATACAGCACAGGATCAATAAAATTTTATATACAAAAAGTGATCCAAATAATATTGCTGAAAAGCTGTTTAACCAGAGAAGGAAGTAGGCTGCTTAGGAAGCAAGAGAAAGGGATGATGAATGAAGAAGGTAAATGCTACCTTCATAACCAAATAATGGTAAGAAACTGTCATGAAATTATCCAGTATATTGGGTAGACCCCTTGTGGAATACTTATGGGAGGAAATAGACTAGGGTCAAACAAGATGGGTTCCAATCTGTACCACACTGATGAGTCACAGATCCATTGACATTTCAACATATAAGCATTTATGTGATTATAGTGGAAAAAGGTTCCTTGGCTTCTTGTGAACACTTTCCCTATCCTTCCTTGGTAGGATTACCATAACTTCTTTTTATTTTCCTGTTTACTAGTACTAAATATGGTGTGATGTTTAGCAGTAAGGACCAGAGGAGAAAGCACAAAGGTCTTGGGTCTCTTTCATATTAAAGATACACTTTGAATCAAAGAAGAAGGGAAAGAAATAAAAGTATTTATGTACTGTATGCTAGTGAGTAAGTCCTTTTTTTTTTTCAAATGTTATTATCTCATTGGATTCTCATAACAATGCTGCAAAGTAGTTACTATTATTATTCCCATTTTATAGTTGAGGAAACAAAGATAAAGGTGAAGTGATTTACTCGTGTCACACAGCTAGTGTTAGACCAGATTTAAACTCAGGATTTCCTAATCCCAGGCCTATCACTTTTTCCCCCCAAGCTGCCTCACTGAAGGATAATAGAAAGAATAACACTGAAGGAGTAGCAGAAAACAAAACACACACACACACACACACACACACACACACACACACACACAAGCAAATATCCTATCCCATATTTAGCCTCCTATGGAGGAGGCCACCCTTCCCAGCCTCTACTTGAAATGCAAGTAAAATGTAACCTCTTTGAGGGTAGGAAGTGTATTGCTTTTGCCTTTGTATTCCCAGTACCATGCACAGTATCTGACACACCGTAGGTACACTGATCTATTATTATAATATCATCTATATCCAACAAAGCTAACTCACTAACATCTTATATCTCTTACCTTATTTTCCTTTGGGGGGAATTGTCTGGTTAAGAGCAGTTCTCTAACCCTCTTTTTTCATTTACTTTCCCTGGGTGAGGTCTTCTTTCAAACAGTCATCATCAACAGATCCATCCATAATGCAGTCTCAGCTGTCCATAGCTTTATCAGCTACCCAAACCCCTACCCCCAATCCCATACTGCATGGCTGAATGAATAGGAGAAAAGAAGAACATATGGCATTTCTTTTCTTTTTTTAGCTTTTTTTTTTTTTTCCAGAGGGGAAGGCAGGGCAACTGACGTTAAGTGACTTGCTCAAGGTCACATGGCTAGTAAGTGTTAAGTGTCTGAGGCTGGATTTCAATTTGGGTCCTCCTGACTCCTGGGCTGGTGCTCTATTCACTGCGCCATCTAGGTGTCTCACATATGGCATTTCTAAGACCAGAGCTTTCCCTGGAAATTCAGACACTTTACAGTTGTGTACAGCTCCTTGTGACTCCATTTGGGATTTTCTTTGCAAAGATACTGGAGTGGTTTGCCATTTCCTTTTCCAACTCATTTAGCAAAGGAGGAAACTGAAGCAAACAGGATTAAGTGACTTGCCCAGGGTCACACAATTTAATGAGTATCTGAGGCTGGATTTGAACTCACAAAGATAAGCCTTTCTGACTCCCGGCCCAGTACTCAATTCATTGTGTCTTAGCTGCACCCTTGGAAATTATCCTGAGAAATGTGAAACTTTATCAAGAAAAATAATTTTAGAAACTATCCAAACTAAGAATTTTCAAGCTGTTTCTAGCACACAAGTCATCTGTTTCTCCTCCTTTACCTTTTCCTCTTCCTGTTCCTCCTCCTCTTACCAGTTGTGATCTGAATCAGTAAAAATGAGCACTGTTTTTCAAATTAGGAGTCTTGGGTTCAATTCCCTTCTGGGATGAGCTTACTGCTTATGTGACCTTAGGTAAATGATTTAACATCCTTAGGTCTCATTCCTCATCTGTAAAATCAGTTAGCTTCTGATATCACTTCTAACTCTAGATCTATGATCCTGAATTACACTCTTATATATGAAAGCACAGATCCTCTAAAGTACAAAGGGTTGACAGTCTACAATGATTTAGGAGAGGTCAATCAAGATGGTGAAGGGTACTGAGGTCATACCATATAGGGGTCATTCAAAGGAACTCAGGATGTTTAGCCAGGAGAAAAAGAAGAAGAAAAAGGAAGAAAAAACAAAAACAAAAACACAAGGGACATGATGTTGCCTTCAAATATGTAAGACTGTGACAAATCAAAAAGGCTTAGATTTGTTTGGTCTCAAAGGACTGAACTAGGAGAAACAAGGAGCATAAGATCACAAGGAGGTAAATATAGGTTTGATATTAGGACAAACTTACTAACAATTAAAAGTATTTCAAAGCTGATTGGGCTCTCTATCTCAACATTTTGAATCTATATTACTGGAAACCTGCAAGAAAAAGGCTTTCTGTTCAATTGTGTCTAACTCTTCCTGACCCCATCTGGGGTTTTCTTGACAAAGATACGAAAGTGCCATTTCCTTCTCCAGCTCATTTACAGGTGAGAAAACTAAGGCAGACAGGGTTGAGTGACTTGCCCAGGGTCACACAGCTATTAAGTGTCTGAGGTCAGATTTGAACTCATGAAGACTCCTGACTATAGGCTTGGAACTTTATCCACTCTACCACCTAGCAAAGACTATGTAACCACTTATCAAAAATACTGTAGAGGGGGTGGCTAGGTGGCGCAGTGAGTAGAGCATCAGCCCTGGAGTCAGAAGGACCTGAGTTCAGACCCGACCTCATACACTTAAGGCACACACAAACAGAAACCTCAGACACTTAAGGCACACACAAACAAAAACCTAGCCGTGTAATCTTGGGTAAGTTATTAACCCCAATTGCCCTCCAAAAAAAAGGCAAAAAAAATACTGTAGAGAGGATTCCTTTTCTGGTAGCAGTGGAACAGATGAAGGGTTCTTAACCTAGGGTTCATGAACAGTTAAAAAAATTTACACTGTAATTATTTCAATATAATTGGTTTCCTTTGCAAGTCTATGAATTTTATTCATTAATTTCAAAACATTAGTCTAAGAAGGGCTTCATAGTCTTCACCAGACATCCAAAGGGAGCCATAGCACAAGATAATAAAAAATTTAAGAACCCCTACCGGAGATGAACTCTGAGCTCCCTTCCAACTCTGAGATTCTGTGTGTCTGTGAGGTTAGATAAACAAACTGGAGGGACAGCCTTGTGATTCCCTGGTGCTGCTCTTGCCTTTTTTTGTATTCTTTAGTGCTTAGCACAGTGCCTGGCTCATAGTAGGCCCTTACCAAATACTTATTGACATGTTGACTTTGTTTTTCCTTCAAAACAAAACAAAACAGAACCAGAAACATATCCCTAGACTGATCCCCAAGCCAATGTTTTCCTAACTGACTAATAGCATTATTTACCCTCTTTTGAAGCCTGAGAGACACCTCAGGAGCCTGCTGAGTCATGTAGCAACTGAAGAGAGGACTGAGTTGCTTCTGTCTGGGGCAGATAATGTAGATTTTTCATGGCAGGTCTCTGGGCCTAGGGCGGGCTGCATCTCCATTTCCCGCCCACACCTCCACTAGTCAGTTGTGTTAGACAGTGCCCAGCAAATCTTCTCTTCTTTTTGGAAGAGAAGATTGGGGGTTTGGTATCCATTGGAAGCAGTTGTTCAGGAAGAGAGGGAGCTCTTACCAAGGGAGATCGTGAGTACAGAACTTCCCTTAGTGCAAAATGCTATTAATCCAATTTGTTCTATCTTAACCCTAACAGAGGCTTTCAGTGAAGGCATTGTACTTTGTGCTTTGTTGTTGTTGTTGCTGTTGTTGTTGTTCAGAAAACAGATGACTTTTTATTTTTAATTTTTCCATATGGAACAATAGTTCACACGAGGTATTATGTCTGAGTCCTGAGTAAAGTGGGGATTTGGCAACAATCTTAGATTCATTGTGTTATTTGGGGACATATTATAATTTTTACTTGGGATTTGAACTTTTAAGCAATAGATTCAAAGATTGAGCCCATTCTATGAATATACCAGTAGTAGCCAGCAATACATTATAGGCAAAGGAATCAAGGAAAGGTTCAAAGATTTGACTAAATAAGAAGTCATTGAACAAGACTCCAAATAAATTGGGTAGGACTGATAGAGATACCACTCTACACAGGAATGGCCAGTGTTTCAAATGGGAGATTTTGGTCATTATGTAAGGAAGATTGTTAGGGCAAACTTCTTTTTACAGAGAGAGGAGATGGAATTCATAGTGCTGAAGATTACATAAAAGTTTATGAATTCACTTCTCACATATTCAGTATTCATAACAAATAAATGATAACTAGGCTGAAATTTACTTTGGTGTATTATCTATGAAAACAGGGATTACTAAGCAAATTAGCAGTGTGAACAAGTTACTCTATTCAATTCACCATTTCTTAAGAGTCAACTAAGTGCATGTGCTAGGCATTACTGATACAAAGATGAAACATGGCATAATCTCTGATCTCAGAGACTTTATAATTAAATCATTTTGAGATATCTCTATAATCAAAGACTTTTTGAAAAATTTTGAGTATATATTTGCACAATGTCAAACTATTCCTTGACATTAAAACAAATCTAGAAGAAAATACTCTTGTTAAATTGATTCCTACTGCTCTAGGTCTTTGAAAACAAGAGAATTATATTCCCTTAAAATATTTTATAATTCAGACTTCTCACTAATCCCAAATAATTTAATAAAATCAGCAGAATTTTATTGTACTTATTAGTAGAACCAAGACTTTAGGAAAGTTGATGGAGCAACTTTTCCCAAAGACCAATCCCTTGGGAAGCATAGTAGATCATGGGATCATAGGGTTCAGACGTGAAATGGATCTGAGAGACAATATAATACAATTCTTTATTTTATGTAGGAGGAAATTGAGAACCAGAGAGATTGTGATATCTTCAAAGTTACACAGGGAGCAAACAACAGAGCCAATAAAAACCCTGCTTCTTTGACTCAAAGCCATTGCTACTAGCCTATGCAATAAGCTAAAGTAGGGAGAAAAGGAGGCTTGTTTAGTGGTGGTGGTTGTGGGTGTGCCATTGATAGTTAAGGACTATAATTTTGCTACAATCTAAATATGTCTTGGGAAGTGTAGAATGAGACATACATGGCCAATGAGTGAATTTGTTTTACTTGAATCTACTTATCCACCATGGAGAGGAGGAGAAGATGGGTAGTGATAGTGGTAGTAATGCTAAAAGAAAAAAGAGCAATAATGAAACATTTAAAAATACACAGAAAAGAGAAAAAGGAAGTCAAAAAAGAGATATAGACATGAAAGCTGTGTTGATAACTGTCATGTTAAGTTTAATATATACTTTTTAAAAAGGTCTATGTGATACAGATGTATAGTTTTTCCCCTTTTTCTCTGTTCCTTTTTGTGTATTGTTTACATCTATTGATGTTTGTTTAGTTCATAATAAAAAAAGAAATTAAAAAATGATATCTATCTTGGCAGAGCCCTGGGTGGAGTAGATATTATAGGAAGGAGAATACAAATTTCTCAGCAAGTCATTCACAGAAGTTTTTAATCTTATAGATAATGGAGAGTACTGGAATTAAAGTGCTGGAAACAGCTGAAGAGATCCAGGCAAGGCGCCGAGAAGTGTTGAGTCGGTACCAGCGTTTCAAAGAGCTTGTTGCAGAACGTGGTCAGAAGCTTGAAGATTCTTATCACTATCAGGTTTTCCGTCGAGATGCAGATGACTTGGAGAAATGGATCTTGGAGAAACTTAAGATTGCTTCTGATGAGAACTACAGAGACCCAGCTAATATACAGGTCACTTAGGGGACTCTATCTAAATGTTTTCCCCAGTGCATGTTTTTGACCTCAGAAAAGCCAAAAGTTATTCAGGATCAGGGTCATTAAGAAAGAAAAAAGAGCCAGTGTAGTAGGAGCCTTAAGGAAAGTGTGCCAGAAGGAAAGATGATGTCTTGCTCTTTTTACTAAGTTGTCAGATGAAATCTTAGAGAGACAAACTAGAAGGAGGGAGTGATGTAAAAAGAGATAGATTCATTTGGCCTAAATACTATACAAAACTTTATGTGAACACCCATCAACTAGTCAAAGTCCCATAATGTCAGTCTAGAGAGTAGAGTTTCAAAGAATTGAGCTTTCATGACAGCCTATGTGATATCAAAAGGAGATGAAGTTTGAAGTAGAGTACTATGGAGGCAGAACTTAATGTGTCAGTTTTGAATCTATTGAAGGGAATCTTCGGTTACCCTCAGTATCTGATTTTCCAAAGAGTTAGTGTTGTACCACATGTAACCCAATAAGAGAACATAGGAAAAAAGGTAGCTCAATAGAGAGATTGTCAGTGTTGTAACAGTTGAACCAGGTATCCTCATGGGGAGAGTAATAGGGGGAAGGTAGTCTCCCTTCTGGAAAGGAACGATACATGTAGAATGGAGAAACTGTAATAGGGGACAGGAAGCTAAATGTCATGGCCTCATTTTCAGCAATACAATTATTCCTTTCGACTTCAGAGGAGAACCACTTAGTTTATTTTATGTAGCACTGCAGAAAGCAGTTGAGATCATGGAGGTGTGGTGGTGGTGGTGGAAGTCCTTGTTGGGAATGGTGCTCAGGGTTATGTAAGTAAGGACAGGTGCACTTGGGCAAAATGATGCAGGATAAAGACAGAACTGATTAAAAAACAAAACAAAACAAAACAAAACACTGTGACCATGTTTTTAAAAAAACTGTACAGATAATAAAAAGACCAGAAAGGTATGCATGAGCAAATAAAAGGTTATGATTATTTCGTTCTCATCATGATTGTGGCCAAGAGATGACTCTCAGTATCTTGAAATCTATGCATGGGAAGAACAAGCTCTAGAAGTTACCATCAAACCACCTAGGTTTTGAATACAATGCCTGTGTATGTTGTCTTAGGATCTTTCTGGATAACTTCAGAGAAACTCTTTACCAGAAGTTGGTCACCAGTAAATGGTTTGGTCATAGCAACTCAACAAGACTACTAAGGCATGAGGAGGGGAAGAGAAAGAAGTGATCTATAATAACACAAATGTACACATGGTTATATTCACAGGTCTTTGAAGTATACATATTATTTCAGTAAAGTCAATGTGAGTGTATTTCCTTTTTGGTAAACTCTAAATGGCTAAATATAAAGAGACCATGTATTATGAGCTTGGAGTTATCTTAAACCAGTTTTCTGTTTGAATTTTGTCATGTTTTAATTTGATTCTTTGATGGCATTATATTTATAATGAACATATACAGTCCCTTACCTTTGGTATCTGGGTTTCTTAAAAAAAATTGGTCATGAATTTTCTACTCTTTCCTACCCCTAGAGAATGATTTATTCTAAAATATTCATACCCTCGCCATATACATTGGTAATCAATTCTCAGAATGAAAGAAGGAACAAGGTGAACTCTGATGATCTCTGGAGGATCTTGGGAAGTGAGTGTGGGGTCTGGAATTCCCTAACCATCTTCTTTGACCTCAAAACTGCAGGGGAAATACCAGAAACATCAATCCTTTGAAAATGAGGTGCAAGCAAAATCTCGGGTGATTCCTGAGCTGGAAGAAATCAGGAGAGTTCGATTTGCTGAAGGACATTTTGCTCATGAGGACACCAAGGTTAGTGGAGTTCCAGAATCAATCAACTGGTCAAACAAGAAAGACTTATTACATGCCTACTAGGTTGACACTCACTGTTCTGGGTCTTGACAGAAAATGAAACTACTCATTCTGAAGGAGCTTACTCCTTCTATCAAGGGAGACAACATAGGCATATAGTATTACATATAAAAGGAATGCCAAACAAATGAAAGATTGATAAATATAAAATTGTTAGGATGGAGGGAGGGCATTAGAAGTTGGCAGGAACCCTCATGTAGAAAGTACTTGAATCTTATCTCCTACATAGAGGAACCTCCTGACCTCTATCTCGTCGAATCACTAACTTCAAGATTCAAGCACCTTCTTCATGGTATCATCTATTTCTTTATCTATTTTCTAGCTAGATATTTATTTATCTAAATATTCTATTATCATTATCTATATGTAGATATTGAGATTATACCATGTAGAAGGTCCTCTATTCTTGAAAGGATGTTTCTATATATGTATAAATATATTTTACTTACATATATGATATCCAAATATTTAATATATTAGATATCAAATATTATATACACATACATACACATATATAGAATCATTCCCTTTAAGATTCAAGTACTTTTCACACAGTATCATTTTATACACATGCACATACATATATTCAGTATGTACACAGACATAACAAACATAAAAATTACTGCATTCAAGATTTAATATATGTATAAACATATATATATGCATTCATACACAAGTATATGTATACACATGCACACACATATACAAATGTGCATACACATTCATGCATATACATATATACATGCATGTATATAACACACAAACACATATGTGTATATGTATGTGCACACATATATACATATATGCACATATCTAAATACACGTATACACATGTACATATGTGAGTGTGTTTATGTTCCACTGTGGATTATTATATACATCCTTTTCTTTCCCCAGTCTCTGAATCTATACAATCTTTTATCATTCAGTGTTAACCCAATAGGGAATTACAATTATGTGTAGACAGGAAGTGAATGACCTTTATATTTTAAAATGCCATTAATTTCCTCACCTCCTTGCTCCACCCACCTCCCACTCCACTCCAAGGACATGTTGATGAAGTCCTAGCCAAGGTAGAGCACAGGTTCAAGGTTTGCCATCCTCATCCTTAGAGCCTTTTCTGCTTTCTGAAGCATGTACAACAAAGGGCAGCCGGATGAGGAGAGGAGTAGAGACAATGCCATAGGACATTTGGTTGAAGGAATTGAGGATGTAAAATCCAGAGACAGGAAGACAGAAGGCACGTGAACTTCATTCAAGGGCTTCACGTGGCAGAGGTATTTGTGCTGCTCATTAATAGAGGACAGAACTAGGAGCAATGAGTAAACATCTCCAAGGAACCAATGTCCAGTCCATAAAAAGGACATTTTTTTTTCTGGTAGAATATAAGCTTCTTGAGTGTGAACACTTTTCTATTTTCTATTTATTTATTTATTTATTTATTTTGCTTTTTGGAGGGCAATAGGGGTTAAGTAACTTGCCCAAGGTCACACGGCTAGGTTTTTTGTTTGTTTGTGTGTGGTTAAGTGTCTGAGGCCAGATCTGAACTCAGGTCCTTCTGACTCCAGGGCCAACACTTTACTCACTGCACCACCTAGCCGCCCGAGTGTGAACACTTTTGTTTTGGAATTCCTAGCACTTGGTGGAGTTAATGCACATATCCTGTGATTCAAAAATGTTTGTTATGTTGACTATAAAACAAAAGCTATACTAAAGGAGGAAAGGTTCCCTGGGAAGTAAATCCCTCTCTGGAGGTCTTCCAAGGGAGCCTAGATGAACACTTGTTGGAAGTGGTCTAGAGTATGGTCCTCGTCAGATGTGAGTTAGAAACAATGGCCTCTGTGCTCCCTATGAATTGTAAGTTTCTGGTTCTGTGATTCCTCCCTCTAGGCACATCTGGAAGAGTTGAAGAGACTATGGGATTTGCTCTTGGAGCTGACAGCGGAGAAGGGTGCCCGGCTGTTGCAGGTCCTAAAGCTACAGCAGTACTTACAGGAGTGTGCCGACATCCTGGAGTGGATAAGTGACAAGGTAAGAAACAGAGTGGCATGTGGCTAGACTGCCACCCCAGTCTAGCAACAACTGAATGAAGGGGAATGGGGAGAAAGGCAGAGTTCAAGTAGGGGCATTTTGCTTTCTGGTAGTGATGGAGGAAGAGGCCTGATAGAGAATGAGGATGGATAAGTCCTGTGGGAATTTGGATGAAGAAGGAGAAAAGGTTACCACTGGGTAGATTTTATTCCAGAATAATGATAAACACTCTAACGTATTTATATACAACAGGAACTGAAAACAAAAAATATCAAATTATCCCAAAGTAAAAAGAAATCTATATAATTATTAGAATCTATTCATTAGATTCATAGTTATGTTGAAGCTGAAAAACACTTTAGGAATAATCTAATCTTCCCTTCTTCCTACTCCCATTATACATATGAAGAAGTTAATTATCAGAAAATCTAAGTGACTGCTTTCTCCCCTCCTACCATAATGCTGGATGCCTCTCGAGAAAATTTATAATTATTCAGAATATGTCTGATAAACATTTTCAACTCCAATGTCATCTTTCATGACTCAGTGACTCATCTATCCTTTTGATGGGTGCCCTTGTTACTATAACATTAGTGACATCTTGGAAAGATATGTGCCTTTTAGACACTTGAAGAATAATCCTTATTGGATTGAATGAGGTCCCTCCAAACAGGCTATGCAAATTGTGATGAATTTAATTTCACCATGTAGTATTTTCAAGGGTTCCTGCAGCTACTGTCTTTTCCCTCACTGGAAGCTAAGAGCAAGTGGCCCCATGGGACATAAGATGAATGCCATACTTGTCAAAGGAAATCCTATCCTACCATTTAATCTCTCCTAAATGGGTTTCCCTTGGCTCTTCTTTTAATTTTCTCCTTATTCAATTTCAGCTTGTGTGATATTTCTAATGTCTAGACCCTGCTAGAGAATTTCTTGAATGGTTCTATATCCCTATAGGAAGCCATTGTGACATCAGTAGAACTGGGTGAAGACTGGGAGCGGGCTGAGATCCTGCACAAGAAATTTGAAGAGTTCCAGGTCGATTTGGCAGCTCGTGAAGGCCGAGTGGCTGCAGTCAATGAGTTTGCCAATCAGTGCATTGAGGTAACCCAGGAGCAGGAGATATAGTCCTAGGGGAAAGCACAATAGTCATAGTGGGTGCTTGAAAACCATGATACATACAGAGGAGGGGTGGGCGGAACACACACAAGGAGAAAGAGGAATTGTTTGTCTCCTGAGAAAAGGGCCCTGAGTACAGCTTCTGACTGTCATTTCTGGTCCCAGAGCAGTCCTCTGGAAGTATAGGGAATATAGTACCATTAAGTAAGAACAACTAATGTTTGATTTTGCATACTCTCAGAGTCAAACAGTGCTGTGATGAAATAAAAAGTCAGATAAACCATTCCTATTTGACTTTGCAATGAATTACAGATTTTTCTTATCCAAAAGGAAAGAGATTTTCCTTCTATTTTTAAGGCTAATAGTAAAATGAACATTCATATTAATGCTAAATACAGGCTGACTTTGGGAGAAACACCATATGGATATCCTGGGTAACAGGAGGAAGGCAGACGAAACTTTATTAGTATATATTATATGGGTATAACTAACTCGTTATTGATTATCCACATAGAGATAACTAGGAGGTGATTATCTAGGGCCTTCCCATTGTCTCATTTTATTTAGAGGATAACCCTGAACCATGAGGATTAGTCTGTTCATGTTGTTGATAATAGTGACTTGCCTATAGTAAGTGTAGTATGGGGTCCAGGACAGAAGCCTATATATCCTGATGATAAATTAAATTTTTTTTCTACTCAAAAGCACTCATTTAACTTTCCCAATTTCCATCCTCTACTCGTTGAATTTTTTAATCAGTATGGCATAGTGGATAAGAGCTGGCCTCAGAAGTCTTGGGTTCATGTGCCTCTGATAAATATTGGCTTTGTGATCCTGAGAAGCCATTTAATGACTTGGTGTTGTGTGCAATTCTCTAATAATTCTATAAGCTCTAGGCTCTGACCTGCATTTTTTTGGGGGGGTCCCTCACCTGGGAGATTTCTATGCCAAGGAAATCACAGGTTTAGTTCCTATTCTTAACCCAAAGCATTGCACAATATAGGAGGGATATTGACTTATACTCCTTCTTGTGAAACTACCTCAGATGCAGGAACATAGGCTAATGAGAATATAGCTTTGTTGCTAGGGCTAGATTCTCATGGTCACCCTAGGCTATAACACTCAAGGAGAGGATGTCCTTTGCTCAGGTGAGGGTAGTGGTTGAACATATAGGAGTAGTTCGGAATGACCGAGAGAGAGAGAGAGAGAGAGAGAGATTATTAGAGAAATTCTTTGTCCAGACTAAGGGTTACAGGAGATCAACAGAGCAGAGGTTTGAAACAAAAATCAGTCAGACTCCATTTGTTTATTAGGTTATCCAAGACACTGGATAGCATTTTTGGCATTAAGGTCAGCAGAATTTTGTAAACGATACTCAAAGCAAATATAAGAGGAAAGGAGAGAGCTCTCTCACACCAGGTTAATGTGGACGATTCCACAGTTAAAGGAGTGTGGACTACTTTCATGGCATACTGGGAAGAAAAATCCCTTTGTGTTAGACTTTATCTTCTTCCAGTAACCCCATAACTTCTGTACTATTTTGTTCCCCAAAGGAAGATCACCCACAACTAGACCTAATCAAGTCAAAGCAGGATGAAGTAAATACCAACTGGCAACGTCTCCATGGTTTAGCTCTCCAGAGGCGGGGTACTCTGTCTGATGCTGCTGACTTACAGCGATTCTACAGGTACTGATACATTAACTCTGGGGTCCCTTAAGGCTACCAATGTAGTGTGACCTCTGTGGTTAGGAACTTTCATAATATGTAATTTATTCTTTTGTATCAATTATTGAAGAGCATCTTAGTGCAGTGGTGATAAGTATCAGTTGGGAGATGCAGGTGCTAAACTGTTGGTGGTAGGATTATTGGGGATGGGAAAGGATTTAGAACTGAAGTCCTTACAGCCTTAAGAAGACTCAGGGATGTCCTTGAATTCATGGCCCAAATAATGGACCCTTAGCACTCCCTCCCTTTCTGTAAGGGAAGCATTTGCCATTTAGAAAGGATGAATTCCCATGTCAGAAAGTGTATTTACAGATGAGCCTCCTGGTGGTTAGTTATAACTTAAGTGGTAAAATAATTTTTAAAAAATGAACCTAAAGAGATCGCTTCCTGTACCATTCCTCTCCCAACTCCCTTTTGAAGAAGAACTGGGTGGTGAATCCCTGCTCCCTCCCTCCCTCCCCCCTGCAAAAATTCTAATGCTTGTTAGTGATTTGGAGTCAAAGAATAGGACCCATGGAAGTGAAGCCATGAGGAAAGGGTAGGATCCAAGTTTTGAAAGGAGTGAGTAAATGGAATCCTTTGCATAATACAGCCAGAGTTCATGGGGCAACCAAATCTGAATGGCTAAGACAGGAACCAGAAAAGAAGTTTATGAAAATAGTTCAAAGATGGACCACCCAGTCAGGAAGAACACTTTCTGAAGCAAGGCAGTCGATATTGTTGAAATCGTGCTTTGATTCATATAAAATTTGACTCATGTAAACTTTTATACTAATGTTGGTGCTGGTCAGGGACTGCATAGACTGTCTGACCGAAGTCCCAATGTCTACTGCCCAGCGTATAGGCCAGAACCAGGAAGGCAAGATTCTATCTTGGCAATCATGCCCTCTACTGGTTGCTTTGTGTCTTTGATGCTGTTTTCTTGGCTACCCTGTTCCCCTGAACCCTCTCAAATTTGGAACTTATCTATATGTCTGGTAGGGATGTGGCTGAAGCCATTCAGTGGATCAAGGAGAAGGAACCTCTTCTCACCTCGGAAGACTTTGGCAAAGACCTGGTTAGCTCCGAAGCCCTATTCCATAGTCACAAGGGACTGGAAAGGAACTTGGCTGTCATGGAGGACAAGGTGAGCACCAGAAATGACTGACTTCTCAAACTGAGATGTTATCTTAACCATCCACCTTTCTCCAGGACCGACTGCAATGAAATCACCATGGATGGATAGAGAATTGCTCAATTGCTTAATAACTCTCCAACCCCAACAATCACCAATGTTGTTTAATACTGAGCTCCTTACTCAGCAAAACAAAGCTGCACTTGTCATTCCCCTTTCATGGCCTTGTTTCTGAGTTTAGGTCCTTCGCTCCCTCCTTATAACTGTCCCTTTTCATATCTATGTCCAATTAGGGGAAAAGAACTGAATCTCTAGTCTACAGTCAGAAAGTGAATGCTATTGGTGTAATGGAGTATGTATTCACAGTCCCTCCATATTCAATAAAAAGAAAACTCTCAGTGACTGGGAAACCCTGAAGCTTTGATTTAAAATAGTCACTCTCGGAAACTTCATCTGGTAGAATCTGGGAAGAGCATTGAATTTGCAGCCCAGGAAACTGTGTTCAGGTCCTAGCTTTGCACAAACTACCTATATAGATTTGGGTAAGACACTTCACTCCGGGCCTCAATTTCCTTATTTATAAAATGAGGTAAGTGGGGTTGGATAAACTGATCTCAAAGTTCCTTCTACTGCACCTCTAAGTCTATGATACCAGATATTTAGTTGCTGATTGAAGGGAAATAACCATCCATACCAAGGGCTTCTAGGTGAGTACTGAAATCAGTTTTTCATCTTATAGGTGAAAGAGCTGTGTGCTAAGGCAGATAAACTACAGGTTTCCCACTCCTCAGATGCACCTCAGATCCAGGAGAAGAAAGAAGACTTAACCTCTAACTGGGCACATATCCGGGCTCTAGCCACCAAAAGACATGCCAAACTTCAGGCTTCATATTGGTAGGAAAAATCCCATCCTAGGGCCTCTTCAATTCCAGATCTGGGTTGGGTGGGATATGGGGGTAAACATGTCTAACTCAAACATGAAAAAGACAAAGGGGTAAAAATTATAATAAGGATCTCTAGCCTGCTGCTTGGATAGGAGCATATATTTGTGTAGGTAAACACTCTGTAGAGTTACACAAAGTTAGCAAGATTAGTTTCTTTTGTCCTCGGTGGTTCTCTTCACTACATAACATGTATGTATGTATATGTATATATACACAAATATATATATATATGTGTGTATACATAAATAAATATATATAAACACATTTATGCATTGTGTATACACATAGATATGTGCATTATATATAATATTTTATGTAGAGACATATACACAGTATACATGTACATGTATATACACACACATACAAACACAGAGAGAGCTATCCCAGTTATAAGAATGCAAATTATAATGTAGTATTTATATACCTATATGAATAGGTAGATAAATATGTATAGGGATATATATGGATACACATTTGTATGTGTTTTATACACACACTCCACACATACATGTACTTATAGGTATGGAGATGCCTCTATAGATATAGCCACATATGTAGGTCAGTTTTGGTCATTATAACTAGGATAGCCCAAGCTTCCTCATTTATAAAATGAGGGTATGGTACTCATTGACTTGTAAGCTTCCTTCCAACCCTAAATCTCTGATCCAATGAATCCATGAGATCTTTTCTAGATCTAGCTGTAAGATCCTATGGTTTATTCCAGGTAGTTAAACAGTTTACAAGTGTCCTGATTTACATCATCTTGGCAACAATCCTGAAAATGGGTACTTCTAATTACTTAAAACAACTGAAGATGATTACTAAAGTCTATATTATTAAACAAAATTAATCTGAATGATGATAATCCCCCAATAATAAACTGCTTTTAATTTTGTAAAATGCTTTCAAAACAGGGATTGCATTTTATCATCACAGTAACCCTCATATTACATATTATGTATATTAATATTATCTCTATTTAGATTAGGAAAGTGAGGCAAGTCAATTTAGATGACTTTTTCAGAGTCATAAAGTTAGTAATTGAATGGAGACTAGAAGCCAGTTCTCCAATGTACTCTAAACTAATATAGAGAACATTATATATATGTATATATATATACGTATATATGTATACACACACACATATATACGTATATACATATACACACACACATATATATACATATATACATACACACACACACACACACACACACACACACATATATATATATATATATATATAAAGTGAATAAATACAAAATCAAGGGTTCCAGAGTCGTCTCAGTGCAAGCTGTTTGAAATGAACAGATAATTTCAAACCAATAAAATATAATTTATATTTAACTCTGGAAGGAATTTTGCATAGATTTACCTTGCTGTGTTTTACTTTGGCTACGATGCAAATGAGCCTATATTACCTGAGCAAAGATAAAACAAATAACAAACACTTTTGAGGATCCTTGAGCAAGGCACTGTGTTCTTTCATGAGAAGTAAAGAGCAACTCAATATAGAAAGAGGGAAATATGTACCTGAGTTAAAATATATGTTACGGACAAGATACCAAGTATATAATTCACATGTAGATCAAGATCATGCCAATAAGATTTTTACTTTTGCCTTTTTATATGACCTTGAGTAAGTCACATGAAGGTTCTGATTTTTTTTTTTCCATATGAAAAGTACAATGAATGCTCACTGAGAAAATGTTTACTTTGAATTGAAGGAAAACCTGATTCTTTGAGCTTTGATCCTCAGGGACAGAGAATATATTATAACATCTTTTAACTCTCTGTTTTAGTATTCCAAAACCCTCCAATCAGGAAGTCTGTAGAGTTACATTCCTTTTGTGGAAATTTAAGCACATTGGTTATTTTTCCTCTTCCCAAGAGCCCTAATTAGCTAGGTAGACTGACTGTCTTTCTCCTCCCCGACTCCTTTGCCCTCTCCTTTTCTTAGGTACCAGCGCTTCTTGTCTGACTTTGATGAACTCACTGGCTGGATGGGAGAGAAAACGGCCCTTATCAATGCAGATGAGCTGCCAACAGATGTGGCAGGTGGGGAAGCCCTGCTAGACAGGCACCAACAGCATAAGGTATGGTATCTGTTCCCCAAGACCTGTTCCTCTTCACAGTTCATTTCTCAGTAGGACTTATGAGGACCTCACGTCCAGCAAACTGCTGTTGCCCAAAGTTGAATCAAAATCAAATACTTCATGCCACCTTTAAGTAAAGCTGCATCTTATATGCTGTGGCTTTATGACACATAAGTAAGAAGAGGTCACAGTAGTAGATACTGGGAATATATATATATGGACATCGGAGAAATCCGATATATATATATATATATATGTATATGGACATCGGAGAAATCCAGGCAATGTATTTGAGGAACATCCAAGGAGGAAGGTATTACTTTCATCTACAGGGACCAAGAAAGTCATTATGGAGGAGGACAATCAGTCAATAAACATTTATTAAAGTAACTATTAAGTGTAAAACATTATGCTAAGTACTGGGGTCACAAATTAAAAAAAAGTAAAAAAATAACAGAAAAAAAATAGGGGGTGGTATCTGGATTGGGCCTTGAAAGCAGACAACAAATGTATTCAAGGTATGGAGGACAGTTTCCTGGATAGAGAGAGGTAGGAAGCTGCAAAAGGACATTAAAGAACAGCCATTGACAATCTGGCTGGAATGTAGAGTAAAAGAAGAGGTATAAAGGGAAATAACATTAGAGTTAGATTGGGAGAAGAGTGAGAAGGATATAAATACTTAGCTAGGGAGTCTATACTTTATCCATAAGGGGTACACTAAAGGCTTTTGAACAGGAAGGTGATATGATTAGACCTATGTAGACCTTGTAAGAGATCAAAAGAAGTCCTTCTCCACATTTGTAAGGACCACAGCTACAGCCTTGACCACACTTAGTTTATGGCCGGGGACATACTGTCCACAACCTCAGCACTGCCTTTATGGAAAGAATGATAATTCAGACCTTCTATGAGTCATTTTCCTCAAGGAGATAATAAATTGAAGATGGGAACAGTTTTTATTATTAGTCTCGGATAACATCAGATATTGTGGTCAGCATCTTTTATGACAAAACTTTATATGTGACCTCATAGCATCACAGAAGTGAAAAAAAATTAAAATCATAAAAATGAGCTGCTCTAGGAGCCTGTAGTTACCCTGATGCTGGACTGGCCCAGAAAGCATTGAGGATTAGGGGTTTCTAACCACTGACTGGCATTCAACTTACTCTAATTGTTTGTATAATGTCTCTGCCTCAGTTTGGACAGAGAGCTTAAAAATCATGTTTTGATAGGACTGGATCAGAGGTCAGCAAATGATGGCTTGAGGTCCAAATCTAATTCACCACTTGTCTTCATATGGTCTGTAAGCTTTAAAAATTTAAAAGCCATTCTTAGGTAGCAGGCCACACAAAATCAGGATTTGGCCCACAGGTCATAGTTGGCCAATCCTTGTACTAGACAAAAACCAAGAGTGGGTCAAGGAGTGAGGTCACATCTCTATCAACAAGATTCCATACTTTCCTTTGACCACCAAAATCAGTGTTGCCCAGTTTTCTGTGCTAGAAAAATCTGAATTCTTCTCACTTCAACTTCATATTTTATGTTGTAATCTCAGCATGAAATTGATTCCTATGAAGACCGATTTCAGTCAGCGGCAGAGACTGGTCAGTATCTGTTGGATGCTGATCATGAAGCCTCTGAAGAAGTTCGTGAAAAGGTAATTTGGACATATTAATGACTAGTAACTTGCTTCCTTTTTGCTCCCAACAAATGTTCAAAATGTAGTAAAACCCTGAAATAAGACTGACTCCAGGAAAGCATTGAGATAAATCCTTCTCTCTAAGATTCAATTATTTCTAAGGTCTCTTCAGGCTTCAAAATTCTCTGATGAATGAAACTTCACCCAACCTGGTGGCATATAAGGATGGCTGTTACCAAAGACCTCTAAGCAATGGAATTTTTACATTCATTTTTCTGTCTTACTTGTCAGCTTAGTGTTCTAGAATCATCATCACTTCATAGCTCTTAGATCTTCTGTATGGAGCTTGAAAGAACTTAGAGAACCCAACACTTTCCTTCTTCAGATAAGGCGCCAGAGATTGCCAGAGGCCACCTAAGTAGCAGTATGTAGAACTGGGGCAAGACTCCAAGTACTTTGATTCCGAGTGTTTTGATTTACATCATCTCATGCTGCTCCTGGCTTTCTGATCTTTTCACTCAGTCTGAGGATCTATCTTATTTTGAAGCTTATAGCCCAATACCTACTGACTACACAAATGTGATTCCTGCTGGGACTGCAAATGAGGGAACTTATCTGGTTTACTTAGTGAGAGAAAGTTACTGACTGAATTAGCTCAGACAGAGTTGTAATAATAATATCCAGCATTTATATGGTGATTTAAGGTTTGTGAAGCACCTTACATATGTTATTTCATTTGATCCTCACAACTCTGTGGGGTAGTGTTGTGATTTTTCCCCATTTCACAGATAGGGTAGCTGAATGTGAGGGAGGTAAAGTGGAGCAAAGGTCATATTGCATGTAATTTAATTTTTTGAATCCCTAGTCTTCAGGCTCTTTTCATGACACCATGTAGCTGTCACCACCAAGAAACAACTGGGGACTCAACTCAGTTAGACAATTATAGATCTTACCTCAACAAGTCCCTTCCCTCAATCAACCTGACCTATTCTTCCTCTTCCCCAAAGATGACTTCTCTTGACAGTGATCATGCTGCACTCTTGGAATTATGGGACAGACGCCGTCACCAGTATGAGCAGTGCCTGGACCTGCACCTTTTCTATCGAGACAGTGAGCAAGTGGACAGTTGGATGAGCAGACAAGAGGTAAGGAGAGGGCACAGTCAGTCTATACTGCCCTGAAGAGTTGGGGGGAAAGGCCCAAAGCTATTCACTTGGAGGCTGTATAGTCCATTTGTGGTGTCAGAACAGAGGATGAAAAAGGCACAAAATACAAAGATAATAAGGATGTACAAATGAATACAGTGCTGTAATGGGCAGGGATGGACAAGGCATTAAAAATGTAGCCAGAGTTATGGAGAAAAGACTTCACAGAGCAGGGGGTGTCCTGTGGTAGATGTGAAAGGGAGGGAAGTATGTAGATAGTGAAGGGGATCGAGGTCGAAAAGGCTTCATAGGCTTTTGAAATGCCATCTGCTTTAAAGGTAGGAAGACAGTGATGAATATTTTGTGAGTGGGGAATAATTAGAAAGCCCTCAGTTTCAATTCCTTTGTGAATTGTTTCTGGTTATTCACTTGGGAGCCTAATTCCAATCTAGATATCATAGACTTCTGTTGGTATCTTCTCTATAGGCCTTCTTAGAGAATGAGGACTTGGGGAACTCCCTGGGCAGTGTGGAAGCCCTTCTTCAGAAGCATGATGACTTTGAGGAGGCCTTTGATGCCCAGGAGGAGAAGATTACAGTAAGTCTTGAGCCTTGGGTTTAGACAGTGAGCTTGATGTGGGTGGAGGCCTTCTCTTCCACCTTACTGTTTCCAATCAGGACTATTCCTATACTGTCTCAAATATATGTGGCTATAGATCTTTTTGGGGGAGCTAAGGGGATACGTTCTAGAAGAAAGGATCTCATGCTCTCTCTTTCTTATTCTTTCTAGTTTCTAACAACCCTCACTGCCAAGGTTTTCCTGACATCTAGTCTAAATACTTTCTAGTATAATGCATAAATTCTCCTTTTCTTGACTTCAGTAAAGACAGAAAGCATTGCTCCTCAATCTTCTATTTACCAATTCCCCATTTATTTGAATCATGAAACAATCAGTCTTCAACTTTCTCTTCTCTGGTCTGAATAATTCTGAAAACAAAAACAAAAAACTTCAGAATCCTACCTGGATTCCCAAGTTGTGCCTATTTACTTACCTATGCATATTTTTCTCTGGTAGAATATAAGTTTCTTAAGGGCAGAATTTGCTTGTCTCCCCAATATTTAGCACAACTTCTGGCACATACTAGACACAACAAATGTTTGTTGAATTACATTGAATTGAATTATAGTATATTTTTACCCCAGTTTCTCATCTGACCTGTACCCAGGTTTTTCTTATCCCAATTAAACTGTGGAGACCAGCACTGGCATTAAGATCCTAATCAGAGTCTGGCCAGTTCAAAACAATAGATTCACCATTTTAGCCTACTGTGTATCTTTTGATTCTTACTAGGATTTTTCTCATGTTTTTAAAATGATTAAAAAGCACATCAAACTCAAGTTTGGGTTTCTGCTTCATCATCAGTCTTCTTCAGTCCTTATCTGACATACTTGCTTCTCAGTTATCTTCATAAGACCATAGTCCCTACCCACTAACAGTAACAGATAACAGCAACACTAAGCTAAATGTCTTACAATTCTTTTCTCAATTGAGTTTTATAGCTCTAGGAAGTAGATGCTATTATTATCCCGATTTTACAGATGAAGAAAATGAGGCAAAAGGGTTAAATTACTTACCCAGGGTCATGTAGCTACTAAGTGTCTGATGTCAGATTTTAACTCAGGCCTTCCTTACTCCAGACCTGGAGTTCTATCTATCGAGCCAGAGCTTCTCATCTATTCTCATCCATCCTTGACCTCCGTGATGATGAAGTACTCAACTTTTCCCACTCCTGGTAAAAAGAAGAAATAGGATTGTCATCTTCTCTGTCTAATTTCTAACCATTCCTCTCAGGGACATCCTAGATAACCTACTTTTAGAAGGTTTTTTCACTGAAAAAGTTTCTTTGCAAAGCATTTGCTTTCCAAGGGAAGTTTTTTAATACCTTGCACAACCTGTATCAAACATCCTCATGGTAATCAAAGAGAAACCACTCTTTCTCTCTCTCTCCCAGACCCTGGACAAGACAGCTACCAAACTGATCGACAATGACCATTATGATTCAGAGAACATCGCTGAGATCAGGGACGGGGTATGTCAATGCATTTCATAGCCATGACTGTGGTATCTGTCAATTTGGTTTCAGGGGCTTAGTTGTGTGGAAAGTGTTGGGGTGGCAGGTGATGCTGGTGTTTTTCCATGACCCTTGTGGTTTTGCTGATGGCAATGTTTTCTGTGGTTCCTTTGTAGCTTCTGGCACGGAGAGATGCCTTGCGAGCCCGGGCTGCTGACCGACGGAGGCAGCTGAAAGATGCCTTACTTCTGCAGCAGCTCTACCAAGACTCTGATGACCTGAAGAACTGGATTAATAAGAAAAAAAAGCTGGCAGATGATGAAGATTACAAGGTGGGCAAAATCTAATTTATGTATCTCCAATAGGCAACTGTTATTTATTCTGACCCTTCCAGCCCTCATCCAGAGTAGAATTTGGAAAATTATGTTTCTGCCTTTTTCCTGGACATTTCTTCTGGCCTGTACTTTTGGTCACTTTATGCCTCCCATGTTAGGGGAGTGATTTTTGTATTGCTAACATAAGAGGCTGGAAGCTGGCACCAACAAACAGGCCAGCTCTAGTCTACAGTTACACATTTTAGAGTTGGAAGAGCCCATCTTGTCAACCCACACATTTTACAGATTAGAAAACTGAAGTCTATAGGGGAGCAATGATTTTTATCTCTCTTGATATTTTTGATCTGTGAGGTTTTTATCCTTTGATCCTCTGTAATATAATTGTACTATAATTATCCTACTTCTACCTCCAACATCTCATTCTTGGTCTCTTCACAGATTCCTCATTCTCTTGCCTCTTAAATGCAAATGTTTCCCAAGGCTCTATCCTTGGCTTTCTTTTTTCTCATGAACATGCCCTCAGTTACCATTTCTAAATGTATCACACTAAAATCTGTCCCTCTAGATTAGCTCTCTTCCCAGAACTCTAGTACTTCATCTTCAATTGCATACAAAGAGATGTTTACATCTCTATTTGGAGTTCCTATTGATACCTAAAACTTACCATGTCCAAAAATAAATTTCTGTATTTTTTTCTTTTTAATTTTTATTGATATATTTTGTTTCTACATAATTTTCATTTCTGTATATGCTGTATATCAGGGCTTCTCAGACTTTTTTGCAATCACAACCCCTTTTAATGGTTCAGCAGCATTTGTTGGTGTTGCTTGGCCTGAGGGCATGCTCAGTGAAAGGTCTACATGCTTTGTACTCAGAACCAAGGCTGCAGTGAAGTTGCAGGATACAACAAGAGCAAGCACTGCCAGAAACACCTTGGATTCATTACATGTTTGATTTTTAATTAAGTTTTGGTTGTTTTGCTTAAGAAGAATTTATGTCTGTATCCTCATCCCCACTCTGGATGCCACGGTCTGTATATAACAAAGAGAGGGGGAAAAGGGATTCAGCAAAATGAACCATCATATATTTGTTTGACTATCTATGCAGCAATATTCCACCCTTACAGTCTACAGCTTTGCCAAGAAGGAAGATAAGTGAATTTTCACATATCTTCTTTAGTACCAAGAGTGGTCATTATGGTCGTACAGTGCTCAGTTGTTTCTTAGTTGGCCATTATTCTTTTTTCATTTATATCTACAGTTATCATACATATCGTTTTCCTGATGGTGCTGACTTCACTTTGCATCCATTCACATAAGTCTCTGCATGCTTCTCTGTATTCTTCATATTCATAATTTCTTGTGGTGCAAAAATATTTCATTACACTCATGTACCACAACTTGTTTAGCCATTCAATCAATGAGCGCAAACCCTTTACTTTTGTTGGTGGCACTGTCATCCTCCTGGCCACTAAGACTCAATAACTCAGATGTGTTTGACTTGTGTCTCATTCATATCCCTCAACCAATCAGGTGCCAAGTCCTGCTGACTCTCATCTACCCACTCCTGATGTAACTGCTCTGTTTGAGGCTGTCATCAGCAATCACCTCATTTATTATGACAACCACACTAGGTAGTCTTCCTTACCTCTAGGCTCTTCTCCTAAGATCTTTCCAGTGTATGTCTCTGTTGATGGAATACTACTTCTGTATTGGTGCGTTCATCATCACTGTATGTGTAGAGGGGATAGATATTGTTGTATATTAAGTATGGGCAACCTGAAGCCTCAAGGCCACATGTAGCCCACTAGGTCCTCAAGTATGGCCCTTTGGCTGAATCCAAACTTCACAGAACACATCCCCTCAGTAAAATGATTTGTTCTCTAAAATTGGACTCAGTCAAAAGTCCGTAAAGGAAACTAGAAAACCACATGTAGCCTTGAGGCTACAGGTTCCCCATCCCTGAAGACAAATAGTTAGTTAGGATGTTAAAAAACAATCCTCCATTTCTTTGTCAATATGGTTAAGTTTTTTAAGAGAGATACCCTCCAACTTCTATATTCTCTCATTGGCCTCTAGAGCCCTAACTTCCTCGTCTAACACTGCATTTCATTTCTGTCTCCCTCTTTGCCCCAGGATGCACAGAATCTAAAGAGTAGAGTTCAAAAGCAGCAAGTGTTTGCAGAAGAGCTGACAGCTAATGAGATCCGCCTCAACAACCTGAAGAAAACTGGGCAGGAGATGATTGATGGCAACCACTATGCCTCTGACAATGTGGCTGCTCGCATTAGTGAGGTCACAGCCCTTTGGAAGGAGCTCCTGGAAACCACAGAGCAAAAAGGTCAGAAGAAGGACTTCTCAAGACAGGCTAATTTTGTTATTGAGCATTGTCCTGACCAGGGCCTTCCTATCTTCATTGTTGCAAATATGAATAGCCCTTTTATTACCTGATAAAGTCTATTCTAAAGCTCTCCCTTTCTCCTTTAGTTGTTCTCTCTAGTGGCTACGGTAAGCAAGTCCTTGTTATAACTTAAATTTTCCAAGCCTTCTTAAGTTGACCAGGTCTTGTTGCTCAAAAGGACAGCACAGAAAAACATATAAATACTGTGATAATCCATCATTAACTCTACCAGAGGAACCCTAAATAATACTGTCTCCATGACTGGAACACCAAGAGAATAACCCTTATTTCTGGGACCACATTTCTTTTATATAGCCCACTTATATAAGGATATTACAAGATGACCAACCCCCATGCTATTAGGCCACTCTATGGAGCAAAAATGATTCAGCTCTTATCTCTAGGATCTGAAATTTTAAGGAAGCTAGGTGGTATAATGCATAGAACTCTGGCCTTAGAATCAGGGAGATATAAGTTCAAATCCTGCCTCAGACACTGAGTAGCTATGTGACTCTGGACAGATCACTTATTTCCTCTCAACCTTAGTTCCTTTGTTTCTAAAATGGGGTTAATAATCACACTTTTATCATAGGGTGTTGTGATAATCAAATGAGATAACATATTGAAGTGTTTTGCAAAACTTAAAGCTCAATATAAATGTTGACTGTTATTATGATGTTTTATGTTATTATGATATATTTTGATGTTATTATGATATTACTGATATTTAAATATCAGTATCTTTTTTTCTTTTTGCTTAAACATTTCCACTGAGGAATCTTGTGGAAAAATATGCTCCCCCTCCCCAACTCTACTCCCACCACCCTGGAATAATAATGGAGTATTACAAACCTAGGCGGGGGGAAAAGCCCTGGCCAAGGGCTGGCCCAAGTTCCACTACTATAAACTCTAGCCATCTTTTCTGTCTAATATGCATCCACCCTTCTGCTATGCCAGCCCATTTTCTCTTGTTTGTGCCTCTCTGGTGGTTTCCTATTCTTGAAGATACTATCTCTCCATCTTTTCTCTTAACTTTTCTTCTGGTTTAAGTGATCAGTAAATCAATCCAAAAATTTTAGTGCTGGCTAAGAGCCTAATATGCTAATATCTACTTTCTTATGATGAGGTATGTACTTCTTTTCATTAGACTGGGCGAATTTCCATAATGGTAAGCTATTAACTGGACTTTTAAAAATTGGCATTATCCCAAGTGATGTCACACAAGGTAAGGTTAGGGGTAGGACTTTAAGGTCAATTGTTACTGCTTCCCTCCTGCAACCTAGGCAAGGACATTCTCTAAGAAAATATATCACTATCCATTGAGGATAGTCTCACACTGTCATCTACTTTACTTCATAGGTCCCATTGCATTCAATCAGTTGGCCAGTTGTTGACAATCAACAACATTTAATAAATGTTTGTTTTTTCTTCTAGCAGTCAGTCTATCTCCTATTCTGAATGCCTCCTAGTTATGGCCAGACGCTGGTTTTGGACATTGAAGCGAAATCAGGATAGGGAAAGGAGATGAAGTATTTGTCCTTGGGGCATTCCTAGGGGCAGAAAAAATATATCCATAGGTCAAAGATGACAGGGAATAGGAATAGGGGAAGGGCATCATTTTGGTCAGGATGTCTCAGTCAAGTTTGAATGAACCAAGTCTTTGTGTAGCTATCATTGGTGTATTTCTCTGGTGTTATCAGTGCCTAGGTCTCCATGCTAACTGTTCCTGCAACTCTAGAAATAAACAACTAATGTCACATCTACTATGTTGCTTCCTCAAGGGCACACAGATACAAGAATGCCATGACCTCTGGGGATCTGTTCTATCAGAAAGAACTCTCCAGAGCACTACAGAGATATTCACATGTTGTTAGGAAATCAGAATTTCTTCAAAAGCCAAAATCTGAATGGTATAGTCAGTCAGTCAGCCAATAAACATTTATTAAACACTTATTATGTGCCAGGCACTGTGCTAAACACTGAGGACTCAAAGAAAGGAAAACAATATTCCATACTCCCAAGGAGCTCACAATGGGAGTACATGGCAGCCATGTTCAAATAAACACTATCTTGTTTCAGCATAGTAGTGGGCTAGCTTCAAAATCACCAACAACCTCCTAAAGTTGACTCCTCCATAAAATAACCCTATAGCCATCATCACTTCCACAGAATAGGATGATCTTACTGGCTGTCATGGTTAGTACACTTGTATGTTACTTCCTATGCTGACCTGGATAGCTGTCACCATTCTCTGTTGGCTTGACTGCTAACAATTGAGAAAGACACAGAAGAGTGAGTTCAATAGCTGAAGCTAGTCTGGTTGCAATAGGAGACATAATTGTTGTTAAGGATGCAGCTAGAGGAGAGATCAGTGTCCATAGGATCTTGTCATGGAATTTAGACATGGTAGGGACCTTAGAGGTCAATTGGTCCAACCCCCTCCTTTACAGGTTAGAAACCTGAGAGAAGACTCCCTGGAAGGCAATGGTATGATACAGACTTTAGAAGGAAGGGTGAGAGAAGTGCAAAAGAGGAGAGGCCATTCCAGGTTGAGGAATTATCATTATCAGTGTTAAAAACTAGGGGATCTAAAGAATACCAGCCAAAGAAAAAACCAGAAAGAAAAATGTGAATGCTGCAGGTCCTGATATGAAGCCGGGGTGTGAGTAGATTTAACAGTCAGTTGGTGATATTGTGGTCTGTAGGAGGAGACTGAGTACACTCATGAACCAGGCTTCCAATCCTGGGAGTGAAGCCAGTACTATCCTACGGGACATAAATGGACTTTAACTACTGTCATCAGAGCCCTCTCTAACTTTCCTGTGTCTTAGATATTGAGGGAATGGGGTTCAAGCTTGGTATTATGACGATCCACCATGGAAGGAAGTAAATGAACATTTATGGAGTACCTACTTTTTGCTAGTGATTGTAGGAAGCACCATCCAAACATTATCTTATTTGACCCTCACAACAACTCTGGAAGGCGGGTGCTATCATGATCTCCATTCCATCATTGAGAAAACTGAAGCAGAAATTAAATGACTTGCCCAGGGTCACATAACTAGTGAGTATCTAATGTGGGATTTGAATTCATGTCTTCCTGACTCCAGACCCAGCAATCTACCCTTTCTGCTACAGTAAGGTAAGTCTTCTCCTGGGCCTGAGCCTCATGTCTTCCCACAGGAGCTCAGCTGCTTGAAGCCAACAAGCAGCTACAGTTTGAACAGAATGTGGAAGACTTGGCACGATGGCTGGAGGAAGTAGACGGTCAGGTTGCCTCTGAGGATTATGGGAAAGGTCTGGCTGATGTCCAAAATCTCCTTAGGAAACATGGAGTCTTAGAGACCAATGTGGATGCTCATCAGGTACCTAAGCTCTTCAGCTCTTGGGGTCTATTGAGGGTGGAGGCTATGGGCCATTAGACTATGAGCTTTGTGAGGGAAGGGACTGTCTTTTGGCTCTTTTTGTATCTCCAGCACTTATCACAGTGCCTGATGCATAGTAGGTGCTTAAATAATGTTTATAGACTGACTGGGTACTCAGTAGAGAGTAAGGACATTCATTCAGAGGGTAGAGATCAAAATTCAGTAGTTTCCTTTCTGGTCTAAATAACCTCTATGAACAGAATATTTATTTTGGGATATCTCAGGGTAAGAAAAAAAGAGAGGATGTATAAGGGGAATCCAAATATATTGGTAAGAGCACACACAAGGCTTCACCCAGAAGACTTAGTTTTTGTTCCTGTTTTCACCACTTCCTGGCTATATCACCTTGGGCAAATAAATGAACTTCTCTGAATCTCTTTACCTGTATGCCAATAACCTAATCCAGAGGATTATTGTGAGTTAAGTGCTCTATAATCCTTGAAGTGTTACAGAAATGTGAATTATATTTATTATGTGATAGACAGGACATAAGTATAGGTTATAGACCTAAAGATAGAGAGATAAGGAAGGATCTACAACATAGGTGGAAAAACCTCTGGATATCAGATCAGGAGAGTACAAGGAGAGATCTAGGATAGAATAACCATATAAGGAAAGTCTGAGTAGGTTTCCTGTACATATAGAAAGGAAGGAAATTTTTGCATGAAGGAAAGGAACTGTTTTGAGTGGTGGGAGGGGGAGGTAGTGAAGGAAGCAATCAAGAACCTATAACTAGGGGCGGCTAGGTGGCGCAGTGAATAGAGCGCTGGGCCTGGAATCAGAAGGACCTGAGTTCGGAGCCGGCCTCAGACACTTAATCCACACAAACAAAAACCTAGCCGTGTAACCTTGGGCAAGTTACTTAACCCCAATTGCCCTAAAAGGGGCGGCTAGGTGGCGCAGTGAGTAAGAGTGCCGGCCTTGGAGTTGGGATCACCCGAGATCAGATCCGGCCTCAGAAAATGAGCACCCACGCATAAATAATGACTAGCCGTGTAACCTTGAGCAAGTTACTTAACCCCAATTGCTTAAAAAAAAAAAAAAAAGAAAAGAAAAAAAAAGAACCTATAGCTAGCCCAGATGAAGACTCTGAGAGGGAAAGATTGAAACTAGGTGCAGAATTTCCTGACCAGTGAGTAGTCCAAGCCAAAGTGTTCCATTTTAAAATAATCAGATTGGGAGGCATTTGGGGGAGAATCTTTAAAATAGGTGTTGGGGAATATACATTTACTTATTAATGCCAACTGTGATAGATGATTATATATTATAAAATTTGTAAAGTGCTTTGAATACTCTCGCTTGAGTCTCACAATAACCCTATGAAGAAGACACTGAAGGTGTTCTTCATATTTTATAAATGAGGGGACTGAGGTTCAAAGAGGTTACAGTTAGTGTCATAAGCAGGATTTGACTCCAAGTTTTCCTGCCTCCAAGTTGAGTCCTTCTGTGAAGGACATCATGTTCCCTCATTAAATAATTAATTGGGAGTCACTATTCAACTCTGAGCAGAGAGGAGGGTTGAAATCAACATATCATCAGTGCCTTGCCCTCAAGAGAGGGATAGATGGGAGCAGGATGAACTATGCAGCTATATAAGGAGTTTGGATAATGACCTGCTGGGCACATATATCCTTTAATTGCTCATGTTTAATACCCTGTAGGCAACGTGCTAAGACTATAGCGGTAGAGAAAGTTCAGTTGTTGTTGTTCAGTTGTTTTCCTATTGGAATCTTTGTGACCCCATTTGGGGTTTTCTTGGCAAAGTTACTGCAGTGATTTGCCGTTTTCTTCTCTATTTCATCTGACTTGCTATTGCTAGAGGGAGTTCCCTCCCCCTTGAGTTCCCCATCCTGATAAAATCTAGGGCAGTGGTGTCAAACCCAAATAGAAATGGATCTTTGGTGCATATTGTCTTAGCAAACCACAAGTTAACATTATTTTTGTTGTATAGTATTTTATTTGTTTTTTAAACATTTCTCAGTTACATTTTTACCTGGTTGGGGCAGCACAGCAGAGTTTGGGGGATTGCTTGCTGCCAGGAATAAGTGATACAAAGCATTTCAGAGTTTAGAAGGTTTAAAATTTTTTAAAAAGAATGTTTAAAATCTTCATTATCTCCTTTGTTTCTCGGGATTGAGGTATATAAAATTGTAAGTAGAGGGGGTTATTATGTGCATTTTATAGATGAGAAGATGGATTCAAAAAGTTTAAGCATAGTCATATAACTATGTATAGATAGTATATATAACTATGTTACATAGTTACATAACATATAACTATATAACTACTAATAAGTTTCAGGGATTGGATTTGAACCCAAGTTTCTCGTGACACCAAGTTCATCTTTATTCCCATGTGTCCATATCCTGTGGCTTTCATTTTCCCTTTGGTTTTTTGTTTAGAAGGCCACTAGAATTAATTAGATTTCCAATTCTTACCAACTTAGCTTTGGAGCAAGCCAGTTTACATTAGTTTCCTCCTTTGTAAAATTCCTAGGTTGGAGTGGATGATTTCTAGGTCTCTTTTCACCCTAGCTTTCTATGAATTTATGAATTTGGGGTAGAACAGAGAGAAAAGCCTCAGTAGGATTCCTTAGAACTGACAGAAACACTACCTTGATCAACATATAAGTGCCGATCCTCCCTTGGGTTCATCTCCTTTGACTGTGGTGACAAAGTAACTGTATATTCTTTTTCACTATTAGGACCAAGTAGACACAATCACAGACCTGGCTGCCTATTTTGAGGAGGTGCAACATCCTGATGCTGGAGAAATGAAATTAAGGCAGGAGTCTCTGGTGTCACGTTATGAGGCCCTGAAGGAACCACTGGCCAAAAGGAAGAGGAAGCTTATTGACCTTTTACTACTGCAACAAATCTGCCGGGATACAGAGGATGAGGAGGCTTGGATCCAAGAGACAGAGCCTTCTGCAGCCTCCACTTACCTTGGTTAGTGCACACTGAGCTGAAGGCTCCCAGAACTACCTCACTAAAAGAAGAAGCTAATGGTATCTCTGTTATTCATTAGCTATGAGGTGGGTATTTGGGAGTAGGGGAAAAGGCTAGAAGGAAGGGCTTCTCAGGTTGGAGAATGTCATGTACAAAGGAATGAAAACAGATATGAACAGATTGAACATGGGAAGTGAAAAAGGACCTCTTAGTCCTATCCATCAACTTTATGGACATTTGCTTATTCCTCTTGGAGAGGGTTGTCCAGTATGAATGAAAGCTATCTCCAGGGTTTGGCGACTTTCACGAACCTGTTCAAATTATTGTGTTGTCAGAACACTGGGAGGAATTTCTGTGGTCTCAGGATACTGCTTTTCCCTCTTCTTTTTCTTTAGTGAATATGGACAAGAGTGTTAATCAGAACTATAGTTTAAGTCCTGTTTTGGGGAATGCTCTGTAGACTACATAATTTGTAGGTAATTGAGTGGGATATAGAGTGTGGGAGATGCAGAGGATAGATAAGGCAGGGTCTGTTTTGGGGGGAACTCTGTATAAGGGCAGAATCCATATTTATCTTAATATTTTATATATGTATGTATTTATATATACACACATATACATATATATATATGTGTATGTACCTAGACACACATGTGTTTGTGTCCATACTCGTGCATAAATGCATATGTGTATATGAGAGACAGACAGAATAAGTGACAATGATTAGTGAGGAGGAGGGGTAGGTAGCAGTGTAGTGATTACAGATCTTAAAATAAGGAGATTATTTTGACTTCCAGATCTCCTATTTACAAGTTGTATATCTCTATATAAGTCACTTTAGGTGTTTAGGCCTCAGTTCCCTAATATGTTAACTGTGGATGCATATACATTAGTAATAAATATCATGTAGTAAAATGTGGGCTTAAGTCCTGAGACAGTGAAGAATTAGAATCACTAGAACAATGTAGGATTATTTCTGGAGAGAAAACTTCTTTAAGTCTTGCAGGGTAGGAGGGTTTGTATGGAGAAAAAAACCCCAGTAAATCCTGGATAAAAGGAGCAGCATAAGATTGGAGACAAGCAAGGGTAAAGCCTGGTTAGGAGTAAACCTGATCATTTTACTTTGTTGGAGCAGAAAGTCTAAACCAATAGGGTCACAAGAAATGAGGGGCGTATGGATAGGACTAAGGAGGAGTCAGTGGAAGCACTTTGAGAAATTACTATCTTTTCCTCAGGCTGATAGGTAAGATGGGGGATAAATGCCCCCTTTCCCTTTTATGAAGTAATGTAAGACTTGGGGGAGTAAGAGGAAAGAGACTAAGTGAAGTTGGATGGTGTCCGTCCAGATGGATGGGTCACTTTCCAGGTTACCTCGCCACCAGGCAGAGGCTCTTTGGGATGAATTTTCAGTCCCAGGAGTTACAAAGTGAAAG